>JZKD02S0254653.1:0-20973 GCA_000966675.3 Picea glauca | reverse complement strand
TGTTAAAATATTTAAACATCTACCTTTTGAACACCCTTGATGGTATATTAGGTTTCTTGAAGCATTCAAACATTTCACAATCTTCACATTGATGGTGCTTGTGCCAATTTGTTTTTTCAAATTCAATACTCGCCCCATGCAAAATCTATTGGACATCACCCAAATCCTTTTTTCACATTCGAATTAAAAGAGAAAACTTCAACCTTTAAATGAAGGATTAAGGCATTGAAATGTTAGTATCATTCCAGAATCACTTTCTAGTGGGAACATTGAATAGAGCCACAATTTGGAGTTAGTTGCAGGCCCAACTAACATGGGTCATTCACAATAGTAATGTTGGAAGTGCATAGGTGCTATACATGGTTAGACCACCTTACCAATCACACATTTTTTTATTATTATTAGGTAAGATATATCTTTTTCAAAAACATTTTTTCAATCCATGCATGCTTTGGTTGAGAGTTTGAATGAAGAATTAATCAAATACCTATTTTGAACTTGTTTGAGCTTGATTTTACATTTGGATTTACTTGTTTCATTAAGCCTCTTTTTGTATATAATTCTAACCATAAGATCGATAACATTGAAATGTATATATCCACCTCACATGCATGCTCGAATTACTTAGCCTAGGTTGAAATCAACTTTCATAATGTGAATCGATAAAATATAGCAAGGATTTCCCTATCATAAAAAAATTACCATTCAAATGGAGGTTGTTGAAATACTGAGAGGGGGGTGAATCAATATGAACACTTGTTACCACATTCAATCAAAATATATGTAAAATTCAACTTTATCAACAATATTCAATAGTTTATCACTTATGCATTCAACATATCATTGCATCATAAACAATATCATTAATCAATTCATAATAAACAACCACATATACACAATACACTAGAATTTATGTGGAAACCCAGATGGGAGAAAACCACATAATGCTTTCTTATATATATCAAGAATACATTCATAGGAAGTACCAACTTCCAAATTCTCCAGCACCGACTGGAAGGAGGCACCAACCCCCTATTTACAGACTCCAACCTAAAGGAAGCTACAACTCCCTGAATTCTCCAACTACAACTAGAAGGAGGCTCCAACCCCCTATTTTATAGGCTCCCACCCGAAAGGAATATCCAAATCCATGTTTTATCTGGCTCCAACCAGAAGGAGGCTACGACCCCTTTATTTACAAGCTCCAACCCGAAGGAAGCTCCAAATCCTTGAGTTCTCTGACACCAACCAGAAGGAGGCTACAACCCCCTTTCCTTACCCCATCCTGCCACCCTGAAATATAAGTGTAGACTCAAATTTCACTACCACTGATCAACTTGTAACTACCAATGTCATCAACCAACCTGTCATTATCACTGTCACATCAACCAATGACTATCACTTTGTCACATCAACCTATACATGATGATCAATCAATCATCCAACTTGTCACAGTCCCTGTCAACGCCATTGTCATTGTCATTGTCACTGATATATCATCATCAACCAACTATAATCAAATCCACTCATATGGATACCAAACCCATCACCATACCATGTACATCAACCATGTGCTAGAACTTGTACCATACCATGTACATCAACCATGTACCACAACTTGTACCATATCATGCATCAACCATGTACCAAACATGTACCATATCATGCATCAAAACCTGTACCATACCATGTACCAAGATCACCAAGAATTACCTCTATCAATGTACCATATCATGCATCAACTCATGAACCATAACATCACCAATATGTGTCTCAACATGTACTATCATCACCAAGCATGTACCATAACATCACCGAGATATGCATCAAGCATATACCATATCGGTCATGATATGTATCAATCATGCCATACACCATGTACCATAAGATATCATCAATGATGTGCCTCAAATAAGTACCATAAGATGTGCCTCAAGCATGTGATAACATCACCATGACACATACCAAACCAAATACCAAGATAGCCAAGATATACTTCTAACAATGTATTATATCATCACAAAGGTGTACCATATAATGTACCATCATCATCAAGACATGCCTCAATCATGTACCATAGCCCTCAATAACACATGTAAATCATACCTATGATCTTCTAGCATATCTGATACATAAAATCACAGACCTGTATCTCTTCCTCAACTTCAACAACAATATAATAACATCTTCATCAAACTTTACCTCACTCTCCTTGGACTAGTTTTGAATTAGTCACAAACCCTAACTTTCAACAAGAATAACTCTATACCTATAATGAATTAAGGTCTAAAATTTTAACCACAGATACTTTGAGATCTTTGTTCCATCTCTTCAACATTTTAGGGTCTGAAACTTCTTATAACATAAGTTATAGAGAAAATGACATTACTTGCTGAATTTTATCCTATTCTGGAGAATAAAATTGTACAACATGTCACATGCTCAATATTTGATATCCGATTTTGAAACTCGCACACAAGATACTAAGGACTGTTATATTTCCCTTGAAATTGGTCTCATAGAATTTTGATCCTCTATGAAGAAGTTATGATTGTTTTACCTGGAACACCTGTTTGAGACTAGCTTAAGGACTAGTAAAAAACCCTATCTTCCATAGAGTGTATCTCCAAAAGTGAAACGACCCAGAATCTGAAATATTTACCACAGGAACCTTGATATGTCTTCTCAACAGCCTCCAATTTTTTCTATCTGAGTACTTCTAGAAATTTTTTTATAGAGAAAATGGTAAGATGAACTTTAAATAACATAACTTAGAACACATCATCACAAAACTTCATCCTCCCTTGGAATTTCTCCCTTATTCACTTCATATTTCCTCTGGAATTCGCCTCATATATCCTTGTTTACCTCAAATAAAAATAACTTGATTTATTGTAACAAATGAACTCCTATGCGGCTTATTTATACTAGACATGGCGCCCTCTTTTTAGGGTCGACTTGACCAAAATAAAATTCAATTAAATTTTTAATGATTATTCCATTGAGACCGACTTTACCAACAACATCCTTAATATTTATATTAATATTTATTGCAATGGGGATGACTTGTAAATTATTGTTTGCAACATCTTTTCTTCTTTTAATTAATTTGGGGCTGACTTGTCACTTCTTGTTACAACTGTTTAGGGATTCTTAACCATACTTCAAGGCTTCCATATTCAAGAGGACATATCTTCTCAACCGTGAGGAACCACGTGATGTACTACCCACCGTTGGAAACAACACGATGAGGAATATCCATCTATGAGGGTGTTACATGCATTTACACTATCCTTTATGTCCTTATTCCTCAAACAATTTCGGGCTTAATGACCACAACTTTGGGGCTTCTCAACCACTTAACCACTTAGCCATCTTTCTAGGGCTTCTTCTAGGGTTGACTAGGTTTGAAATCAATGCTTCTAGAGTTCATCTAGAGCTGACATCAATGATAACTAAATTTCCAACAAAGGTTATCTAGGATTGAATGTTCAAATCTGGTACATAAGCCTTATCACCCATAAGGTTTGACTATAAAGAGAAACACCTTCATTTACTTTGAAATGCCATGCCTAAAACTAGAAGTGAGGCTCTTTTATTTGAAATTCCTTTGCTGAATAGAGGCTTAATCCCATATCACTTTCATTTTCTAATGTGGAATTCAGCCCATCAATTAGGTGATGTACCCATATGCCTTTCAAGGACATATGTTATTTAAGTCTAGGTGAACCCTATCCCAAATTCAAATTGTTTTCCATAGTGCTAGATCTATAATTGAAGGAACTGAAAATGCGTTAATTTGAATTCACATTTCATGAAGCTAATTTCCCTAATTTAGCTAATGTGCTATGTTGTTCATCATGAATGAATTGCATTAATTTCTACATGGACCCTAAGATAGATGAGAAAATGAATAAACCTAAAGGTGCCACTAAGGATACTAAGCCAAAAAAACTAGAAATTACTTAGTCCTATATACACATACATATCAAGTAACATTGACATCCAATGATGGGTTAAGATGAGAATCTTCAAAATCTAAAGGGATCTGATGATTGCTGGTTGGGATGGGTTTGAATGTAATATATGTATTTCTACTTTGTCCTGTGATTGAAGGTGATGATTCAACCATTTTTGATGAAGGTGTTTATTTGGGTCGAACGACCACATTGAAATGATGCCATGGGTTCCATATAACCTGTTTAGCCACAAGCATTTATTTTTTGAGCATGCTTTTCAAGTTGCAGATAAGAAGGTAGGTGTTAAGGAGGTTGGTAAGAATTTCATTGGTGGACTTGAGAAATATGTCAATTATGTATGTGATGGTGTTTTAGTTCTAGTTATTGTTGTACTTCTAAATCATGCTACTAAGACTAATAAGAAAAGCTAATGATAAACTAATCCACCCTTAGAGTCAAAAATTAAAATAGAGAAAGATAAGATGTTATCTTTTGAGGTGATTTATTATGTATGTTAATCTCAATGGGTAGACAATTTGGGACCATTGGGGAAACAAGTATGGAGATATTAGATTATGTGTCGAGTTTAGGAACATAAACCAAGATTTCCTTAAGGATAACATCCTCATTCTTCATATGGAGGAAATCATTCAACAAGTTTCCAGAGTTGAGATGATTTATTTATTAGATGAGAGTATTAGACTATAATCAAATTATCCTTGTTATCCTTAATCGACATAAGATGATGTTTACCACTCATTGGAGACCCTTTTGTTATAATCAAATTCCATTTGGTTTGATTAATTCTAGGGATATGTTCTAATGTGTTATGTAAATAACATTCATAGAGATATTGGGAAATATCATTATGGTCTAGTTTGATGATCTAACTTCCTTTTCTAAAAAAATTGTGATAATGTTGAACATCTTTAATTTTTTTAGTAATTTTCATAAAAATGGAATATCATTATACTTCAAGAATATTATCTTTGGGATAACTAAAGGAACTTGTTATCCCCCATTCCCAGTGATAACTAAGGAGATGAGTCTCGATGCCCTCATGTTGCAAACACAGAGTACCGAGAGGAATATGAGTAGACAGAGGCCCCTATCATACCACACATCACCATATGATCGATGACAACAACATCCACCACACTTAGCTTGGCCCAAAGAGGACAAAAGGTCTTGCTTCATGAGGTAACAAGTCTGATATTGTGGTAAGTATCATTTTAATATTTGAAGAATTTGAACATGTTGCAAAGGATCCTTTATTGATTTTGAAAACATTTTCTTGGAAATTATGCTTTTTTCCCTATTTCACCTTGGTGAGTGTCATGGTTTCCTAGTAAGTGGCCACCCTCAGGGAAAGGGTTTCTACTAGGGGGTCTCCTCGAAGGTTCATCATACCATTCCTGCTCATACTTACCACCATCCATAATTTCTTGCCCTCCGTTTCCCCATCTTTTAGGTTTTCAGGCTTATTGACCCAAGAAGGGCATGTACCTCATTTCATGGGAAGAAGGGGCCATTAGGATCAAAGGTGTCCTAACAAAAACATCATGCAATAAAGGCTCTCCCTAGGATCCCAAGAGCAATGAAATGCTTCTCAAAAAAGTAAGGAAGCCATAAAATAAATAAATAATTAATCAATAACACTTTCCAAGGTAGAGAGTTTGTGGGCTATGCATTTCCTTTTTAGTGCCCCTTGTTGTCTTCAACTTGGAAAGGAATGCGAACCAAGGTAGAGTGCATGTGGTCTATGCATTTCCTTTTAGTGCCTCTTATTGTCTTCAACTTGATGACAGATTTAAAATAAATGGCTTGGAAAAATATGCCTTAAAAGCAAAAAGAGGAAAGGGATATGGCTAGCCCTCAACAAAGGCACCCATAAATGAGACAATACGAGCCCTTGTATGTCATGAAACCCCATACCTAGAAGTCAAACCCCATCCACCTCACATTCACTATATGACTTAGAAAGGTTTCTCCTTGGGAACATCCCCTACTTGAGGAATTGGTTCACCCAATAGGACACTATGACACCCCTCCCATATCTAAATTTGGCAAGTTGTATAAGGTCTTTGGGCATTTGTTTATTTTGAAAAGGGGGGATTTGATGCACATATCTGGATGGTTATTTTATTAGATATGGATTAATTGGCATGATATTTTGACTTGTGGACCCTTGGAGGGCGTACTTGTTTGTCTTTGCAGGTCCTTAACATGTGAAAGCTTGATCGTGAAGGCACAAGGTTCCTTGGACCTTCATTTGGGGCATGAAGCCCACATGTTGGGTGATGTGCCCCCTCTCCTTGGGACAACCTAGATGAGGAACGTTGCCTTTGGAGGCATTTTATTATCCATTGGAGGTGACTCAATAGCCTTCCTAGCCCCAACGTTTTCCTTTGGAGGTGATACTCTTCTATTTTAGGGCATGACATCATCACTTGGAAGGCTAGGGTTTGATGGTGCAAGGTATTTGATGATGATGCGACATGATTTGATGGAGAGGAGGACACTTGTTTTTCACTATAGCACTTGAGGATAGGATATGAGGCCTTTGGAGGCCCAATGGTCTCACTTAGAGGCAAAATGTCTCTCATAGGAGGGCCTATGTCACCCTTTAGGGCATGGCGTAACACCTAAAGGGGATTTACTTTGTGTATTATTCGAATTTTAAGTTGTGAAGGGGAAAATAGAGGAGGTAGACCTCCCTAATTTGTGTTTTACTCCAGTGAAGTGGACAAATTGGTTTTTCAAGACCTTGTATAAATAAAGGTCTTGATCATTTCATTTAGACATAACTCACTTGAGAATTACATACTTGATAGCTGAAATTTTTGCCCTGCTAGGGAATTTTTCTCTATCTCTCTCTTGAATGTCCCGTGGATGCTACAACTTGTCTATTGGAGGAATAACTAAGGCACTGTCTCTTGATGCTTGTTTATTTTGTAATTTGGTGGAATATTCTTGGTAAAGAATGGTTCTTTTCATGCTATCTCTTGAAATTGGTAAGGAATTTCTACATATGGTTGTTGTTTCTTCTTGTTTCATTTTGAAAAGGTTGCTAGGAGGAGTAAAAGGGATTACACCCTCCTAGATTTACCTTGCTAGTTTTGTTTTCTATAGGGAGTAAAAGGGATTACACCCCTAGAGAATTAAAAAAAACTATCCCATACACAAGAGACTCCATTAAACCAATTGATAAGGCACTAATCTACTTGCATTGGAGATATAAATTGTTGCATTGGTATGTGTGAATTTTGGAGATATTGCAATTGTTAAAGTTGGAATCAATTCTTCATGCTTTGGGCTTCTTTGTGCCCTAAGGACGTCTAGTTTAACCAAGTAATTCTCTTTTCCATTACAAATTAATGCTACATCCATTAGGGCTGCTACAAAATCATTTATTCATCATCTATTTCTCACCAATTTATCGCTAAAATTCACTTGTAAACCTTGGTTATTGTTCTACTTGTCATTAGTTAATTGTTGGGTGGTTTACTTGCTGATTTCTGTGGCTAGATATTTCTTCCGTAGCAATTTTTTGCTACATCCACTTGGATGTTATAGTAACTTTCTGGTAAAACCTAATAAACAACCCTTAAATTCCCCAAAGTCTTGCTCTAATCATTGGAAGTTTGACTAGTTATTGCTAGCTTTATTTATGATATCTTGTACTAGATTTTGGATGGTTAAATTTGCAGCTATTGTTATCATTTATTGCTGATATATATATTTCCATACTTCTGCAATTTGGGACAGCAAGGTTTCTTACTTGATTCCCCTTGGTTTAAGGCTTGTATGCCTGTTGTTTGTCTTGTTCTGGGCAAGGCTAACATTGTTTTGTAGGTACTCTATACTAGGAAACCATTCTCCATATACAAGACTCACTCTCAAGCCTTACCCCTCCTCCATTATTGAATCATAGGGGTGTTCATCTATCATTCTTACACTTTCCATCTCAATCACCCTAGGGTCATCGATATTCCCCCCTTGTGGTGATTTTATCATCACTAAAGGGAGGGGAGTGTCTATCTAAGGTGACAGTGGGTAGGTACTCCCATATTTGTCACACTTCCATGGATTGGTTTGGGATTTTTCCAAGCTACAAATTGTGCGATAACAAAACTCTTTTAGGTCACACTATCTTTGAGGATAGTGTACTGGAATATTTCTTTGGGATATGCAATATTCTTAAGGTATTTTAATTCTAATTTTGCTCCAATTGCCTCTCCATGATTCAATGAAGAAGAACATCCTATTTAAATAGGATCCACCAACTCAAAAATATTTGATGCCATTAAATAGGGCATAAAATTTTCTCCTCTCTTGGTTAGGATCAAATTTACAAGTGATTTTATTACTTACACTAATGCATCCAAAGACATTGTTTCTACAACACTTGGCCAAAAATATCAAGAATCCTACGTACAACTTATCATTTTCATCAATAAGAATAAGAATCTTGAGAAAAATAAAGTTAATTATCCTCAAATAGTGAAACATGATTTCTATTAATACAAGGCATTGGAACTATTTAAGTTGTAAATTAAAGGATGTAGGGTATAAGTCTTTGTCCCAACCTCTCCCTCACTATTGTATTAGACCAACCCAATTTAATCAGTTTATGGTCAAAGAGGGACATGCGTATGTTGGAACACGAACTTGAAATTAGACCCACAAAAACTATAAAATGGACTAGTAATTGTTAACAAACATGGACTCTTTGATAACAACTTAATATGATGTTCTTGATGATCTCATTGCTTTCGAAGCATTAGTTTCAAAATATGCTTTATTCATAGAACCTTATTATAAAACCATAATCTATTTCCTGATAAACGATGACTTCCCACCAACTTTCGCCACCAAGGCTCAAAGGACCCTTTAGTTACAAGTCACTAGGTATGTATTGATCAATCAAATTTTATATTGACGAGATCATTTTTTTTCTTACCCCTATCCAAGAAAGGGGGCGATGAGAGGGGTGTTAAAATAATTCCATTTTATGTATGTGGTAGCTATTTTTATACTAAAACCACTGCCATGGAAGTCTTACAAGTTAGATACTTCTAGACTACATTATACAAGGATTCACATTCACTAGTTTGAAAGTGCGAAGCATGCTAACATTATATTGGAGAGAAAAAAAACCATTTCTTTATCACTTAATCCTATTGAGGTCCAAGTTACTTTGACCAATGGGGGTTATACTTCATTAGAATCATTACCTTGCTTTATAGTGTAGGGAATACTTTTATCTTGACCGATACTTACTATTTTACTCAATGGAAAGAAGAAATTCCCTATAAAACTTCCAAAATTGAGTAGGCAATACACTCTTTGGAACAAAAATATATTGTCATTCTTTGGAGTTCTCTCAAAATTGTCAAGATATAATGGATCAACTTTTATCTCAAGTGAAATAATGGTCCAATTCTAACTTTATTATAATATTTAATTATTCTAGTCATATTTATACTACCCTGAAGGCAATGGTGTAGCCAAATCAACCAACAAGAATCTAATTCATATGATCAAGAGATTTGCAATTCCAAATTAGCATTTTCTCTCTAGGAGAAACATATCATGTCTAAGTCATCTACTGGTTAAAGTCCATATACTCTTTTGTATGGAACTCCAATTTATTATCTAATCATTTTCATACACTTGCATTGGAATTTGTTAGTTTTGATTCAACAAATGAAATTCAATCGGTACAACATAGGTAAGATACTTTATTAAAAGTATAATAAGTCAAGAACCAATCCCTCTAACATTTTGAAAGGAAACAAGAGTGGTTAAAAATTGTTTAATAGGAAGACCACCCACATTACATATAAGTTGAGTGACATTGTTTTGATGTGGAAAAAATCCCATGAGGGCCTATCCAAAAATAATAATCTTGATTTCATTTTTTCCTCAAAAAAATCATAAATTTTTCCATTGTACTAAAATTAAGAAATATATGCTATGTATCATAGATGTGGAAAATGATTCTCTAGGATATCATCATAGATGAGTCAAGTCAAACAAATAATGTGAGCTTTGGGAGATCATGATAAACATGAGAAAACACAAAAATGTACGTACATTTATTTTTCATTGAAATAATAACATCCCACCATCACACACTTAAGAGAAGAATGAGGGAACTAGTACTATGATAACCCTAGCAGATTACTTCCCCTTCTTCCTTGGAGTTTATGGATGGAAGGTAGATCAATTTCTAGCTGCAAAAGAAATTTATGACCCCAAAGGACCCAATGGGAATTAATATCAAGATCTGTGTGGACTTTGCACAATATAATCTACCAATAACCCTTGGGGATAGAGATTTTTCCATACATACCAAGCTTGGGTGTCAACAAATTAAGAAAACTATACAATAATCTACTTAGGGGGCAAGGCTTGTTCCATTCCATCTCCAAAAATGATCATTGAAAGCTATCTAGTTCTCTATATGCATTCTTGTTTAGACAACCTATCATCAAGGTTGCTATGGTCCGTGTAGATATGGTGGAAATGTACATCCCAAAATCTACCATTTAGATCACTATAACATTATATGTCCCTAGGAAGATGGATATTCCTTTGATCCATTCATATATGATATAATGGGTTTTGAGTCACCATAGATGTTCATGTCTCTAACTCCAACCACCAAAGTAATTGTCATAAGAATTATCATGGATTTTATTTTAGCTAAATTGTTGGTTTGAATCCTTAAGCCATACTAAATAGTGATCCAATGGAATTTAGTGAAGTAGAGAACTCCTCCTAGTCCACTTTTTCTAGTGTTAAGTTAAGCTACTCCATCAAAGAAGCCACATGGCTTGGATATGTTGATTGTTAGCTCTCCTATCACCTTGGGTTTTGTTTGTTTTGCACTCCCTTCAAAGGCTTTGTATGAGCCTATAATATTGTAGTAAATGCACTTAGGAGTGAATAATTTCTCCTAGAAAAGGGCAACGTTTTTGGCTAGATAGATAGCCCACAAGACAAAGGATATAAGCACCAAGTGATTCTTCCTAGTATCATTTTTCTCTAGCCAATTTTACAATGCTTCCTATATGGAAAACCTTTACCATTGACCCTTATCGTATGTGATTTATTGAGCAACAATCCATATTCCATTTGCTAATTTTCATATTAAGAATAAATGATGGACATTTTCATATTATTCTTTATAAAAGATGAAATATCTAGGTCCTTGCCATGACCTTTTTTGTAGATTATCAAAAGTGAGTATTTTATTATGGAATATGAGCTAGAGAATTATTTTGGTCTTCAAAGGTGCCTTGAATGTCCATATGTGGCTCCATTTCCACTCATTTTCACCCTCTCCTTGGTATGCAATTGATACTTTATATCCAATGTTGACCTTGCACAAGCCTCCCATTTTATTTTCTTCCCATACTAACACATCCTCAATATCCTTGAGTATGAGAGAAGTCATGATTATTATTGAACTATAATACACCCATTCCTTTTCCCACCCATTTTCCATGCTCAATATGTATGCATTCTTCCATCATTTAGATCATCATATAATGAAATTCCCACCATATACACCTACAAGGGTGCATATATTTTGTGAATTTTGAAAATGATTGAATAATCCATGTGATAGTATTTGTGCCTATAAGCCATGAAAAATATCTCCTATAAATGGATACAATCTTATCATAGAATTAGAACATATGTATCCTCATGTTAAATTCTTGGCCAAATATCTAATCCACTCTTTTATAGTAAAGGGTTATATATGTTTCCTTCTCAATACCAACTGCCATAGTCCCTTAGTAGACAATTTCCCCACATACTTTTATTTTCCAAATATTTTGTGAAGTAGTTAAGGTATTTGAGTCCCCATCCTCCTAGCCTATTTGGTTTCGATAGTTTATTCCATGTTACTAAAGGAATGACATCCTTTTTCTTCTTTCTAGCCCAAAAATATTTGAAACCAGTCTTCCCAATCTTGTTGAGAATGGATTTGGGTAAGGCAACTAAGGTCATCCAATAGTTAGGAATTGCTTCTAATATGATTTTGATAAGAGTTAGTCTATCTCCAATAGGTATCCAGAGTCAACCTCATCTGTTTACACACACACACACACACACACACACACACACACACACACACACACACACACACACACACACACACATGAGGTTGACTCTGAATGACATATAGTTTCTAAAGGGTACTGAAGCTCTTTTGAAAGGGCATTGAGACACATGTCTCCGATGGGCGTCGAACAAGTTCATGCAAAGTGTCGATACACAAATTTAAATGGGTGCCAAAGTAAGTTCCATTCCATTGCCAATGCATGAGTTTCTTCAACCTACCAAAACACGAGTCTTTATTGGGCATCGAAACAAAGGATTCTCTAATGCCTCAAAAACATATTTTTTTCAATTTCATCGTAAATGCAATTCCTTCAACCCACCAAAAACCAAGTTACTTCGACTTGTTGAAAGAAATTTATTTAGACTTGCCAAAAAAAATCCTAGCTGTCCATCTTGTGATTAGGATTAAATCCAAGCCATTTATTTCTCAACTATTCATTGAGTCCTTAGCCCTAGACAACATGGAATCTACCATATGGACCCTGACCACATCATCCACTATACGGTCCACATCATCAACTGTACAACCCACATCATCATTTATGCATAGGATTTTCCACCATGGACCATGTCCACATCATCATCCCCCCTAGACAACATGGAATCTACCATATGGACCCTGACAACATCATCCACTGTACGGTCCACATCATCAACTGTACAACCCACATCATCATTCATACATAGGATTTTCCACCATGGACCATGTCCACATCATCATCCGCACACTCTTGTTTCCCTTGTGGCACTTATTCATACTTGTTAACTATATGGTCCATGCCATCAATTTGTATGGACATGTGGCCATTTACTTAAATTTGGCTTGTCGCACCCTCAAAATTTTTCCCATCTGTGATGTGTTGCATCCCAAGGAAATTTTCATCCTTGCTACACACACACTTTTTCTCCCTGATCACATTGAAAATATATTTTTATCTTTGTGATATGGAACCTCTTTTCTTCCTTATCGCATCACCACAATTTTTTCCTCTTCATGACATATCCCATTGTAAGAAACTTTATTTCCATGTGAAATAGGGAAAAAATATTCCTTTGTCAGATTGCAAAGAAGACATTCTAATCCTTGTGATATATCACATCACAAAGATATTTTTATCTCTGTGACACACACCTTTCACCCAAACTTTATAATGCCCCACTCTGAATCAAATATAATTACCCAATTGACCTAAAGAAAATTACCAATTTAGAGATGCATGGATTCCAACAAAGGGAACTTTAATAAAATTACTTACTCTATAGGAGCAACAGTGAGGTACTTACCTATGGTGAAGAAACCAACATACATGTAGTTTGGGAACGAGATTTGTTAGAGCACAAATTGCCACACCTATGCATTTATGACACGGCCTTACCCTTTTCCCTAGATTTCTTAGCAAAATCCCAATCTTTCCTCATCAAAGTTATCTAAAAAAAATGAGTTTTGTCGATATCCATGGGTTTCCTTTGTGCAACACATGGACACTCGCACCTTGCAAGCTTACATCTTGCGGATGCCCTAAAAAAATATGAAAAATAAAATATTTCCACAATTTTGGGCGGGTTTTTCAGTTGGGCTCGTTTCCCAACGTTAATGAGCCCATACTAAACATAATTAAACCTCCCCAACCTATTTGGGATGGTATAAAAACACCATTTAGGGAAAATATGAGGACACATTTGATAGTGCAAGGTTATGCCTTTGATATTTAGCAAGCTTCCATAATCCCTTCATTCTCTGAATCACATCCCATGACTTGGAAACTCCTTTTCCAGTGTTCCTTCCTGTCTTATATAGACATAAGGCATGTTCCTATCCTTATTGGGTTATTTGAGGAAGATCCTCATTGCTGAGTTGATGCTCCAATGACTCGTGGAGGAACCTGAGAAGTTGGCTCCAAAGCAGTGCCGAAAGTTGAATCATGTTGTAACCAACTTTAACATATTGTTAACAATCGAAGAGTTCTCTTTCCCTCCTATATTATGTTCATTGCAATGTTATATGTTGTTGTTGTTCATATATGCTTTTATTTATACACATGATATATGCCACTTGAACCTATAACTACCTTGTTGCAACACTGTCTTGGTTTCCTATTGCAGGTTGGTTCTGATAGAGACCATCAATGCTTCGGGAAATAAGAGCGGGGATTGACATCGAATGAAGGGTTTAAGGTGAGAGTCTTCTCGTTTTCCCTTCCTGCCTCGCTCCTAGTAAAAGTAGTTATTTCTTATTTGCATTCTTGTTTGTGAGGGTATATTTTAGTCTTCTTAATTTGGTCTTGCTCTGCTGTGACTTGACCCAAGGTCACGTGGGAAAAATCCTTTAATCATGATTTTGTAGAGATACCTTGATTTGAAAACCACAAAAAAGAGTGGGGGATGACTCTCCACCCAACCGTAGACCTTGCTACCTAAATATTTAGTAACAGGTCACCCCGAGCCCTCAATCGAATACTATGGCAACGATTCCTTAGACTTTTCCTCTCTATAACTAATCCAAAAGAGAATTTTTTTTTCTCCTTCTTTCCCCTCCTTGTATAGACTCCAAGAACTTGATCCCTAGGATCCACTTTAATTCTTCAGTATATATATTTTTAGGGTTTTTCCATAGATTGTCGTTACTTTATTTACCATTTTCTTTAATTACCCAAATATCCATAATAAGTACTTATTATGACCCCCTTTAGGATAATTAATATATACTTCTTTATTATTATTTATTCATATAAGTACTTATTATGACCATTTGAGGATAATTCTTATATTCCTGTTATTATTATTATTATTATTATTATATATTAAATAATAATATGGGGCATGACATACACCCCTCCTTCAAAAAACTTTGTCCTGAAGTTAGTTTTGATTACGTTACTTATAGGTTTTTATTTAGCTCACCATATCCTCCACAACACCCTCTGTTAGCTCCTATATCTTCCAATGCACCCTTTTTTGGACTAGTATAAATCCACCCTAGTGACTACAATAAGCATATAAAGTCCACATCACAACACTAAGGAAGCACAAGTACTCTCTAACTGTCCTTCCTGACTTTCAAAACCAGGCTTAAAGCCTACCAGTCTATTTGGAGCCCCAAGGCTCGAGACCTCATCTTCCCAAACATGCATATGGATTGGTACTCACGTACATTGGGAATCTTGAAAGGCTAACTCCCTCCACAACAACCAGGTGCAACCCCATGCATCGAAGTCCAATTCCACAACACCACCGTAGAGCAACACTCTAGCCATTCTTCGGGACTTCGACATCACAACTCCAATACAAGGCATACAAATTATTGACATAGGTAGTATATTGAATTCTCCCCACCCCATGAGATGTTACTTGTAATATTCTCCTTCGTGGTTATCGGGTCCCACAAGATCATCAAATAAAATGACCGTCTTGACCCACTAGTGAATAACCTAACAATCACCACCTCACATCATGCAATCATTGCTTTAGTAATTATATCAACATCTCAAAGAAAACATGCTAACTCTCAGATGTAATCATGAAAATACCACATCATTATCACCACATATTCATGCATGCCATCATAAAATATTTCCATGATGTCATCACATCAAGGACACTATCATCAGAAATATAACCTCAATACATCTTTATCAAATACATAGCCCTTCGTCAAAATAATTAATAGAATCACATAAAATCATAAGTAAATACCATAGGCTCTTAAGATAACCTCATGAATATAATTCTCAATACATAATGAATATAAGCAATAAAACATCATGTCTCTATGGTGTAGAGTAGTCGGTGAGGGAGTGTGATGTTAAGGCACTCCGTAAGTGAAGTCAATGGTTTGAAACCTCTGGGGACACCTCAAATCTAACCATGTTAATGGCTAGTGCGGTCCACGCTGGGTGCGATCCTCAAGTGATTTTGATAGCTTAGATGCACCTGGGTCATGACATCTTAGCCACTGGCCAATCCAACAAGTTAGGGATATTTAGCTAACAAAATAAAAAGAAATAAAACATCATGGACATTTTTATCATGATTCATCAACACAATCAAGCCCCTATATTACAATATCATGAATACCATCTATCACATCTAATGCAAGAATTATGATTAAATTATCCACGTAGGTCATGGATTTATTTGGTTTAGTTTGTCAGCCCAAGCTAACTCAACAAGGATCATTATTACTACGAGTGCTACGTGATCATCATGATACTAATTGTTTCTTGATTATCATTTCCTCTTCTTTCAACAAGAAGGTTGAAATATTATGGAATCTGTATAGTCACCCTATCAGATGCCAAGATTCCCATTTAATCCATTTCATATTTCCTTGAGCATGTGAGTATTTAATTCATAAGAAATTTCTACCTCATTTCCTACCCCAAAACTCTCAACGACTCACTTACAAATTTCCACATCATCATAATGTTTAGTTATAATCCAATAAGGTATAATTCATGCAATTTACAACTAATAAAAAAGTACAAAACCCAAGAAATTGTCCTCATTCTAGAGTATCTTTTAGAAAGAAAACAAAGTGAGAAAACATAGAGAGTGTTATCGCATAAGTTGTAGGTTGGAAAAATCCCAACCCAACCACCAAATGGCGACAACTTAGAGAACACCTACTGATCCAGGATCTTTTCATCGATGTGACTTATTAAAGACTTGTATTAAATGAGCATAAAATTGAAGTGCACCATACATAAGGAAGATCTCAATAATAAAGAGACATAAGCATCAAATCTGAACACAAAAAAATTGATAATGGAGTTCATCCTTGATGGACTACGTCTCTGAGTCCTCTCAAATGGGTAGGCCTTTCTATTAACTCAACAAAATAATTTGGAAAAATACACAAGTATACCTTATTATGGAATTAAGCTGTAGAATTTTTTCTAAGATCAGAAAACAAACAACACCATTGAATTTGTGGCATCGAATTACCCAAAAATGGCTATCTCCACGCCTCAATATGACTCTGGCACTCCTAGGCCCATGAGAAATATCGTCTTGGTTTCTGTGCCTACAACCTTCAATTAATTCTCTAAAATATTCCTCGTAAAATGTGCCCGATCGTACCATTGAGCGCCCCTCCTCCGTGCATTGGAAAACTATGTTTTTAAATTAAAAGTTGGGTAGAATATTCAATGTGGCTGTTTGGCCCAATGATTATCAGAGGCTATATTTAAAAATGTTGGTTGGGGAGGTCCCAGGGTCGAACCCATGGGCCTCCCCCTTTTAGCTAAAAGTTATAACAAACACCATAAATGGCGCTAACCACTGCCAAGTTTAGAGAATTTTTCATTTAGATTTGTTGAATCCGGTTACAATGGGGTCAACCACCATATTTGGTGGAACCTCTGCCAGATTTGGTGAAACAACCTTTTTAATTTTGTAATTTTGGTTACGGGCCATCATTGGGCATTTTCCCGCTGCCACATGGCAACCCATGACTGGGTCACGTGGCGACCATTCATCTGCCCACATGACCTTCTTGCAAAGTCAACTGCCACGTCACCTCCTGCCTGGTCATCTTGCCACGTCACCTGCCAGGTGGCTGTATAGATGCCACATCTTGTATGACCTGCCATGTGGTTGTACGGATTGCCACGTGGAACTTTTCAATTGGTCCACATACCGACTGAAAAATGCCAAAAATGGGTGACACATGGAAGCTTCTAGTGCTGCCACATCATCATGACACATGTCGATATATAAATGTTCCATGTACCCTGTATGAACATTGATGTCATTCGTACTGATGCTGACGTCAACAGTACAAATGCTGACTCATCTCTACTGACTGGGCTAGGTTGACCACAAGTTTGACCGCAGATATATTTCGATCTGTAACTTCGTTTGACGAACCGTTTACACCGTTGGAAATATTGTGATGCGCTCTTTGAGATGATGCTAATTTTTCTAAGTTTTGAGGACTTGAATCTTTTCCTTTTCTCCACCTGCTAAGGCCAATCTGAGCTTCCTGAGGAACTTCTGAGAATTCTGAGTTATCCTTAGGCCTCCCTGGATCCTTTCGGATCAAGCCTTCCCACTAAGAGATTTTGGACAACCAAAATCATTTATCAATCAACAAGTAAGTGAGGGAAGAGTTCCCTCACTTTGTCTTTCTCCATGCACTTTGCCTTGCTTGGATGTGTGCCCTCTAAGCCCACTCAAAGATAATCTACATCACCTATGCGTGAAGTCCTCGTCCTTCTGTCCAGGATGATATGTTCCTTTAACTCGTCCAAGTACTCAGGAGAAAACTCATCAACTAAGGGTAGTTAAACTTCCTCACCTTGATCCATGATCATGGGAGGCTACAAAAGTTTCAATTTTTCCACGTTTACAATTGAGTAAATATGCATATAAGGTGGAAGATCTAGACGAAAAGAATTGGTGCCGCTTTTCTCCAAAATAGTGAAAGGTCCATATCAGATAGGCTTGAGTTTCTTACCTTCACCCTTCAACCGCTCCTTGTTGATGTAAAGATATACTTGGTATCCAACCTGGAATTGATGATCAACCCCGTGCTTGTCATGTTGAGCCTTATACTGTGCTTGAATTTTCTACAACTATTCCCTAACTACTTGGTGCACTTACTGGATCCTTTGAATGAACTTGCAGGCCTTGTATTCATTTATTTCTTCATTTGAATCGACATATTTCCCACACATCAAGTCCAAAAAGACCTTAGGAAAGTATCCAAAACATATCTCAAACGACGAACACTGAGTGGAGGAATGTAAGGCTCGATTGTAAGCATGCTGAAGATAGGGTATCTGGTCATCCCACAACTTGGGATGTTTACTATAGTAGCCTCAAAGAAAATGTACCACTGTTCGGTTAACAACCTCTGTGTGACCGTCGGTCTGTGGATGAAAATTTGTACTCCTCTTCAACTTGGTGTCCATCATTCTCCACAAACTTTTCCAAAACTCTCCAAGGAACCGAGTATCTCGATCCGAGATAATGGACATGGGAAACCCAAAGTGGACCCAAACATATTGAAAGAAGAGATTAATAGTCTGCTCAACAGTGACCTACTTTATACATGGCATCAAGATACACATCTTTCTAAACCTATCCACTACTACATATAAGTAGTTATGACCCCTTTTTGACATTGGTAAAGCCCCTACAATGTCCATGGAAGTACTTTCCCATGGATGAGATGGAACATGAAGTGGTGAGTACAACCCCAATTTTCTATTAGTGGTATTACAAGTAGAGCACATCACACACCCTTTTACATACTTGGTTACAATTGCTTTCATCTAAGGCTAGTAACAAAACCTTTGTAGATGAGCCATGGTTTTTCCTACCCCAAAATGCCCAGACACAAGAGAAGTGTGAGCTTCTCGTATTAAATGGACTTGTTCAGTTTTAGGAATACATATCTTTCCAAGATGGTAGAGTAAGTTCTCCTGCAAACAATAGTTCTCCACCTGTGCACCATGGGTTAGATTCTCAAATACATCCTTAAAATCTTCATTAACAACATATTTTTCAACATAGCTATCATGAGATAAGAAGCATTCTTCAAAACAATAGAAGCAACAATAGGAGGTCTAGAAATCATATCAATTACTTTGTTACTTGTACCCCTTTTATACTTGATTACCAAATGGAAATGTTGAAGAAAACCCATCCACTTGTAATGTCGAGATTGCTGCAGCTTGGTTCGTGCTTGGAGATACTGTAAGGGCTAGTGATCTCTATGTATGATTGTTTCCTTCCCTAACAAGTAATGCTTCCATTTTTTCACACTTGAACTAATGCATACAACTCTTTATCATATGTAGGATAGTTAACAACAACTTGGCTAAAATTTTCAAAGTGGTAACAGATAAGCTTACGATACTGCATCAATACTGCACCCATGGCCTAACCGCTAACATATGTTTCGATCTCAAATGGTTGTTGAAGATTTGAAAATGATAATATTGGTGCTGTACTGATCTTTTCCTTCAAAGTGTAGAAGGCCTTTTGTTGCTTTCCTCCCCACTGAAAAGTATTCTTCACACTGGTCAAGGCATGCAAAGGAGCTGCAATAAATGAGAATTTTGCGATGAATCTCCTCCAGTATTGAACTACACACAAGAAGCTTCATACTTCAGTTACATTTTTGTTCTCAGGCCAATTTACAATTACATCAATTTTGGAAGGATCAATTTTCAGTTGTCCTCCTCGTACAATATGATCTAAGTAAACCGATGCAGTATTTCCAAACTCACATTTGAACAATTTTACATACAACTTTTCCCTTCACAAAGTATCCAATACTTTCTTTACATGCCGTACATGTTCAAGCCAAGTCCCACTAAATATAAGAAATCATCTAAATACACAATTACAAATTCATCTAAGAATGGCCTGAATACATCATTCATTACATGCATGAAGGTCGCTAAGGAATTACAAATCCCAAATGACATAACTAACCACTCAAATAGAACTTGTTTGGTTTTAAAGGCAGTTTCCATGCATCCTATTCTGGAACCCTGATATGATGGTAACTAATGCGCAAATCCAACTTAGTGAAATAAACAACATTCTTTAATTTATCAAGTAAATCATCTATACGAGGAAGAGGGTATTTCTTTTTCATCGTGATTTTGTTTAAGGCTCGATAATTGACGCACATTCGCCATGTGCCATCCTTCTTTGGCACCATCAAAATCAGAGAACTGCAAGGAGATGAACTAGGTCTGATGAACCTTCTGTCCAACAAGTCCTGTAATTTTTTCTTGGTTTCTATCTGTTGGTCCCCGGTTTTGACCATGTTCTTTGCCCATACTACATACCATTGACCTCCAACTATATGCCAGTACCACCCTTTTTGACCTCCTTTTGATATAATCAACATCCCGTT
>JZKD02S0254642.1:7917-20973 GCA_000966675.3 Picea glauca | reverse complement strand
ACCATTCCCTTGAACATTCTTTTTGTATGAATCCTCCAACCATTCTACAATTTTGTCATTATATGGGTCACAAAAATATGAAAAAATGAGATTGTGAAGCTTGTGAGAGTTATGGTGACCTGACATAACCATTGGCCTAGACCGAAGTGCCCCATCCCCTCGACAATTTTTCTTTCGTTCCATATTTTCTCCATCTGAAGGATATAAAATGAATGTGTCAAAGTTACCTCCTTGATCTCTAAATAAAGTGAAGATAATATTACCATTCCATGGAAAAAAATTTGAGATATGAATACTCCAACCAATCTGCAATCCTATCATAATGCATGCAATTACTAACATGAGATTGTTTGAAAGAATTCACATACGACAAATATTCCTGATGAGAATAAAGTATTAGACTATCAAGGAAAGAATCTTGTAAAAAGGTCGGATCAAAATGGCGAGAACTTATCATGATTCTCGGTCGAAAAAGAAATGTCTCATTCTCTTGAAACTTTCCGTTGAGCTTAGATATTTCAAGATTAACTATTTGAGGTGAACTAAATGGAACGACCAACATTTTTGAATAATCATCATTGGTAATAATATTTGTTTGATTATACTTTTCAACCTCAAATAATTGAGCATGGAAAATTTTAGATCCTTCTTTAAACACAAATTGAGATGGATCAATGGAAGATGCAATTTGAGGCTCTTTCAAATCATTTCTTAATTTGCCCATGGATAATTGATGAGAATAAAAATTAATATGTTCATGGGCAGAATTATTTTCCTCTTTATATTCTATTTGGTAATCTCTATTAATTTGTACCTGATTATATAATGTTGAGTTCTCTTCAAGGTAATATGGAACACACAATTGCACAACATTAGTGTTACACCTCAAAATTACTCACTTCGCAAGTGTCGCAAGTGTCGTCATTTCAAGTGTCGCAAGTGTCACATCTTGACTGCAAGTGTATAAGTGTTGCTGACATCATACCACCTTCTTGTCTATGTCATGCCTCCAATAACATGACAAGAACACTTAGGACACCTCAAAGATTAGTTATGAAGAGGAGGAATCAGTCTACTAGAAGTATAAGTTTCTTGCCATTGAAAGAAACACTAAAAAATGAGTTTCAAAGAGGAGCGCTCCCCCATACATTGTTAGGGAGCGTTATAATGCTCTGTCCACCCTTTTGGGGGAGCATTATAACACCAATGCTTTCTTTCCTTCTCTTGGGGAGTGCTATAACACTCTGATGCCCCTTTTGGGAGAGTGCTACCTATTCTAGGTGAAAATTGGTTTGTTGAGAAGAATGAAGGAAAGATCCCCTCAATATCTGAAGGCAGTTGGATTCAAATCCTTGGTCAATCCATGATCTTAGGGCAGATCCATAACTGGAGGAGGAAAATCCTCAACTTACCCCAAAGATATCTCAAGTAGTTGGGACTCTCCAAGCCTATTTAAACAAGCCTTCTCATGGAGAAAGGGATGGAAGGAATTGTGAAGCATATAACCTATGATCTCATGAAGAAGGTGTCTTTCAGAACATCAGCATTCAGTGTGTGGATTGTTTGAGTAAGAGTTCGAACGAGGAAGGCTTGACAAAGCTGCTACACTCACATCTATGGCTGTAAGCATTCTTCATTGATGTTCTCATTAATATAATATGCTTGGTCTCTTACTTTCAAATCTTTGTTTGATCTCACATGAATTTGTCTCTAATAGATAGGTCTATTTTGAACTAATCTCAGTAGAGTAGGAAGTTGTCCGTACTTTTGTTTGTCTGCAGGGCTTATCGAAGAGTTCAAGATTCGAACTCAACTCGAACCGTGCAGGGACAAACACCGGTAAAAGGTACTTCTTTTCTCCTTCCTCCTCACACATTAGTTTATCTAGATCTAAAAGAAAGTCAGTGTCCATGATAAGCATATTTTGTCTTAAGAGTTAAGAGTCTAGCTCTCAAGAGGAGATCTACCTGTCCGCAAGGAGATTTTCCTTCAACAGAAATTGGCGACTCCGCTAAGGATGAATCAAAACTTTCAGTTTTGGTTTTCCTCACAGACCTTGTTTTACCCTTTGTTCTTTTTAGACCTCGTTCACCACATATGTTTGATTTCATATGTTGATTGACTCCTTACCCCATCACATTCATCTTGAATGCCAAAGTTCAACTGAGTTTTAGGGTTTTTTGGACATTTTTTTGGGTTTTAGGACACCAGCGCTCCCCTACCTTGTTANAACTAACTAATGTTAAAACTATAATAATATATAAACTTTAATCTAATTATTTACAAATACATTCAACAGAAATATAAAAATGAACATACCATTATGTACAGAGTAATTACAGATTGCAAGTTTTTAGTGGATACCTTGCAAAATCAATGTTTGGTAATTGTTTTCAAAAGTAGATAAAGAAAGCACATTTTTTATATTTTATGTTTTCTAATCATAAATCTAAGAACTTAAATGAAATATGTTTTGAAACAAGGATAGAGTGATGGTCAAAGCCAATCTAAAACCATCATGTTTCGCTAATAAGTAAAATAACGAAAAATTAGAAGCAAATTAAGCTAACATGTTACTAGTTTCTTAATGTGTCTATGCCTCTGTACGATCCAAAAATCCAGTCGTCTCGCCTGTGAAATAAATCTGCACTAGGATCGTACTAATGTCTCATTAATAAATTCAACGTATCTATTGACAGCTAGGATATAAGGACATAATAGTAGACATGTATGATCCAGTGATCTTATAATTATGAATGATTACAGTAAGAAAAATCTTTATGTGAAGCATCCATTTTATCCATCAATTAAACATCAGGCATAAATCATGATATTAAAATTGATATAACAATCACAGTCATAAATATGTAACAAGAAGTTATAGACAAGATTTTAAAGCATTCAATGAAATGGAATATCATATGCTAAAGAGGCAAAATTTGTGTAACATATCAATATTTCATAATAAAAAGGCAAAACATAGATGGAACAATTTTCACATTGGTCTAAAGCCAAATGTGGATCAGTTGTCCATATAGTTCTGAAAGTCACATGCCTATAATCTATTCCAGCCAAGATGTATTTTACTTACAAAATGAACAGTATTTAAAGTGACCTGAGATCACATTCTCCTATCTCGCGGGATAGAGTAGGATCTCATAAAATAAAAAATACTACAAAAATAGTGGGTTGGGAGCCACTTATAACAGAGTTGGTTTTAATCAAAGATAGATCAAAGTTTTTCTAAGACATAAGGGAAGAAACACTGCTAATCATTATAATTTAAAATATTAACTCCAAATAATCAGCAACAACATCTCCCAATTCCTGAGAAAAGCAACAACAATTCGATAAATTAGAACAAACAATTACTAATAACTAATTTTTTATTTAAAGAGACTTGATTTTATATAATAATTCAAACTGAATTTTAGAAAAAGATAAGCTACGGGATTCTGTAGCCAGCTACAGGTTTCTATAGCTAGTCTAAAATAGTAAAAATCAAAAGTAAAAATATGTTTATTTTATTTTCTTCAATCAGAATCAAATCCAAAAAAAATAAACAACTATTAACTATTTCAGCAATTTGACAAATCTGAATTTATGATGGTGGAATTTTTTTAGTTTTATAATTATCAGATTATGAGGTTGCTTATTTCTATTATTTATAAAGCTCGAATCTAAGTTACCTTGTTTCTCATTTTTTTTTAAATTTCTTGATAGTTGGTTTGTTAATATGACCCTGATTATGCTCATAAGCAAGGGTAGGGGAAAACCTTTCTTTCCGCACATCCATTACCTATACCAACGTTATTCTGGGTGAAAACATTGCATCGTGGTTCCTTAACCATGGGGGTTTGCAAAGGAACAAAGTTTGGTTCAGCAAAGAGATAGTAATTGTGTGGATCATCACACAACTCTTTGATAACAGGGTTTAGCTTCTATCTATGATAGAATTTAGCCATTTTTTGCATATCTTCAAACCCACAGAGAGGAAAGGGGAAAAATAAAAACTCAAGCGAAACAAATTTTCTGAGAAAATGCTATCCAGAAAACGAAACATACCTATGAAATGGATTCGTTTCTGAAGAATCTGCCCATGAGGAAGGTAAATGACCCCATTTCCGAAATGGGTTTTAAACGGCATGGGAAGATTCATAACCTTTTGCTCAGAAACCTTCCCGCAAAAACATGTCTCAGGTAAGAGATTACGGGTTTTTAAAACAAAAAAAGAACTCAGAGTCATTTGGTTGGATTCACATCACAGGTGCCATGACAAATGTAACTAGAATGCAACAGGGATTACTCTAGATAGTTTTAGGTTTGAATCGTGGGAGCAACAAGAACAAGTCTGAATGGAGAGTGGAGATAAGAAAATAACATAACATGTGTATGATCATAACTTGAATAATGGAAGTGAAAACTAGGGGTTTGAGTGCAATCCTTACCATACCATGTGATGAGAACTAAATATACAGAGTATCGAAACCCAATGCAGGTAATGAATGGCTCATTAATATGTTAAGCCAGTAAGGTGAGGTGAGGATGTGAGTACAACATGTGTGTATTCATTTGCATGATTGTTGGTACGACCATTGAATTCGTGACAAGACTATCAAACAAATATCAATGCTCTTCACAAATCAAATCACAAACTATCAAACTATATTAAACCATATTGAAACCCAAAACATCGAAAATAAGTCATTCAAACATTAGATTTGGATTTGATATAAGTATGGTGACCTTCACATAGATGCACTCTAAGGCATAGAAAATGATAACACCAAGCTAGGGTTTTATGTTTAATTCATGCTTACAATCATGGATTAAACATAAAACAAAATGAAAACGTAAACAATAAGAATTTAGTAGTCAAGGCTTCAAACCAACAATCATTTCCAAACTCAGAAGGATGTCTACAGATTCGAGGTGATGGCAGATAAAAAAAAGTGTAATCTCTTTCGATTTTATCAAATATCAAGAAATCATATTTGGCTTCCAACACACGTTTATCCCAAATATTTCCCCCCTCATTTAAGTCTTTCTTGATGTGGTAGTATGAGACTTTGATGAAGAAAATGGTTTCATGTTATATCCTAGCAATGATATTTTTTAATTTATGTCCCATAGGGATGGGTTCATTGATCATTATCATTGAATCCCCAAAGGTTGAGAGAAATCTAATATTTTTTTTCTTTGCTAGGTATATCCCACAAAGGAGGGCATATGCTTATGCTAGATTGTTTGATATACTACCAAGGACCTAGGCATAGGAAATTATTGAAGTTCCTATGGGATCATGAAGAGTTCGCCCCTCTCCTACGACCCTTAGATTATTCTTTGAAGCCCCATCAAAGAAGAGGGAAAAGGATTTTTGTGGCAACTTCCAATCCTAAAATTATTGTTTCTCCTTTCTAAATTGCCACAAATAATAGTGTTGATTAATTGGATTGGTTGTCATTGATTTCAACCCTTGAAGCAAATTTTGGTAGCCCTAATAGTATGATTAGAGGATTAAAGTTTGTTTGATGTATAATGGTATGATGGGTAGTATGTTTTCAGGTAAAACTATTCTAGATGGATAGTACATGGCATGTCATTTCTGGTGATATGTGGAACATCATGGAAATCCTCACGGTTAGAGAGTTATGGCCTTGTGAAGTTAGAGAACCCCCATGAGTTATCTAGAAGGTCAAAGAAGTCAAGTTATTCTAGAAGACCCTAGAAGAAGTTGACTAGTCTAGTGGGTGAAACTAGGAGTTAATCATGGGTTAAGTTGTTGCAATAAGAAAATAATTAAAAATAAGTTAGTTGCAACTAGAAGAGGAGAACTTACTATTTGTAGCAAAGTGGGTTAGAAGTGGACAAGTGGTTAGAAGTGGGTTAGCCCTAAAAGAAGGAAATTGGGTTAAGTTGGTTAGAAAGTAACCCCTTGAGGAAACTACATGGAAGTATAAATAAGAGATCAAGGCTCTCCTATTAGCACCTATTGAATACATTGAATATCTATTATTGTGAAAGGTTTATTGTAGGTACTCATGGATACATCTGAAGTCGTGCAAGTTTGAGGCATCACGAAGGGTTGACGGCGAAAATTTTGGAGTTACAAAAAATATTTAAAAAACCCTAGGTTTTGAGGTGTACACGGGCTGCAGTGGAAGAAATCACATACATACGTGGGCTGGAAGTAGAACAAGGCATGTACATACGTTGTCTAGCAATAGAACATGGCCCATACAAGTGGGAAGAATCCGTGAAAGGTTGAGTTGTTGAAGGTGCCAAGTCTCCAGAGTTTGAAAGCAAGCTCCCAAGAAGGTCTATACTGATCAGGTACAATAGATCTATCTATTGGTTCAAAAGGTATGTATTATTTCTATGAGTAATTGGATTTTGATGTGTACATGAGATATGGCTATGACGGTTTGAGGATTTTCACTAGAGAGGTTAATGGTTGTATGACACTTATTGTACAAGTAGGATCTACTAAAGTAAAGTGCTGGTATACTTGATATTATTCATTGGTACATCTTGTTGGTTCAGGTGTTTGAGGTATAGCTAATACTCTTGGTACATGGTTGAGGGTTTTGGTTGTGAAGAGTTTGTGAAGTTTTGGGTTGCATATCAGCAAGGGTTTGATGTCTAGTCCATGTGAGGGTTATTATACTTGTTCATGATTATACACACTTGGATGGCACATGACTAGAGAGATATAGATGCACTTGGTTAAGAGATATGTATCAGTATATATGCACAGGGAACAACTACATGTTGAATACAGTGAGAGGTTGCAGGTTGATTTGACAAGAGGCAGTAGAGTGTCTAATTTTCAGCAAAATTGAAAAATCCTAGCTTCCAAAAGGCATATGCAGGTTTTAAATATAGATAGATCGTGTACATACGCGGGTTGCAGTACAGACAAGTCCTGTACATACACAAGCTGCAGCATAGACAGACCGCATACCTGTTGGATTTTTTTGGTGATCAAGGTGGATAACGGTGGCCACCTACCTTTTCCAACTAGCTCAAAACAACTTTCTAGCAATTTTGGCAATTTACTATTTTTAGCAGGTTTTAACTTCCGGGGCCATTTTGAGGGCCTAAATGAAGGTTTTTCGAGATCGAAGTTCTCAATGATAGCCCCCAAAATGAATCTCCTTGACGATACCTTTCCAATGAGCTATCATACGCCTAAAATGGAGATCGTATGCAAAAGTTACGACCCCAGGAAGTTGATGTACTAGCTTACCCAAACGGGGCCCACATGACTTTTGGCGCTTCATCTCCTAGGGTTAGGTTTTTGGATGTCTAGGACTTTTGGAATTCTTGTTTATTGTAAAAAGGCCTTTAGAGCCTCATTGTAATCATCTTCTTGTGAATGCGAGTAGTCGTCACATCTCTTCTCAGAGATAAGTTGCCACCATTCTAGCGAGTCTTTCACTCTGTATTTTTACGGTCTCTGTACATTTATTTGATTAATAGAAATCGTGTATTACTATATATCTGTGTTTATGGTTGCATCTCTAATACATTTATGTTATATTATTGAATATCTGCAATATCTCTGTGCATTTCTTTATTATATCTCCGCTCTCATTTCATGCCGAAAATAATCCTGATCAGTTGGTACGGGAAGGGTACATGTACATGTTGGTTACAGGACAATGGCACATGTTGGATATAGGTTATTGGCACATATTGGTACAAGTTTACAGTGGTATATCTCACAGTGACAGTGTGACAATGGTTTCATCATTTCATTTATATTTCAAGGCGGCAAGATGGGGCAAGGATAGGTAGTTGTAGCCACCTTTTGGTTGTAGCCTGAGAACACATGGGGTTGTAGCCTCCTTCTGGTTGTAGCTAGAAAATTGGGGATTTGGAGCTCCCCTTAGGTTGTAGCCTAAAAATATAGGGGTTCGAAACCTCCTTCCAGTTGCAGCTGGAGAACAAAGGAAGTTGGTGCTTCCAATGAATGTAATTCTTAAAGTCATATANTCATAAAATAAAAAATACTACAAAAATAGTGGGTTGGGAGCCACTTATAACAGAGTTGGTTTTAATCAAAGATAGATCAAAGTTTTTCTAAGACATAAGGGAAGAAACACTGCTAATCATTATAATTTAAAATATTAACTCCAAATAATCAGCAACAACATCTCCCAATTCCTGAGAAAAGCAACAACAATTCGATAAATTAGAACAAACAATTACTAATAACTAATTTTTTATTTAAAGAGACTTGATTTTATATAATAATTCAAACTGAATTTTAGAAAAAGATAAGCTACGGGATTCTGTAGCCAGCTACAGGTTTCTATAGCTAGTCTAAAATAGTAAAAATCAAAAGTAAAAATATGTTTATTTTATTTTCTTCAATCAGAATCAAATCCAAAAAAAATAAACAACTATTAACTATTTCAGCAATTTGACAAATCTGAATTTATGATGGTGGAATTTTTTTAGTTTTATAATTATCAGATTATGAGGTTGCTTATTTCTATTATTTATAAAGCTCGAATCTAAGTTACCTTGTTTCTCATTTTTTTTTAAATTTCTTGATAGTTGGTTTGTTAATATGACCCTGATTATGCTCATAAGCAAGGGTAGGGGAAAACCTTTCTTTCCGCACATCCATTACCTATACCAACGTTATTCTGGGTGAAAACATTGCATCGTGGTTCCTTAACCATGGGGGTTTGCAAAGGAACAAAGTTTGGTTCAGCAAAGAGATAGTAATTGTGTGGATCATCACACAACTCTTTGATAACAGGGTTTAGCTTCTATCTATGATAGAATTTAGCCATTTTTTGCATATCTTCAAACCCACAGAGAGGAAAGGGGAAAAATAAAAACTCAAGCGAAACAAATTTTCTGAGAAAATGCTATCCAGAAAACGAAACATACCTATGAAATGGATTCGTTTCTGAAGAATCTGCCCATGAGGAAGGTAAATGACCCCATTTCCGAAATGGGTTTTAAACGGCATGGGAAGATTCATAACCTTTTGCTCAGAAACCTTCCCGCAAAAACATGTCTCAGGTAAGAGATTACGGGTTTTTAAAACAAAAAAAGAACTCAGAGTCATTTGGTTGGATTCACATCACAGGTGCCATGACAAATGTAACTAGAATGCAACAGGGATTACTCTAGATAGTTTTAGGTTTGAATCGTGGGAGCAACAAGAACAAGTCTGAATGGAGAGTGGAGATAAGAAAATAACATAACATGTGTATGATCATAACTTGAATAATGGAAGTGAAAACTAGGGGTTTGAGTGCAATCCTTACCATACCATGTGATGAGAACTAAATATACAGAGTATCGAAACCCAATGCAGGTAATGAATGGCTCATTAATATGTTAAGCCAGTAAGGTGAGGTGAGGATGTGAGTACAACATGTGTGTATTCATTTGCATGATTGTTGGTACGACCATTGAATTCGTGACAAGACTATCAAACAAATATCAATGCTCTTCACAAATCAAATCACAAACTATCAAACTATATTAAACCATATTGAAACCCAAAACATCGAAAATAAGTCATTCAAACATTAGATTTGGATTTGATATAAGTATGGTGACCTTCACATAGATGCACTCTAAGGCATAGAAAATGATAACACCAAGCTAGGGTTTTATGTTTAATTCATGCTTACAATCATGGATTAAACATAAAACAAAATGAAAACGTAAACAATAAGAATTTAGTAGTCAAGGCTTCAAACCAACAATCATTTCCAAACTCAGAAGGATGTCTACAGATTCGAGGTGATGGCAGATAAAAAAAAGTGTAATCTCTTTCGATTTTATCAAATATCAAGAAATCATATTTGGCTTCCAACACACGTTTATCCCAAATATTTCCCCCCTCATTTAAGTCTTTCTTGATGTGGTAGTATGAGACTTTGATGAAGAAAATGGTTTCATGTTATATCCTAGCAATGATATTTTTTAATTTATGTCCCATAGGGATGGGTTCATTGATCATTATCATTGAATCCCCAAAGGTTGAGAGAAATCTAATATTTTTTTTCTTTGCTAGGTATATCCCACAAAGGAGGGCATATGCTTATGCTAGATTGTTTGATATACTACCAAGGACCTAGGCATAGGAAATTATTGAAGTTCCTATGGGATCATGAAGAGTTCGCCCCTCTCCTACGACCCTTAGATTATTCTTTGAAGCCCCATCAAAGAAGAGGGAAAAGGATTTTTGTGGCAACTTCCAATCCTAAAATTATTGTTTCTCCTTTCTAAATTGCCACAAATAATAGTGTTGATTAATTGGATTGGTTGTCATTGATTTCAACCCTTGAAGCAAATTTTGGTAGCCCTAATAGTATGATTAGAGGATTAAAGTTTGTTTGATGTATAATGGTATGATGGGTAGTATGTTTTCAGGTAAAACTATTCTAGATGGATAGTACATGGCATGTCATTTCTGGTGATATGTGGAACATCATGGAAATCCTCACGGTTAGAGAGTTATGGCCTTGTGAAGTTAGAGAACCCCCATGAGTTATCTAGAAGGTCAAAGAAGTCAAGTTATTCTAGAAGACCCTAGAAGAAGTTGACTAGTCTAGTGGGTGAAACTAGGAGTTAATCATGGGTTAAGTTGTTGCAATAAGAAAATAATTAAAAATAAGTTAGTTGCAACTAGAAGAGGAGAACTTACTATTTGTAGCAAAGTGGGTTAGAAGTGGACAAGTGGTTAGAAGTGGGTTAGCCCTAAAAGAAGGAAATTGGGTTAAGTTGGTTAGAAAGTAACCCCTTGAGGAAACTACATGGAAGTATAAATAAGAGATCAAGGCTCTCCTATTAGCACCTATTGAATACATTGAATATCTATTATTGTGAAAGGTTTATTGTAGGTACTCATGGATACATCTGAAGTCGTGCAAGTTTGAGGCATCACGAAGGGTTGACGGCGAAAATTTTGGAGTTACAAAAAATATTTAAAAAACCCTAGGTTTTGAGGTGTACACGGGCTGCAGTGGAAGAAATCACATACATACGTGGGCTGGAAGTAGAACAAGGCATGTACATACGTTGTCTAGCAATAGAACATGGCCCATACAAGTGGGAAGAATCCGTGAAAGGTTGAGTTGTTGAAGGTGCCAAGTCTCCAGAGTTTGAAAGCAAGCTCCCAAGAAGGTCTATACTGATCAGGTACAATAGATCTATCTATTGGTTCAAAAGGTATGTATTATTTCTATGAGTAATTGGATTTTGATGTGTACATGAGATATGGCTATGACGGTTTGAGGATTTTCACTAGAGAGGTTAATGGTTGTATGACACTTATTGTACAAGTAGGATCTACTAAAGTAAAGTGCTGGTATACTTGATATTATTCATTGGTACATCTTGTTGGTTCAGGTGTTTGAGGTATAGCTAATACTCTTGGTACATGGTTGAGGGTTTTGGTTGTGAAGAGTTTGTGAAGTTTTGGGTTGCATATCAGCAAGGGTTTGATGTCTAGTCCATGTGAGGGTTATTATACTTGTTCATGATTATACAGACTTGGATGGCACATGACTAGAGAGATATAGATGCACTTGGTTAAGGGATATGTATGAGTATATATGCACAGGGAACAACTACATGTTGAATACAGTGAGAGGTTGCAGGTTGATTTGACAAGAGGTAGCAGAGTGTCTAATTTTCAGCAAAATTGAAAAATCCTAGCTTCCAAAAGGCATATGCAGGTTTTAAATATAGATAGACCGTGTACATACGCGGGTTGCAGTACAGACAAGTCTCGTACATACACGAGCTGCAGCATAGACAGGCCGCATACCTGTTGCATTTTGTTGGTGATCAAGGTGGATAACGGTGGCCACCTACCTTTTCCAACTAGCTCAAAACAACTTTCTACCAATTTTGGCAATTTACTATTTTTAGCAGGTTTTAACTTCCGGGGCCATTTTGAGGGCCTAAATGAAGTTTTTTCGAGATCAAAGTTCTCAATGATAGTCAAAGGCATTATTGAGCCCCCAAAATGAATCTCCTCGACGATACCTTTCCAATGAGCTATCATACGCCTAAAACGAAGATCGTATGCAAAAGTTACGACCCCAGGAAGTTGATGTACTAGCTTACCCAAAGGGGGCCCACATGACTTTTGGCGCTTCATCTCCTAGGGTTAGGTTTTTGGATGTCTAGGAATTTTGGCATTCTTGTTTATTGTAAAAAGGCCTTTAGAGCCTCATTGTAATCATCTTCTTGTGAATTCAAGTAGTCGTCACATCTCTTCTCAGAGATAAGTTGCCACCATTCTAGCAAGTCTTTCACTCTATATGTTTACGGTCTTTGTACATTTATTTGATTAATAGAAATCATGTATTACTATATATCTGTGTTTATGGTTGCATCTCTTATACATTTCTGTTATATTATTGAATATCTGCAATATCTCTGTGCATTTCTTTATTATATCTCCGCTCTCATTTCATGCCAAAAATAATCCAGATCAGTTGGTACGGGAAGGGTACATGTACATGTTGGTTATAGGACAATGGCACATGTTGGATATAGGTTATTGGCACATATTGGTACAAGTTTACAGTGGTATATCTCACAGTGACAATGTGACAATGGTTTCATCATTTTATTTATATTTCAAGGCTGCAAGATGGGGCAAGGATAGGTAGTTGTAGCCACCTTTTGGTTGTAGCCTAAGAACACAGGGGGTTGTAGCCTCCTTCTAGTTGTAGATAGAAAATTGGGGAGTTGGAGCTCCCCTTAGGTTGTAGCCTAAAAATATAGGGGGTCGGAACCTCCTTCCAGTTGCAGCTGGAGAACAAAGGAAGTTGGTGCTTCCAATGAATGTAATTCTTAAAGTCATATAAGAAAAAACATTATGTGGTTTTCTCCCGCATTGGGTTTCCATGTAAAAATACGGGTGTATTGTGCATGTGTGTGATTATTGATTGTTTATGGTTTATTTACTCTATACTTATTGGAGGATAATGTTATATTGATCAAAAAGATAAATAACGCTTACATATCGTGGTTAAAAGGATTAAAAATTTATATTACTGATTTAAC
>JZKD02S0254620.1:5887-20973 GCA_000966675.3 Picea glauca | reverse complement strand
TGCTTATTTACTCTGCAGTTATTGGATAATAATGCTTCATTGATATAACACTTGGATTATATGGTTAAATTGCTCTATTACTGATTCACCCCCCCTCTCAGTAATCCAACACTATGAACATTTTAAAATGTTTTCCTAATAAGTAATGTCTGAATTTTTGCAGTGCATACACCATGGATAGGCCTTCTCTTTCTGTTGTGTTGTAATTCTTCTCTGATTCAAATAAATTCCTACTTGGAAAGGCTATAGGATGATCTAAGTCACTTTCTCCTGGTTGCGCTAGAATTTCTCCAAGTGCTATTGCTGATGCATCTACATGCACATAAAATGTCTTTTCCCAGTATGGAAACACTAAGATATCTGTTGTCACCACCTTCTCCTTCAAAGTATCCAATCCCTGCTGGCAATCCTCATTCCACTGAAATTTGGTGTCCTTCTTCAACAAATTTTCCATCGGCATGGTAATCTATGAATACCCCTTGATAAACTTCCTATAGTACCCTGTATGTCCAAGTGTGGCTCTTAACTGTCGCACTGAATTTGGTGGGGGTAAGTTCACAATTACAACAATCTTTGCAGGATCAACCAATAACCCTTGTCTACATACCACATGTCCTAACATGATCCCAAAAGGTTTGTTGAAAATGAATTTATTTATGTTTAATGATATCTGGCATTGCCTGCATCAATCCAACATTAGTCTTACGACTTATTTATGATATTTCAAAAGACTAAAAATAGTCCAATCATCCAAATATATTTCTAAAAATTTATGTATGAAATATTTAAAAGCATCTATGACCACCCTTGAAAAGATATTTGGTGCATTCTTCAATCCAAATGACATAACTGTGTATTGATATGATCCTCATTATGTAGCAAATGTAGTCTCATGCCTATCCTATGGAGCTATTTTGATTTTATAATAACCAAAGAATCCATCTGTGAATGAATATGCTTCATGGCCTCCCACAATCTCTAAGACCTCATCTGTAAAAGGGGTAGGGAAAGGATCATGTAAGAAACCATCATTCAATTTCCTCAACTCTACAAAAAAAATTGTTCCCCCTTGTTCCTTTTCTTGGACTACCACGGGACTGATCCATTTAGATTCTTCCACTACCTCTATGATACTAGCATTTGACATTCAATCAATTTCTTCTTTCACCTTTTTATTATACACTATATTCAACTTATAAGCTCTTTTTCGAACAGGTCTAGCTTCTGGTTTTAGGGGTATCTTCATCTCACCTAGCTCACCTGTTGTTGCTTTCATCTCTATAAAGGTTTTTGAAAAGAAGTCACTATATTCGAGCAGTAATTATGGTATCCTTTCTACTGTCTTGTCATCCCAATAGTCTCTAGTGTTGGGCATTTTAGGGTTTTCATATGTCACAATGTTGAATTTCTTGACCTTAATTGGTGCAACAAATGCCTCTAACTCCAAATATGGACCTTTCACCTCTCGTTCACCTTCCATCTATATTATCTAAATGTTGCATGGATCATCTTCATCAGGTGCTTCCTCTGCAACATGATAACACGCGAGTAAGTCCTTAACTGTCTATCTATTCTGCTAATGATATTTTGTTATAATTTCCACCTCAGGTTCCTCAAAAAATATCATTCCCTGTATCATCTTCAGAGCTGAATCAATATTGGGGTTCTCATTCTCAAATGATAAAGTTACCACAAAATTATGTCGTAGTACTATCCATTATGTAGTTCCTCTATGCCTTTCTTGGTCTATGTACCAGTTCCCTGGTATCCCTTCCAATGTATGAATAAAGTAATGAGGCCATTCTTTTGGGGGTGTCAACCTCCAATGTATTTTTCAAATCTCTATGTGCTCAGCTAGTATTCCTCACCCATCATATTTCTGCAATGTATTGTTCCCTTTTTCTATGCCAAATCTAATGCACAATAACATTTTACATTGATACAAGTCCTGCATTGTTTCCTTATGCGTGCCCCACCATCTTGCAGGTGTTTCCTTGAGTACAATATCAAGGGATAACAACCTAAAATTTTCCAAAACTTCTTCCTCATGGTTGGTCAAGATTTCTTCTAGGTCATTCAAGCCATGAAAAGTGGGAGGTTCCCTTATCTTTGTACCAACCCACCTTACTATGTAGTCTATTATTGCACACCTCCTTGTGAAGACTTCATGTAGTATTTGTTGCCAGTTTTCCAGACCTGTATGTAATTCTGAAGCACATGATGTAATTCTTCTCCATCCGAGTACCCCATCTACAGTTGGTTTTACATAATCTTCTTCTCATGTAGTAGTCCTATATAACTGATTTATTTCTTCCAAGTCCAAACATGTCACCTCTAAAAAATTTTCTCCTTCTGAGGGATGCAATGGTGAAATCACTCTATATTCACCTGATTCGAAAGAAATTTTCCATGTCTTCAAGTTGATCATATCCTGGTTATCAAATGCCCATCCCAATATAAGTAATGGTGGGTAGGGTGTTGTTCCATCTAATATTTATATAACTTTGAAATCTTCCACAATGCACACTCCATTTAGATCTATGGTCACACCTTTAATTATTCCAATTGGTAACACTCTATGTTGAATTTCCCATTTCAACTGGACAGATGAATATCCTAATGTGGGTTCTCCCATACACTGCCATGTATTCGTAGGTAAGAAATTCACTTCAGAGCCTAAATCAAGTATAATATATCCCATATTGAAATCCCCGATGTTGGCATTTAACCTGAAGTCCCTACTTGTTGTTCTTCTCATATGGAGATGATTAATTGTCTTATATTCTAACTTCCCCTCGACTTTTGTGTTGCATATTTATAGGAAATTATGTAAGACAATAATGGATCATGGATCATTCAATAGATTAACACAGGATTGTAGAAAAGTATTTATGTTACTTACTTTCTCTGAAGGTTGTCCTTTATTGGTGTGATCCAGTGAAGGTGGCATCTTGTACATTAGTGGATACTGATTTTTCCACACAATTGATGTAGATGCAATGTTATATTTTATAATATCCTATATGGCTTTCTTAAACGTTTCATTTTCTTTCCACACATAAAAATGTCTCTATGTCTCAGTGTTCTTATTGACCCACTGGTGTTGAGCTGGATCATGTTTTGTTGCATCAATGCTCGTATTAGATCCTCCTCAAGCAACTATGTTGATATTGTTCCCATCATACCTGGATTTTGTGGAAATCCATTGGACATTTTGATTGTTCTGGCTCCTTTTTCCTATATTTTTCCCAATAGTGTTTGGACATCTTATGTGTTGTGGTCTATTTTGAGACAAGACATACACGTCGCAGGTCAAAGTTGCCATTATCATGCATAATATCCTACTTTTTGACAGTTGTGGTAGACTATTGTCCCTCTGCCCCATCCAAATCCTCCTCGGCCCCATCCTCCACCTCGAAATACACCTCTATCTCCATGTGGTGCATTATATTGTGGTATATGGTTATACTATATAGGATTATACTGTGGTTGCACATTGTTATACTGTGGTTGTGTGAGATTGAAATGTGGTTGCAAATTATTGAAATGCGGTGCATCTTGGCTTGTCATCATCTCTTATTATACCCTATAGGTATCTGAAGTTAATTCTCTCGTTAATTCTAGTGTTCTATATTCCTTGTCATCATGACCCACTAATTTGAAAAAATTGCAGTAAGAACTCTTTGGCACTGTCTTATGCTTCTGCATCATTGGACAATGATATGGATCATGCATGTGTGTCTTACAAATATCACACCATGGTCATCCTTTTAGCAAGGGTTTTGGCACCCCTACTGCCAAGTACTGCGCAAAGGTTGGACATTCATTCTTATGGTGTCCTTCGGTCCTACATAACATACACCAAACCTCTTCTCTCTTCTCTTTCTACTTATTTTGGTTCAACTGAAATGTGATATTTTTCAGATCATCTTTCATCTCTTCAATTGTTGGATATGTCTATTGATAAAAAGTTTCTTCTAGCTGCAGGGCTGCTTACAGAGCCTCTTCCTGAGTTTGAAACTTCTTCTGTCTCAAAGGATACTTCAAGTGTGGTAACAATGAGTTCACAAATAACTCTGTATGTTGCATGTCATTACTACAATACTTCAACTTACCTTTTAGACGTTTGAACCTTTGATCAATCTTCCAGAGAGACTCACTTGGTTTCTTCTTGATTTCTATCATTTCATTCATGTACTGGTCTTGTGAGCTTGGCTTCTAGAATTCATTTACCAACAATGTTTTTCACATATGCGGTAGTATTTGGTGCTCCTTGTGGATTGTTTACATCAAGGATCATGTACCAGTCTAGCACATGGTATTTGAGTGTTATAGATAAGTGCGTAAACTTTGTATCCTCATCTATGACCTACTTTTATTCCCATATCTTTTCACAAATAAATAAATAAATTTCAGGGTCCTCTGATGCCTCACCCTGAAACTTTGATAATATGATAGTGGAATCTACTCCTGCCATTTTGAATTGTGTTGAACTACTGCCTCCACGCAGTGTAGATAATTTTATGTTACTACTTTAACTTGTACCTCTAGTTGGTTGTCCTCTATTGGATCCTTGACCTGTTTCCCCTCATCTACTAAAACCTGGATATCTAAAAGTTGGTGTTCCTTCATGTGTATTAGTCACACATGGGGTTGTAGGTTCCACACTAAATGTGATATGGACTAGATTTCTTCCTTTTGTTTCCGACCTTAGACCTCTTTTTTCCATTTTGTATTTTGTGTGTAAGATTTCCTCGATCTTCTCCATATCCTGGATATCCTCTACCTCTTCTTCATTGCTCGTCAAGACCTCTCTGTCGGCTATGGACTCTTTTTGTTATTCATCTTATATTGGTAAGGCCTAATGTTGTGCATCTTTCCATATTTTTCCATTATCTTATTTGTCTGGTCCTCATCCATAATGACTGGGTTCATGGCTTCCCTCTACTTCCCCTTATCCATCTCTCTATCCATATCTCATACTCATGTCAGTGCTTCCCCCCTTCCCCCATGCGTGCAGGGAAGTTTAGTTGTTTGATTCCATCGTAATCACACATTTTTCATACAATAAAATATTGATAGATGTATATAGTGATTTGATGTACCTACCTCTGGGTCCCTTCAGAAAATCCTGCTCTACAACAGTGTACAAATTCGCAGTATCAACTGCAAATTAAGTGATAAACCCTGCAATAAAACTGTTTAACCAAAAATCTATTGTGCACATAACTTTATTATAGATTTTCTCCAACTACACAATATCCATAGAATTCCACTCTAGCTATCTGATACAATTCGTAGGATGGTTTTCCTTCAACCTCAGTAACCACTCCTGCAACAGATGCATGAATTCACATAAAAATACTTCATGCAATTCACTAAAAACATATTTGTTGAGATATTTGCGTGTTGTAAATTTAGGGTTTATGATGTCCCTTTCTGCAAAATCGAGTTCCTTTTTCCTTAACCATATTTCAATTTCCACATTCATTAGATTCCATGTCCTGAATATTCCCTTCTACGTTTTCATTCTCCGTGATTTTCTTCAATAGATCCCTTCCAATCGATCTTGTGTAGTTCCAGCTGACAATAGAACCATTTGTTGGATACTTGGGCTAACCCAGGTTATGATCTCAATAGGTTTCCAACAAAACCCTCAAACTATCGGCCCTCATGGTAAACCTGAAGGAAACATTGTGCATAGAGTGCACAATGCAGTCTCACCCGAGATAGATTTATGGAGGACTTCAATACTCAGGCGTTTGCAGTCAAGGAAGGGATTGGGACTATAATCTGATCCTTTTCCTCGTGCATTAACATTCTTATTCATTCATCTAAATATAGTGTTCATTCATTCATTAAACTACGCATTCATGATGTGATTAGCTAAGTAACCATTAATTCTTTAACTGATACATAACATAACATCAAAATAACCTTTCAAACACATTAACACAATAGATTTACCATGGTTCACCCCCTGGGGCTACGCCCACAAATATATGTCTCTTCTTCTCTTTCATTCATCTTTATGCAAAATCTACATTGTGTGCATTACATTCTTCAGGTTTACAATAAAAAAGGAGGGTAGTTGTTGGGTATGTGTTATATTCTTTGCATGTGTGTGTGTGTGTGGGTGCGTCAGATACGACGACTGCGTCTGACGATCCCGGATTAAGGGATTAGGGTTTTAGCGGATTTTGCTATTTTTAGTTGATTTGTAAATTAATCCCGGATTAAGGGATTAGGGTTTTGGTATCTACGGAATACCTAAAAACATTGTATATATTGTATGGTGAATGGTGAAATTCGATATAATGAAAAAGAAAGGTTTTCCCGGTTGAGGGTTTCCGGTAAAGATTTCTGTGTATTCTGTGTATGAGCCATTGATTAATTTCTGTATTGCTTAAGAATATATATATGCATTGCTTTACTTCGCAGGTTTAAAAATTATAGTAGTTACCCTTTGTGAGGTGGAATAGACAACACCAGGCTCCACAACCTATGATCTAACCCTCAAAACTAGCTTATTCAGATCCACTATCTCGCCTTTACTAACTGACCAACATAACAATGAACTACTCAACAACTAGCCTCTGATCAACCTCTACTAGACCTCCTAGGTATTTATTTATACTTTTCTACTGGCTTATAGCCATTACATTCATGCCCAAAACCCTAACCCTAAAATGGCTGTGTTTCCCGGTATGCGTGCCACACTACTTTTCTTCCTTCCACATATTTATTTTCCTTCCTCTTCTACATGCTTCTTTTCTGTCCTCTTTTGCATGTTTCTTTTCCTCCCCATATTGCACGTACTCCAAAAATAGGCTTCTTTTCCCCAAAATAGGTATGTTCCCAAAATAGGCCTACGCCAACATATACTAGTCTTTATCATCTTCCAGAAACTCTAGGAAGCACTATGTATGAAAAAACCTAGCTTTTACATGTCTGCATACCTAATATATGTCATATGTTCTGCAATAAACTTTCCTTCTTTTGGATGGAACTGGGACCCTAGCCAACTACCTATCCCTTTCTATTCTTCTCAATTATGGGATGTCAATTATAAAAAACACATTTATGACCTATGTGGTTATTTCCTTTCTCCCCTGCACAACATAATTTTTGGGTATACACCCTATAAAATATCAAAGGAAGCCATGACCGCCTTGAAATATATTTCAAAGTGGTATATGGAAACATTACTATACATATATTAGAGTCTAAGGGAAATATGAAGCCCCACATCTCCCACCTAAATATGTTCCTGATGGGTTGCTAATTCAGGATATTTATTACCAAAAAATAGAAAATGGCATAGCCTCTTTCCTTCCAGGTAGAAAAAAAATCTCTGACCCACATTCCCTATAAAAATAGGAAGGTACACATTATTAAATGGCCCTCATTCTAGGAAATAAACAAAAACCCTGCAAGATATATGCTTGCGTACAAGAGAACCTATAGGGCATGACCCAAAAGACACAACATTGAACCATGTCAAAGTTGTTGGCCTTAATCACCATGTAATCCATGTAGTAAACTATTTAGAGGAGGTGTTCAAGTGGGTATTATTCTTCAAACAAGTACTACACAAGTTTCCATATGTTGTGGCCAAAGAAAAGATTCTAATGGAAGCATAAGAAAACATGAAAATAACTTAGGAACAATTCTTATTTCTTCTAGTGAAGGACTAAGAAAAACTAGAAGCAAAGGAACAAGAAGAAAAAATAAAGGCAGAGGATAGATACCAGAAGGCATGTTATGGAGAACCAGAGTACCAAAGAAAAAAGTAAGAGTCAGAAAAGGAGATGAAGAGGGGCCAAGAGGAAGCCAAAGGAAATAAGAAGAAATCTAAATTTTATGAGAAGAAGAAAAAATAAGATGCAATGAAGAATGTTTCTAATGAGAGTAAGAAAAAGGAAAAAAAGTAGGAAAAATATCAACATGATGCATAACAAAAAAAGAAGTCTTAAGATGAGAAACAAAAGCTAGTTGTAGAAACAAAGAAAAGAAAAAAGAAGTAGAGAAACACAAGGTTGTTGAGGACAAGGAAAAAAGGTAGGCTGATGAAGAAGAACAAAAAGAAAGATAGAGGAAACTAAATTAGGAAACAAATAGTCCAACAACCCTAAGTGAGGGCATAGTTGACTTTCACCCCTGGGAATGTACACCTCTAATGTCGTTACCTAGAAAATTTTCCTTTTCATCACAAGTACTAGAATTAGATGAAATTGTAGTGAAAGTGGGAGAATATTACTACAATAACAAAACCAGAGGGATAGAGAAGTGGTCAAACAAAAGGAAGAGAGGGGATACAACTCTTATACAAGGATCAACCAAAAGAACCATTGAATGGAGGGTTGGACTATGCCCCAAATAAAATTCCATACATACTCCCTCTGCTCTTAATTTATTTGCAAYGGGAAATGCCATGMATGTATATGATATAGATGCAACATTRGAAACTTCAGAAGASAAAMATGTTGAATTGGAAGGAATGTYAAATACACAAAGAGATGAYATTACTAAAATTTGAAAARGYGGCTAGAATTGCAGAGAATMTCCAAAAAGACGAAATGGAAAAGTTTTTACAAAWAYAARAGGATGAAATGAATGAAGAATTTGAGAATAAAGTCCACATAGCTGAGAAKAYGHATAAAGAAGAACTATATTCCCTCAAGTTGTTACATTCTAAAGASATAGAACAACTARAAAACAATTATACACAAGAGTTGACTAGCTTTCACAYAGAAAGCATGGAGGCCAACAAGTTCATTAAACAATTGGAGCATAAATTCAAGGGATGTAACAAGACAAAGAAAAACTTTAGAAAATCCTAGAATAAAGTAAAACATGAGATATCTCCCTAGAAACCATGAAATAAGAAGCCATAGTTGTTAATGAAGAGATAAAATTAGTGCAAAATAAATGTTTTTGCACACTGAATGAGATCCAAAAGAACAGAGATGATCAAACAAAACTTGAAGAAAAAATGGAGGAAATAAGAGAAAAATATCCAAAGGCTCAATATACCTTTGATATAATCGTCGAATAACAGAGTTTTTACACGAACCCACCAAGTTCCATGCCACTCTACACCACTAGAAATCAGATAAAATATCAAGTCTTGTTTGATCCATGGAAGCCCCTACTAGAAGACATACAAAGTATTCAAAAGATAGTGACAAAGGCATACAAGAAGTTATGGAATGCTTCCAATGATCTCTTAGAGGAATTCAAAATGGAAATCATGCCCAACATTGACAATGCAACCCCAAGTCTACTGAGAATAGAAGAATTAGAGGAAAAGAGGGAATTTAGTCAAAAGGTTATTGAGCAGCTTACAAAATCCAATAAAGAGGCCTTAAATGAATATTTGATGAAGCTAATAAAGCTAAGCACATAGGCCAAAATCTTTATCAATAAGACTAAGCATGAATTAAACTTAGAGGTCAAAACCAATTTTTTTTATGGAGAACTAGACCCAGAGAAAATGCAGTTAAGTAAGTTGGAAAAGATCATGGAATACTATTCCCTATGGAAATAATATAGAGATCAAATGGAATTGAAAAAATCTCATGATTTTCTCAAATTTTGTAACTGATCCTTCTTGTTTTTTTCATTGTCACTCATATCAATTAAAATGTAGAATATGAAAAGTTGAGTCTGAACTATCCTTTGACAACATGGAAGTTATGGAATGTAAATAGTTCCTCTTTTTAAAAAAAATAGGGTACTACAAATGAATAAGGGTTTTTGATCTACTGTATATCAGAACATTATTTTTACCGCCTGGATGAATAGAGAAAGAGACATCCATGAAGATTTATGATCCAGATATGTGTATATGATATTTTAATTTGTGCATATGTCCATTGTATGAATGTATTGAGCATAGTCATATGAATTTTTTCTTTACTATGTTCTTAATATTTATACTATCATGAATTTCCTTTTGAGTAAAACAACAATGTCATAGATATGATAAAAAATTAATTTTTTTATGTCTATTTCACTATTATGTTAATCCATCACTTGAATACATGAACTCATTCTTTTGTAGGTAATAATATTTGTCATTGTGTTCATTCTCATTAGTTTTCTTCTAATCATGATAGGTTAGATTAGTATAAAATTCATTTAGAATAGTTGTATTAAGCATTAGTTAGATTTAATTTTGTATTTTTATTCATCTGAGAACATTTTGTTCTCAGATTCGTATTAGAAAATATTTTAGAGTGGAAACCAGACCCGCATACTACTCGGAAACACTACACCAAATGAGAGTAGGTCTAATTAGGACCTGCCATCGAGTGTTCCACCTTACATGCTTGAAAAGTGTTATTGGATAAATCGGTGAATGCAGACATAAAATAATCTCCTTAGATCCACTTAGATCTAGAACAAAACAATACAATGCACTACTCTTTCCTTAGATTTCAATTATCAAATGAGAAATGGATCTTGAACATACCTTTTAAATATTGGAGATCCGACTTCGCTAATGCAATCCAAGATTCGTCGTGAGGTTTATGAGAAATATCTGCAAATAAACACAAGCAAATGAAGACAAGAATAACAGAGTCTATTTGATATGAAACTATGTACGTGATCAATAAATCATACAATATGGACAAATAACATTCATATAGGAAAGAAATGTATATCTGTATTAAAGAATGTGGGAGAAAGATACGACCAGATGCCTTGATGTTGTCAGGTTCCTCCCAACAGTTCCTTACTTCCCACACACTTCTTTCTCCGAGGATTCTGAGACCATAGGTCTGATAGCTACTCACAATCTATCTTGACAAAGAAATGCTCAAAGACACTCTAACCAAGTTAACAATATGAAGCCAAAACCACTTCTAAAATCTTAATCTCAAGCCAAGATAAATTTCTCCATGAGAGATCCTCTCATTTTAGAAGCTGAAGAGGATAAGGTGAGGAGGTTAGGATGATCCCACCGAATCATGAAAGTGAGTAAGATCCAAACAGTTCGGAAGCCACAGCACTATATAAGCTTCTCCTTCTAGAAGCATCGAGAAAATGCTCGGTTTTCCCACGTACGAAGGCCTCCGCATTCTAGCTATAGAGCAACTTGCGGAAACCCTGCAGCCTAGCTATGGTGCAGCCTATGGAAACCAGGCATTTCCGCATATTGTGTATAGAGAAACCTGCGTAAATCCTCTTTAATAGGGTTTTTACAAAGGAAAATACAACTTCTTCTCTCAGTAAAAGTCCTTCTCCCTTCTTTCTTCAAGAATTCAGGCCACTGACCTCTCTGAAGGCAATAGATAGGTTTACATCATTAATGGTCATAGGGATGATGAAAATAATATGTAACAACAAGCCATTCAGAACAAACCCCCTGATGATAAGAAAGATACAGACTCCATAGATATGGAAGTGCTCCACAGAATTGTGAAAAAAGACTGTAATGAAATAATAGATATGAAAAGTAATTATGGATAATTCTCTTCAAACCCCAATAAATATTTCATATTTCCACCCAAAATGAGCACTCCCCCTACTTCTAAGACAACCCCTCCTTCAAAATGCATAAATGTAGAAGATTTTATACAAGCATTCAAGTCCTGGGAAATTGATACCCCTGTTGAATCTAAGGAAGAAGAATAGGGAGAATAATAATGACAAGATAATCCCCAAGAAGCTGATGGAAGTGATGAAAAAGAGGTCAATTGTTTTTGTGATATTTCTTTTGGTATGGTAGATGAGAAAGACGAACATGTATATGAGATACTTATTTCCCAAAATGAATTAACCACCAGGAGTTCAAGTAAGACTCCATCCTGAAATTCTCCTTCAACTTATGAACCTACCAAAACAACATCCCATACATAGAAGTCACCCTCTAATGACAAACCACATTCTTATTCAACACCTCCATCTAAACTAGATTATGATTTCTTGGAAGATTTAAAAAGAACAAAGGAAAATATTTCCCTTTTCGAGCATACAAAATTACCCAATATCCAAGACAATTTCATTAAAAAATTTCAAGGTACGACTCCAAACAACACTAAAGAATCTAATGTGGGGTGAAATAAAGGAAAGGGTAAAACTGGTTAGACCATTTAAAAAACAACACTAAAGAAATAGTCAGTTTTCAATGAATCTATGAATGGCCAAAGGTAAAAATCCAATACCCTTCTTTCTCATTGACCTTTGAATTTTTTAACATGAATGTTCATAATTGTATGGTTGATCCAGGTGCATTTTCCAATGTGATGCCACTTTAATTTTATGAGAAACACAATGCTAAACATGAAAATTTTGACATTCAAATCATACAATTAGACAGGTCGAGAGTCAAGGTCATTGGGGAGTTGAAAAATGTTTTGATAAGGTTATCATTCAATCCAAAGGTGCACCAAACTATTGACATCATATTATTTTATATCCCATGTACATATGGTTTACTTTTAAGTAGGGATTGGTCGCTATGTTGAATAGATATTTTTTTATTGATTGGTCACACTTATGGCTACCTTACAATGGAAAACCCAATAAAACTAGGGTAGATAGAGAATGTTATATGAAACATGTGGTGAAATATTTAATTGATTTAAATGAGCTCATAATTTTCAATCAATCAATTCTAGGAAATTACATTTATGATTCTTTCTTTGGGAATACCACTGTTAAAATTAATACTTATGAAGAATCATCCACATAATTTGAAATCCTTCATTGCACTCAAATTGTTGAGCTTAGCTATGATATAGTAGATAATACTAACACCAAATCTGATGTACATCCTAACATAGTGTCTAGGGATAAGTTAGATGCATATATTAATTCTACGAACCAGAAACGTTCATAAAATAAATCAAACTTTGAGTCCCAAACTAAATCTAAAGGTGACCCTAACATGTGGACTATGTTCTTTGATGGATCCAAGTCTCTTGAAGGTGCAAGTGTTTGCTACATACCGAAGGACCCTAATGTAAATAAAACTTTAATTGAATGCAAACTTGAGTTCCAATGCCCAAATAACACTGCTAAAATGAATCTCTTATACAAGGATTGAAAAACGAAATGGGCATAAAAGTGAGGAAAATAAAGGTATTTGGTGACTCCAAAATTGTGATAATATAGGTAAGAAACACCATACATTACCTTTCCATTCACCTCAAACATTATCAGCATGAGGTATAAGACCTAATAAAAAACTTTGATGCATTCAACATCAGTCCTATTCCTCTTTCACTAAATTATGATGCATATTTACTAGCTAATGTCGCATCTAAGTTAATTATATCAAAATGAATAATGGATAATACTTTTTCAATGGAATTAGTGTACACGACTTCAATTCCTAACAACATAACAAACTAGAGAGTCTTTGATGATGACCAGTAGATCAAATTTTTTCTACATCTTGAAGACAACTTCAAATACTATGTCATATATGAAGGCCACCATGATCAATATATGAATTATGATTCTCCTAGCCCATCAATCTAAACAATCGGGAATAAATCACTCCAGTAAACAACATCCCTAAAAATGTGGTAAGGATTGAAAATCTTTATTATATTTAGGAAAAGTTCAAGAAAGTGAAAAACTGCAAAACAAGCAGTTTAGCTATGTAGTTTGAAGTAATAAATATTGAACAAGAAGTATACCAAAAAACATCAACCTTGGAAAAAAATGTTCCCTAACTGAAAAACAAGCCTTCATCAAGTAATAAATCTTGACATACTTTCCTAGACATATGATGACCTCAAGACATATGATACCAATATCATCCAACACATTATCCCCGTGAAGCCTCAAACAAAGCCTTTTCAACAAAAATCATGGAAAATTCATCACAACTTAGAACCTCAAGTAAAGGATGAAATAAATAAGCTCTTGGAAGAAAGAATAATTTTTCGAGTTAGGCACACATAGTGGATTGCTAATCTAGTACCTGTAAGGAAAAAGAACGGGGATATAAGATTGCATGTTGATTTCTAAAACTTGAATAAGGCCTCAGAGAAATACAATTATCCTATGCCACCCATGGAGAAAATCCTTCAATGTGTCTATGGTTTTGAAATTCTCTCATTATTATTATATGGTTTTTCTGGTTATAATTAGGTGTTGGTTTCCCATGATGACCAATTAAAAACTACCTTCTAAACCAAATGGGGAAATTTTGGCTATAATAAAATGCCATTTGGACTAATAAATGCACGAGCAAATTTTCAAAGAGCCATGGGCATTGAATTTATGGGACTGATTAGTAATTGTGCGGTGGAATATCTGAATGATGTTACTATCTTCTCCAAAGACAAAAGGGATCATATATCTCACTTGGTAAAAATCTTTAACAAATGTAGAAGGTATGAAATTTCACTAAATCCAAAGAAATTTTCTTTTGTAGTTAATGAAGGAAAAATATTGATATTTGTTGTATCTAAATATGGAATCATGATTGAACCTGCAAGGAATAAATCTATCTCAAAGATCCTATTTCCCCACAATAAAAAAAATCCATGCAATATTTTCTTGGGAAAATAAATTTTGTGATGAGGTTTGTTCCAAGTTTTGTAGAAACTATTAAGCCTCTCCAAGATAGGATAAAGAAGAACAGTGATTTTAATAGGGCCCCAAGGAAAAGGAATCCTTCACAAATATGAAAGAAGAGATAGCTAAAGCCCCAACATTAACGAGCCCACACTTTTGCAAGGATTTCATATTGTATACCTTTTCTTTGAATATTGCATTTGCATCAGTACTCACTCAAAAAAATGATGGAAGAAATGAATTCCCAATTGCCTTTATGAGTTTTATGCTATAAGGAGAAGAACTGGATTATCTAGAAATAGAAAAGCAATCCTATACAATTTTCAAGGTTGTCAAACATTTCACACTATACATACTCAAATATAAGACCAAGGTGATAGTGCCCTATCTATTATGACCCAAGGGGGTCATATATATGGCTAAATGTATATGATATGACCCCAAGGGGGGGAATATATGGGCTTAAATGTACCTGTAATGTGTAAATGCATATGTAATAGGGTCGGCCTAGTGAAAAAGGGGCCTCATGTGCAAGTGTGAATAGA
>JZKD02S0254609.1:7454-20974 GCA_000966675.3 Picea glauca | reverse complement strand
GATGACTCCACTTAGGGTGTCTTCCCTTATCCTTTGATAGTTTCAAGAAAATTATCTGGCGACTCCACTGATGACGAAGCCAACAATGACTTCACAATGGGATCCCGGGAAATACAAACCTTTAGACATGAGTAAAATCTCGGGATATCCTAGAGAAATGCCCCCTTGGTATAAAAAATGGCTCCCTAGATTCGCTGGCATCGATGGAGAAAATCCCGATTATCACATGAGCAAATTTTGGACTTTCTTTCAATACCGCCCTGTCAGTGATGACGCTGAAGACTTGGTAATGAAACTCTTCTCTGCCACTCTGCATGGATAGGCTAGAAGATGGTATGATAATCTTCCAACTGCCAGCATCACATCTATGGACCAATTTGAAGAAATCTTTCTTGAAAGGTGGGTTCTGAAAATGGAAGATATCCAATCATTGCTGAGAGTTCTTGAATGCAAAAAACAAATAGAGGATGAGACCATCAGAGATTTCGTTGTTAGATTTCAGAGGTTGTTGTACCACATTCCTGAAAGCTATCGCCCTAAAGGAAAGTATCTCATCTATCTCTATACCAATGGACTTCTGGGACATTTAAGCTTCCTCCTAAATAAAAAGGGTCCAAAAACGCTTGCAAAAGCTTACAACATGGCCATTCGAATCGAGAAAAATCTCTACTCGTCCAGAACCAATGACCGTACCATGGACACACTCAGCTTGATAAAACTAGTTTCCCTTGAAACCTTAACTGATGATCCCCAAGAAAGAAGGGAACAAGTTTTCAACTAGCAGAATGAGAACGTGATTAAGGAGCGAAAACCTAAGCAAGATGATGAAGCATCAACCTGCCCTCCTCCTTCTGATGAGGCCATCCAAGAGCCTGTTTCTCCTACACAACAAAAGGACGATAAGGTTAGTCGTTTCCCTTTTCAGGATATCGATGATACCTTGTTCCTTGATTCAGAAAATGAAGGAGAAATGAAAACCTTGAGCAAAATTCCTTGTTGTACAATTAAAGACGAAGGGGTGATTCCAGAGGATGAGAATGTAACACATGCTAAAAACACCAAAGTCCTCCAAGCTCCTGCCCAAGAAGAAATAGTAAGTTGCCCTCCTCCCCTAGTTCTTGATGATGCTCTACTTTGTGATGTGGGAGATAAGGAGGAAATGAATGAGTCCTTGAATGTTTCAGAACCCACATGTTATGACACAGATAGTGACACATTTGATAACATTGATGAGTTCATACGTGTTGGGAGACGTAGGTGGGATATAGTTGGCTATGGTATGGATCCCATCTATGACATTGAGAATCATTTCCAAGTATTGCCTTTAGAATTATCACAATAGGTTACTCTTGATCASTGGCAACAAGGAGATGAGCTTTTTACCCGTATTCTTCAAACACCCAAGGATGACCTAGTACCTTGCTTTCCTGATGATTTTTAGTCTTACCTTGAGGGTTTTGATGAGTACCCCTTTGAGCACTTGGACTCTATCCATAACTATGATTATCAACCACCACTTTGCTCAGGTCTTGATAGAAGTAAGGACCTTCTTTGCTTAAAGGAGGATCCTTATGACAACCTTCCCTAGCCACCTCCGACTACTTTACCATGTTGTGTTTCCAGAGGTGTGGTTGGGAAGTATGTCTTTGATTTTGATTTTCCTCTGAGGCAAACCCTATAGCCCAAAGGTTGGTTGAATATTGCAAGATTAAGTTTATCATATCAGTTTTTCAACTTTCCTTTGAGAATTTGCCAGTCGTCTGATACATCCTTGTCAATCCCTTCCTAGACTTCAGAGTGTGAGAACGTCCTAGGTAGCCAATATGCAGACCTTTTGNAAGCAAGATGATGAAGCATCAACCTGCCCTCCTCCTTCTGATGAGGCCATCCAAGAGCCTGTTTCTCCTACACAACAAAAGGACGATAAGGTTAGTCGTTTCCCTTTTCAGGATACCGATGATACCTTGTTCCTTGATTCAGAAAATGAAGGAGAAATGAAAACCTTGAGCAAAATTCCTTGTTGTACAATTAAAGATAAAGGGGTGATTCCAAAGGATGAGAATGTAACACATGCTAAAAACACCAAAGTCCTCCAAGCTCCTGCCCAAGAAGAAATAGTAAGTTGCCCTCCTCCCCTAGTTCTTGATGATGCCCTACTTTGTGATGTGGGAGATAAGGAGGAAATGAATGAGTCCTTGAATGTTTCAGAACCCGCATGTTATGACACAGATAGTGACACATTTGATAACATTGATGAGTTCATATGTGTTGGGAGACGTAGGTGGGATATAGTTGGCTATGGTATGGATCCCATCTATGACATTGAGAATCATTTCCAAGTATTGCCTTTAGAATTATCACAATAGGTTACTCTTGATCAGTGGCAACAAGGAGATGAGCTTTTTACCCGTATTCTTCAAACACCCAAGGATGACCTAGTACCTTGCTTTCCTGATGATTTTTAGTCTTACCTTGAGGGTTTTGATGAGTACCCCTTTGAGCACTTGGACTCTATCCATAACTATGATTATCAACCACCACTTTGCTCAGGTCTTGATAGAAGTAAGGACCTTCTTTGCTTAAAGGAGGATCCTTATGACAACCTTCCCTAGCCACCTCCGACTACTTTACCGTGTTGTGTTTCCAGAGGTGTGGTTGGGAAGTATGTCTTTGATTTTGATTTTCCTCTGAGGCAAACCACAGAGCCCAAAGGTTGGTTGAATATTGCAAGATTAAGTTTATCATATCAGTTTTTCAACTTTCCTTTGAGAATTTGCCAGTCGTCTGATACATCCTTGTCAATCCCTTCCCAGACTTCAGAGTGTGAGAACGTCCTAGGTAGCCAGTATGCAGACCTTTTGAGTCAATGTTCTGAGCCTTGGGTTTTTCATGACCCCTTCTTGAAGTGGATTGAGTACTTTCCTCAGAGATGGACTTGGCAAGATTTTATCCCTCCCACCTGCCTCCATGAGTTAGACTTTATGATTTCCGATGATATGATATATGCTCTAACCCATGTCATTTTTGTGCTTGATTTGTCATTATTCTGGTTTATGATGAAGCACAAAGGCAGGTATTGCGGGACGTTGTTGGATTGGCTTCACTGGTTGTTTGACTACAACATCCAACAAACAGGTAAGTAGTTTGCTTCATATTTATTGATTGTTTACTTTCAGTATATATATATATGTCTATTTGTATGCTGGGGTGGCATTACCACCCCAAATTTTGTTACTAATGCTTCTTTCGAGATCAAGTAGGTCTGCAGGTTATGCCAGAGATGCTGAGGTTCTCATGCACTCTACGGTGAGCACATGTCCCCGAGTTGGAGCCAGATGCTATCCCCACTTTTTAGGTATAACTAGGAGATCATGTCTCTAGGCCCACATGTCCTAGACATGGAGTACCGAGAGAGGATTGACCTGAGCATAGCCATGGAGGGCCCATCCTTTTCTTCTTCCATCATCCTTGTCTTGTTAGCAACAGTAGCATCCATCACCATCGGCTTGGTCCTGTATCAGAAAGAGTTCTTGCTCCATGAGGTAATTGGTCCAGGAATGATGGTATGTGTTATTTTTGATCATTAAAACCTTTAAATATATGCATCTGATTCCTTTTATTTCTAACAATTGCTTGGATCTTACATTTGCCCACTTGACCATATTTGGGGGGATTGACAGGGTGTCCTAGCAAGCCTTTGTCCATAGGTTTTGGTTTTCCACTTGGGGGGACTTCTGAAAGGCCATCGTCCGCTCCCATCATAAAACCAATATTTCATCTTGTTTCCCGCTCACTTGTCCCACTCCTCTTATCCGGGCATTGGGTTGACCTTTCTTCAGGATTGCACCTTGTCTCGTGGGAAGAAGGGGCTAAAGGCCCAAAAGGTAAAAGTAACCTGGTAAAAGATAAAAGCCTAAAAATAAAACCTCGAGATGCTTCGCCCAGGGATTCCTGAGAAAGCAATAAAAGGCTTCTCAGCAAGAAACTAGAGGGAACCGGAAGAAAATAATAAAACAAGACCTAGTCAGAGGATTGGGGGTCTCATCACGAGCCAACTTATTAGTTCCATGGGTACCTAGCAGTATGACATTGCCACCAGCTGGTTACCACGCCAGGGCAGTGACTCTTGGCTGCATGGCTAAGGGAAAGGGGATCTCATCAGGAGCCAGGCTTTCATTTCTGTGAAAGTACTTGTGGGTAACGCTGCCACCACTGTTCACCACACCAGGGCAGTGTCCCCTGATCAACTCTTGAACAAAAAGAAAAAGAAAAGCAATAAAAGAATAAAAGAATAAAGGCAAGAATGGGCTTGGAAAGAGTGCATCTATGACAGGTATAGCTTGCCTTCTACAAAGGCACCCANCCATGGAGGGCGTAGCTTTTGATGTGCAGGACCATGCCCGACGGACAAGTACCATTTGGACCGGTACACATGGGGAGATGATCAGTTCGAACCTCCATGGGGCTGAAGAGCCCACTAGATGGATGCTGAGAGCCCATCAGGGGGCAGAGATGAGGCAGAGGATGATCAAAGACTTTGCACCAGAGAAGAAGAGAACGTTCCACCAGAGGACACAACTCAAGAATGTGAAGATGCAGAATTCAAAAACCATTCAATCCTACTTCATGAGAGTATCTCAAATCAAAGAATAGCTTGAAGCCATTGGAGACAGTTGAAGAAGCTAAGCTAGTAATGACTACATTGAATGGTCTCCCAAAGTCTTGGGAATCATTTATTCAGGGAATCTATTCCAGAAGAAAACTAACAAAGTTTAGCAGGCTATGGGAAGATTGCTCTCAAGAAGAAGCTAGATTGGCAGCAAGAGAAGAAAACTTGGGTGATGATGGAAATCAAGCACTAGCAACACATACAAGAAATGAAAAGAATAGAAAAGAGGTTTATTCTCACAAGAAGTTTCAAAAGTCACAAAAGACACAAGACTCAGAAGGATTATTCAAGTTACAAATGCTTCTGTTGCCAAAAGATGGGACACATTGCTAGAAACTGTCCTCACATAAAAGATCAGATCAAAAAAGGAAAGTATAAAAGACATCATTCTCATGCCATAGAAGATGATGAACCTGTTCAGAAGAAAGCAAAAGAAGATGATTCAAGTGAAGAATATGTGTTGATATCAACTCTTACAGGGACAATCACTCATGGAAGTGGCACATAGCTTATTGATAGTGGTGCCTCTAACCACATGACCGTTTACAAGGATTCTCTTTCAAAACTGGTTTAGAAGGATTCACCTCATAAGGTGAAGCTCGGTGATGACTATCGGTATCCCATGAAAAGGGTAGGAGAAGCCTCCTACAGGTTGGATTCCAGAAAGCCTATGAAGATAAAAGATGTTTTGTATGTACTTGGTTTAAAGAAGAATCTCCTTTCTATCTCAACATTGGATGAGAAAGGATTCAGAGTTGCTTTCATTGATGGTGAAGTTCTTATGTGCTCAAAAGGAAAATCTATTGATGATGCTATTGTGATTGGTGTTCAAGAAGGAGGTCTATACAAATTAAAGGGACACTCAGATTCAACATTAGTTCACAACACAGTAAATCCGAGTGAGCTATGGCATAGAAGACTTGCTGACATACATTACAAAGCATTACTGATCGTGAGCAAGATCGTGACAGGTTTGCTTGAGATTCAGGTGAATCATGATGGTAAATGCAAGGGATGTGCACAAGGCAAGGACGTGAAGAGTCCGTTTCCAAGCAGTGATAACAAAGCCAAAGGAGTTTTGGACATCGTGCACTCAGACGTGTGTGGACCAATGACAACCACTTCACTTAGCCAGTATGTATATTATGTTTCATTTATTGATGATTTCTCATGTAAAACTTGGATTTATTTCTTGAAAACAAAAAGCGAAGTATTCAACAAGTTCAAGGAATTCAAATCCCTTGTAGAAAATCTTTCTGAAAAGAAGATAAAGATCTTGGGGTCAGATAATGGAGGAGAGTTCACATCGGATGACTTCAAAGCATTCTGCAGGAAGTTGGGATTAAGAGGGAGCTCACTACTCCCTACAAGCCTCAAAAAAATAGTGTGGCAGAAAGAAAGAATCGAACGATAATGGAAGTACTAAAGGCTATGATTCATGATCAAGATTTACCGATGCATTTATGGGCAGAAGCAACCAGGACTGCTGTATATATGCAGAACATAAGTCCTCACCATATACTTGGGAACAAGACACCAAAAGAGTATGTTCCAAAAGATCATGATATGGAAGAACCACAAAGACCTGCAGATCCTCCCCGAGAGATGATTACAAATAAGCCAATACCAGCTTGGGCTAGATAGATTATTCAGGATGCAGAGAAGTATGGTGCTCTAGACGAAACTTTCAGAGAAAGTAAGAAACTGCGACCATATTCTAGCTACATGGCATTGCTAAGTGATATCATTGATGCAGAGCCTACTTGTTATGAAGAGGCTGTAGAGAAGAAAGTATGGAAGGATGCCATGATTGAGGAGTACTAGTCCATTATGAAGAATGATGTTTTGGATGTGGTTCTGAGACCAAAAGAGAAGACAATGGTGAGTTCAAAATGGATCTACAAGACAAAGCATTCAACTGATGGCAGTATTGAGAAATATAAGGAAAGGTTTGTGGCTCATGGTTTCTCCCAGAAAGAAAGAATAGATCATGAGGAGACATTTGCTCTTGTAGCGAGATACACCTCGATTAGAGCTATACTTGCAATAGCTGCAGTAATGAAATGGAAGGTACATCAGATGGACGTGAAGACAACGTTTCTGAATGGTGTAGTAGAAGAGGAAGTGTACGTGGAGCAACCATAAGGTTTCGAGAGACATGACAGGCAGTGACATGTGCGCAGGTTGAAGAAACCCTTGTATGGATTGAAGTAAGCACCCAGGGCATGGTACGGTAGAATTGACAGTTTTCTAATGAGCTTGGGCTTTACCAAGAGTAAAGCAGATTCCAACCTTTACTACAAGGTTGTGGATGGTGGACCAGTGATATTGCTGTTATATGTGGATGACTTGTTTCTAACAGGAGACGAGAAGCTCATTGCTGAGAGTAAGAGGAAGCTTTCTACAAAGTTCGAGATGAAAGACTTGGGTATGATGCATTATTTCTTAGGTCTAGAGGTATGGAATAAACCGGATGAGATATTCCTCAACCAAGGAAAATATATTGTAGAAATCCTGAAGAGATTCAGAATGATGGATTGTAAAGCCATGCCTATACCGATGGTGACAAACTTGAAATTATTAAGTGATACATCTTCAGAGATAGTGGATGCCACCATGTATAGACAAATGATTGGTTCGTTGATGTATTTGACGAACACAAGGTTAGATATATGTTTTGCGGTGAACATATTGAGTCAGTATATGCTTGAACCGAGACATGTTCACTTGATGGCAACAAAACACGTATTGAGGTACCTGAAATGTACAATTGACTATGGACTCAGATATGTTTCAGATCGTGAGATAAGACTGCAAGGCTATGCTGATTCAGATTGGGTCGGTAGTGTCGCAGATCGGAAGAGTACATCAGGATGTGTCTTCAGCTTGGGATCAACCATGATATCGTGGCTCAACATGAAGCAGACTAGTGTGGCACTCAGTATAGTAGAGGTAGAATACATAACATCATGTTCAACTTCAGAAGTTACTTGCAGGGCTATTTGATCTTGAGTTGGAGGTGACTTGTATATGTTGTGACAACCAGAGTTGCATAAATTTGTCAGAGAACCTAGTTTTTCATGACAAGTCAAAGCATATTGAGATCAAGTACCATTATATCCGAGACATGGTGCAAAAGGGAGCTGTGAAGCTCCATTATATTGGCACAGATGAGTAGAAAGCATATGTGTTGACCAAGCCTCTGTCAAAGGTAAAGTTTGAGTACTTCAAGGACAAGCTTGGTGTGGTCCAAAAAGACTTTCCTCGTAAGAGGGAATGATGAGTCACATATGCGATTCTAGGGGGCAATAGCTTACAGAGTGTGGCAACAACGGGTAGTCAGTTACATGCATGTTAGTTGGCCAAAGTCTGTATGGTTTGGGTAGTAGCGCAGTTATGTGTGAACTGGCTAAACTGGATAGTTGCCCAGACTCTGTATGGATTGGGTAGTAGCGCAGTTCTGTGTGAATTGGTTAAACTGGATAGTTTCCCAGACTTCGTGTGGATTGGGAAGTAGCGCAGTTCTGTGTGAACTGGCTAGTTGCGTAGCTTTGAGTGAACTAGATGAAGTCCTATAATGACATAAGGTCTGAAAGGACATCAAGACCCATAAGGTCCGAGAGGATGATGAGGCTGCGCCCACTAGAGAGATTCTATGTATGTTGATGAGGCCCCCCATGCATGATTGTGACATAACCATCAAATAGTTTGTGTGTGACTATGACAAAGCCTGTTTGGCTATCATGGTGATACTTGTGACATAATCTGTTTGATCATGAGATAGCCTATGTGGCTATGGTGATGCTACCTGTAGACTGGTCTCCAAGACCATGTGAGTCTTTCCCATGCCATGTAAGATGGATGGATGTGATTGAGACCATTAATTGAAGAACATCATAGTTAATACCTCCGTAGCTAAGAGGGAGTGTTGATGTTTTGGTAGCTGTGGGAGGTATTAACCTCCAGTATAACCTTTGTGCTTAGAATGGAAGATTCTGGAAGCAAGAGAACCATTAAACAGATGTGGAAATACCCTAGAAGAGAAGTCGGCCCAAGGAGAATAATAATAAAGAATTAGAAGGCTCCAGAAAGAGAAGTCGACCCCACATGAAAAGTCACTTGGACATGCTAGTATAAATCGAGGTAAAGCGCTACCTTATTTACACACTCTCACTCACTTAGTTAGGGCGCAAGTCTGAGGAGCAACAATTGCAACAANCCATGGAGGGCGTAGCTTTTGATGTGCAGGACCATGCCCGACGGACAAGTACCATTTGGACCGGTACACATGGGGAGATGATCAGTTCGAACCTCCATGGGGCTGAAGAGCCCACTAGATGGATGCTGAGAGCCCATCAGGGGGCAGAGATGAGGCAGAGGATGATCAAAGACTTTGCACCAGAGAAGAAGAGAACGTTCCACCAGAGGACACAACTCAAGAATGTGAAGATGCAGAATTCAAAAACCATTCAATCCTACTTCATGAGAGTATCTCAAATCAAAGAATAGCTTGAAGCCATTGGAGACAGTTGAAGAAGCTAAGCTAGTAATGACTACATTGAATGGTCTCCCAAAGTCTTGGGAATCATTTATTCAGGGAATCTATTCCAGAAGAAAACTAACAAAGTTTAGCAGGCTATGGGAAGATTGCTCTCAAGAAGAAGCTAGATTGGCAGCAAGAGAAGAAAACTTGGGTGATGATGGAAATCAAGCACTAGCAACACATACAAGAAATGAAAAGAATAGAAAAGAGGTTTATTCTCACAAGAAGTTTCAAAAGTCACAAAAGACACAAGACTCAGAAGGATTATTCAAGTTACAAATGCTTCTGTTGCCAAAAGATGGGACACATTGCTAGAAACTGTCCTCACATAAAAGATCAGATCAAAAAAGGAAAGTATAAAAGACATCATTCTCATGCCATAGAAGATGATGAACCTGTTCAGAAGAAAGCAAAAGAAGATGATTCAAGTGAAGAATATGTGTTGATATCAACTCTTACAGGGACAATCACTCATGGAAGTGGCACATAGCTTATTGATAGTGGTGCCTCTAACCACATGACCGTTTACAAGGATTCTCTTTCAAAACTGGTTTAGAAGGATTCACCTCATAAGGTGAAGCTCGGTGATGACTATCGGTATCCCATGAAAAGGGTAGGAGAAGCCTCCTACAGGTTGGATTCCAGAAAGCCTATGAAGATAAAAGATGTTTTGTATGTACTTGGTTTAAAGAAGAATCTCCTTTCTATCTCAACATTGGATGAGAAAGGATTCAGAGTTGCTTTCATTGATGGTGAAGTTCTTATGTGCTCAAAAGGAAAATCTATTGATGATGCTATTGTGATTGGTGTTCAAGAAGGAGGTCTATACAAATTAAAGGGACACTCAGATTCAACATTAGTTCACAACACAGTAAATCCGAGTGAGCTATGGCATAGAAGACTTGCTGACATACATTACAAAGCATTACTGATCGTGAGCAAGATCGTGACAGGTTTGCTTGAGATTCAGGTGAATCATGATGGTAAATGCAAGGGATGTGCACAAGGCAAGGACGTGAAGAGTCCGTTTCCAAGCAGTGATAACAAAGCCAAAGGAGTTTTGGACATCGTGCACTCAGACGTGTGTGGACCAATGACAACCACTTCACTTAGCCAGTATGTATATTATGTTTCATTTATTGATGATTTCTCATGTAAAACTTGGATTTATTTCTTGAAAACAAAAAGCGAAGTATTCAACAAGTTCAAGGAATTCAAATCCCTTGTAGAAAATCTTTCTGAAAAGAAGATAAAGATCTTGGGGTCAGATAATGGAGGAGAGTTCACATCGGATGACTTCAAAGCATTCTGCAGGAAGTTGGGATTAAGAGGGAGCTCACTACTCCCTACAAGCCTCAAAAAAATAGTGTGGCAGAAAGAAAGAATCGAACGATAATGGAAGTACTAAAGGCTATGATTCATGATCAAGATTTACCGATGCATTTATGGGCAGAAGCAACCAGGACTGCTGTATATATGCAGAACATAAGTCCTCACCATATACTTGGGAACAAGACACCAAAAGAGTATGTTCCAAAAGATCATGATATGGAAGAACCACAAAGACCTGCAGATCCTCCCCGAGAGATGATTACAAATAAGCCAATACCAGCTTGGGCTAGATAGATTATTCAGGATGCAGAGAAGTATGGTGCTCTAGACGAAACTTTCAGAGAAAGTAAGAAACTGCGACCATATTCTAGCTACATGGCATTGCTAAGTGATATCATTGATGCAGAGCCTACTTGTTATGAAGAGGCTGTAGAGAAGAAAGTATGGAAGGATGCCATGATTGAGGAGTACTAGTCCATTATGAAGAATGATGTTTTGGATGTGGTTCTGAGACCAAAAGAGAAGACAATGGTGAGTTCAAAATGGATCTACAAGACAAAGCATTCAACTGATGGCAGTATTGAGAAATATAAGGAAAGGTTTGTGGCTCATGGTTTCTCCCAGAAAGAAAGAATAGATCATGAGGAGACATTTGCTCTTGTAGCGAGATACACCTCGATTAGAGCTATACTTGCAATAGCTGCAGTAATGAAATGGAAGGTACATCAGATGGACGTGAAGACAACGTTTCTGAATGGTGTAGTAGAAGAGGAAGTGTACGTGGAGCAACCATAAGGTTTCGAGAGACATGACAGGCAGTGACATGTGCGCAGGTTGAAGAAACCCTTGTATGGATTGAAGTAAGCACCCAGGGCATGGTACGGTAGAATTGACAGTTTTCTAATGAGCTTGGGCTTTACCAAGAGTAAAGCAGATTCCAACCTTTACTACAAGGTTGTGGATGGTGGACCAGTGATATTGCTGTTATATGTGGATGACTTGTTTCTAACAGGAGACGAGAAGCTCATTGCTGAGAGTAAGAGGAAGCTTTCTACAAAGTTCGAGATGAAAGACTTGGGTATGATGCATTATTTCTTAGGTCTAGAGGTATGGAATAAACCGGATGAGATATTCCTCAACCAAGGAAAATATATTGTAGAAATCCTGAAGAGATTCAGAATGATGGATTGTAAAGCCATGCCTATACCGATGGTGACAAACTTGAAATTATTAAGTGATACATCTTCAGAGATAGTGGATGCCACCATGTATAGACAAATGATTGGTTCGTTGATGTATTTGACGAACACAAGGTTAGATATATGTTTTGCGGTGAACATATTGAGTCAGTATATGCTTTAACCGAGACATGTTCACTTGATGGCAACAAAACACGTATTGAGGTACCTGAAATGTACAATTGACTATGGACTCAGATATGTTTCAGATCGTAAGATAAGACTGCAAGGCTATGCTGATTCAGATTGGGTCGGTAGTGTCGCAGATCGGATGAGTACATCAGGATGTGTCTTCAGCTTGGGATCAACCATGATATCGTGGCTCAACATGAAGCAGACTAGTGTGGCACTCAGTATAGTAGAGGTAGAATACATAGCATCATGTTCAACTTCAGAAGTTACTTGCAGGGCTATTTGATCTTGAGTTGGAGGTGACTTGTATATGTTGTGACAACCAGAGTTGCATAAATTTGTCAGAGAACCCAGTTTTTCATGACAAGTCAAAGCATATTGAGATCAAGTACCATTATATCCGAGACATGGTGCAAAAGGGAGCTGTGAAGCTCCATTATATTGGCACAGACGAGTAGAAAGCATATGTGTTGACCAAGCCTCTGTCAAAGGTAAAGTTTGAGTACTTCAAGGACAAGCTTGGTGTGGTCCAAAATGACTTTCCTCGTAAGAGGGAATGATGAGTCACATATGCGATTCTAGGGGGCAATAGCTTACAGAGTGTGGCAACAACGGGTAGTCATTTACATGCATGTTAGTTGGCCAAACTCTGTATGGATTGGGTAGTAGCGCAGTTCTGTGTGAACTGGCTAAACTGGATAGTTGCCCAGACTCTGTATGGATTGGGTAGTAGCGCAGTTCTGTGTGAATTGGTTAAACTGGATAGTTTCCCAGACTCCGTGTGGATTGGGAAGTAGCGCAGTTCTGTGTGAACTTGCTAGTTGCGTAGCTTTGAGTGAACTAGATGAAGTCCTGTAATGACATAAGGTCCGAAAGGACATCGAGACCCATAAGGTCCGAGAGGATGATGAGGCTGCGCCCACTAGAGAGATTCTATGTATGTTGATGAGGCCCCCGATGCATGATTGTGACATAACCATCAAATAGTTTGTGTGTGACTATGACAAAGCCTGTTTGGCTATCATGGTGATACTTGTGACATAATCTGTTTGATCATGAGATAGCCCGTGTGGCTATGGTGATGCTACCTGTAGATTGGTCTCCAAGACCATGTGAGTCTTTCCCATGCCATGTAAGATGGATGGATGTGATTGAGACCATTAATTGAAGAACATCATAGTTAATACCTCCGTAGCTAAGAGGGAGTGTTGATGTTTTGGTAGCTGCGGGAGGTATTAACCTCCAGTATAACCTTTGTGCTTAGAATGGAAGATTCCGGAAGCAAGAGAACCATTAAACAGATGTGGAAATACCCTAGAAGAGAAGTCGGCCCAAGGAGAATAATAATAAAGAATTAGAAGGCTCCAGAAAGAGAAGTCGACACCACATGAAAAGTCACTTGGACATGCTAGTATAAATCGAGGTAAAGCGCTACCTTATTTACACACTCTCACTCACTTAGTTAGGGCGCAAGTCTGAGGAGCAACAATTGCAACAATTAGGGCTCAAGTCTGAGGAGCAACAGTTGCAACAATTAGGGCGCTAGTCTTTCTGGTATCTCTCTCTTGGTAAAGGTACACTCTCTTGGTATTGTGCTGCTGCTGCA
>JZKD02S0254608.1:321152-334423 GCA_000966675.3 Picea glauca | reverse complement strand
AGATTGTTCTACGTAATGAAATCAATATGTTTCTATTCTCAGATTTTCGTTTGGAAACTGAAGCATGGAGTTATTGAAACTATCTTTTTCCTGAGTTATTGAAATTTTCATTTCTAACATTTTTTGTTTCCTCTATTTCAAATCCACTGTAAAATCTTTTGCAACGACTTCATTCACCTCTAAATTTGGCGGAGGAAACCTTTCCCATGACCAGAGTTTTGTTTATTATTCGTGGGACTATTGTGCTTAAATACTACTCTAAATCTTGGTTCGAGTCCATGATACTAATCTAAAGCTATTGTACCCTAGAACTAGGCTATGATACCCTAGTAACCAATATTCAAAATTGTTTGTATACTGTCTGGACTCTATTTTCTTGGTGTCACACTAGAATATACATTGGGGATTCCTCCATTAACCGCCAAAATTTGGCCTTAAAACATAAAATAAACTAACCTCGCGATTGCTAAAACAATAAAAAACAAACTACTTTAGTTTCTAACTTCCTTTATGCAATACAACTAGAAGCAACTGCCATTGCCATGCATATACTTCCATAAATACGTTGGAACTTGTTTTTAGTTTCTCCATGTTACATACCTATAATGACGATCATAAGGAGAAATAAGAAATCTCCAAAGCTTGACGTGTCGACTGCTTTTGGTGCCCAACGAAGGCAACATGTCGTTGGAATAGATGAAGTGGTTTTCATGAGCCGACATCTGTTCATCGCCCACACTCACACTACCCGCACATATGAAGCCATTCATCCAATGATTAACTATAATGCCCATTTCCAGGGTTCGATCCTTGGCCTTGCCCATTCCCGAAGCTCTAATGCCTTTGGCTAATTTAGACTTACCTCTGCCTTTCCCTGCAGAAAATTCACAAAACAAACCCAACATCAACATATATAAATGAGAAACGACTCTTCCAACACAATCCATGTTTGGTGGACCATTGCTTGGAAATCGACAGGATCTGCCCTCATAATCGTGAGTGGAGCTTTGTTTCTCCTTCCAGACTGCCTCTTGCCGATGAAATTATTCATCTCCGGGATGGATATCTGATTATTATAGGATCTTGATAATGCCTCTGCGAGTGAGGTTCGTATCCCTGGAGTCTCAGATTTGTCCACCATTGAATCTGAAACTTCCACCCTTGCGCTTTCTTTTGCTTCAAGGCTGCCCAGATTACAACTAAACATGGACGACGATGCTACCTCGCTTGTGAAACTTCCTCTGCTCTGGAGTTCAATACGACGCCTCTCGAGAGCTCTGATTACGATTTCCATGTCCCGCTAGGAAGCCTGAAAGGACCACACATCGTCATGGTCATTGGCCGTATTCGAGGGCTTGAAGCACAGGCAATGAAGGCTTGTTCCCTCAATACGCTTTTGCTTATGGATGGCATTGACATCTTTAGGTTCGATCTTGTGACCTCCTCCAATCTGAGGTTTAATATGTAACAAATGGGCTTGACTAGTAGACAATGGCGGTAGTGGTGCAACCAGAGGAGAACAGATCGACTTGACCAATAGACAATGGCAACAATGAGAGGAAACCAAAGGAGAAGGGTTTAACGTGTAATAGACCGACTTGACCAGTAGACAAGGACAAATGGCAGTCGTCTATACGTTGTCGACATACGACAAAGAATCGAGAAAACCTCTCCCTTAAAGAATGCCTTCGGCGTAATTAAATGAACCAATCATTGACTCTCTGTTTCCAATAAGATAATGCCTATCAACATAAACACAACAAGTGCACACTATGTAAACATAGCAATGAAATTTGGGTTGCTTGTACACTTAAATATTTTAGCATTTTGATGTTGTGATTTCGAAACTTGATTATCAATTATACAATTACAAATTTTAATTATATAATTACAAATTTTAATTATTGAATTTTTACAATTTAAATGTAATAAGGATATTGAAAACATTGAATCTATTTTTACAATTATAATTACAAATCCAACGACACAAATTTAACTCCAACAATTTTTATATAAAACATTTAAAATCATCCTAATCTTCGCTAACACGTTCTCCCATTTTTTTTTTAATATTATTACCAAACCTCACTATCGCACATATTTTTTTTATTATTATCAAACCTCACTATCCCATGTTCACTAACACGTTCTCCCATATTTTTTTTTATTATAATCAAACCTCACTATCCTACGTTCTCCCATATTTTTTTTTATTATTATCAAACCTCACTATCCAATCTTCACTAACACGTTCTCCCATATTTTTTTTAATTATTATCAAACCTCACTATCCCACGTTCTCACATATTTTTTTATTATTATTATCAAACCTCACTTAATAGTGGAAGTGAAAGAACATGCATCCGAATAACTGCACGTTCTCTACTTATACGTTACGTTTCATAAAATAAGATCGTCCGTTGATTTCTTTTTCATAGCACGTTGACTATTGCTCGTTTGTCCACTTCAATCAACACGTTCTCCACCTGCAAATTACATTGCCTTTAATAAAATATGTGTTGGGCTGCTTGTCCAGCTACTGTCTTAATCAGTTGATTTTAATAAAATATGTTTTGTTTTAATCAGCAAATTCAACAATTTCTCCTTACATTAAGTAAAATTAACTTAATAATATTTTTTCTGTAAAATTAACTTAATAATATTTTTGGAAAAAGCCAAAACTTATAGATATATTATGTTCATCACCGCCTTTAATAAAATATATTATGTTCATCACCGCCTTTAAGATATGCTTGTCCAGCTCCCGTCTTAATCACCGCCTTTAATAAAATATATTATTTTTAATAATATATGATTTCCTGTTGGTGTCAACCTCAAACCTTCTGTCATCACCACGTTCTCAACTTATAGATTCTCATTACCATCAACCGTGTGATGACTATCTCTTTGGTGTGGGCACAACATCCATTTCATGCGTTCATATACTCACTTTACATTGAATATCTTTGGTGGGGCTCAAAGTGGGATTATTGTTTACAATTTTCTATTGTTGAAGATCTTTAGGTTCAAACTCGTTCCTAATTATTTTTATGTCGATTAAACAAAAATATATGATTGTAATTGAAATATTCAAAGATATAAAAAATATAGCAACATCGTATAAAATTAAATTAAATAATCTTGGCCGTGACCTTAAAAATAGATTATTATTATTATTATTATTATAAAATATTAAATTAAATAATTTTATGATTAATCATAAGACATATGAAATTTGGAAAAAATGGTTTAATGTGGTGCATAATAATAATAATAATAATAATAATAATAATAATAATAATAATAATCTATTTTTAAGGTCACGGCCAAGACACACCAAATTGGTGTATGAGACCCCCTTGTTTGTGGGACAAGGGACCCCCTTCACCCAACGATTTCACTGGTAAAGACTACGGGGGTATACATACCCTACCTCCTATTAAATAGTAAAAATAATCATTTTTTTATTGATAAATAAGTTTATATATAAACCATTTTTCAAAAGACAAAAGCCTCTACCTTAAAGGAATGAATGCTTTTTTTTTAAAATACAATACATAAAAATGTTGAATGCTTTATATACTTTTTGGACATTGACTTTATTTTGGAAAAATGAGCATCATGGTAACCCACCATTCTCTTTAACCAAACTTTGTTCATACTCTAGGATATCTAATATCTGTCATCTAATATCATATGCATCAAATGCCTTTTATCTTTGCAAAACATTTCCTCGTATGCTCTTTATCCCCCTTATGAAATCCTAACCTCTAATGTTATGTTGCCATGTGTCGTCTTTGGTGTCATCATCCTATATTTGTGGATTTTAAAACTTTTGGAGTCCTTTCTTCTTATGTCCTCTAAATATCTTGAACCCCAACCTCCACAGAATTGAAAATTCAAAGATGGTGTGCAAGATTATGCATTGTCCATGGGATGCTCTTGCATTAGAGTCCCCTAGTAAACGACGAAGTGAGCTCCTGCTTATAATATTGGAATAGGATTTTCATGCAATGGCTGCCTAACTTGGCCAATCCCTTTTTTGAAAATCCATGTGGCTTCTTCTAAACCCTTACCTTCCTAATGAACTATATATTGTTTTGTCTTTTGACCCCAATTTTGCTACATGTAAATCTTTCTTCTAATGTAATTATGATCTCATCCTTCAATCACTCTAGAATCTTCTCTTTCCAATCAATAATATACTCATTTTCACCCCCATGATATTCGTACACTTCAATTACATTGAATGTTGGTGAGATATCCAAACTTTTGATACTTCTAGCACATAAACACTATTTAAATTTTCTTCAAAATCCTGAAAGTTCCTATCTTCATCATCTTCATTATCTTGTTATATTTTCCTCACCAGAACCTTTGCTTCCATAAATGTGCTAATATAAAGTCTCCAAATTTCTTCTCTCTTCTTTTCTAATAATCTCTCTTCTTATACTCTTGCTTGCTCCATTGTAGTTGCTTCTTGACTTTCTCATACACTTATTGCATATGCTCTGCAAATGAATATGCACCTGCACTTCTCTTGCCTACTTCATACAAGCTTGACAAATATGTCACTCCTCTTGGTGATGTCCCATTCAAAATTTGAAAAGTTATCCTTCCCATCAATCTATTCACTAAATTATTGTAACACAGATTAACATATATCAACCATATTAAATATGAATATATATTCTTTATAAGGATGTTACTATCTTTTCTCATATTTCTATACTTTTCAATTAACGATCATATATTTTATTTTTAAAAAATCCCTTAATTCCTACATTAAGTCTTAAGCATGCATGCGTTGGGTACTCTAGAATTGGGTATGAATATTCACACAAAAATAATTAGGAATGAGTTTGAGCCTGAAGTGTGAGTCGCAAATAAATTTGCATATAAAGTATCTGAAAATGAAAAATTACGAAATCTCTTTCATACTCTTAAATAAAAGATCTTCTACACACGGAAAGTTGTGAACCATATTCGCAGTTCGAGCGATGAAAGAATAATAATAATAAAGGAGTTGATTTTATATGGGTTCTTTCACACGTACATTAAATCTTTAATTCACAATGCACCATTGTGTTATTGTTTTTCTTTTCTTCTTTTTTCCATGAAATTTTTTTCTCAATTTTATATAAGGTATAAAATCATTTACAGGGCAAAATCCGCAGAGGGGCAACGGTTGAGCAATGGACTGTGGTCGGCGCTCAGAAACAGTGAAAACAACCACGTGACTTACGCGACTTAGAACGATCAATACAAACACATAAAATCAGTCCTGCTTCAACACAGGACCCTCAAATACAGTAAAGAACAGAGAGATATCATCACCAAAATCGCTTTCCAGAGACAAATAAAGGAGACAAATAAAGGAGCTGTCAAACAATCAGAGTAAAGAAGGACGGCTATCCTCGATCAGTAGATGTTGTAGTAGGAGATAGGACTCTCTGTCCCGCTATCGGAGTGGAAGATCGATAGTCTCCCTGCCTCCTCATTTAACGCTCTCTTAGAGAGAGCGTCCACCTCACTGTTGAAAAATATGGAAATGTGCTGGAAGCTGATGTTAGTGAAACCTTTAGAAAGATCCAGTGTTTTTTGTTTCCAACATTCGACGTGGACATAATGGAGTTGGATTTTTGAGTAATCCAGTTGATGATGACTTTCGAGTCGCCGCGGACGAGCAAAAGGTTGATGGACCAAAAGGTTGACGGATGAGCTTTGAAAAAACCTCCAGTCCCACAACAGAGACCATTGGATTTGGCCGCTCCGTCAAAACACGCCAAGGTGAAGCCTTCTGGCAGACTAAGGTCAATCTCTTTGTGGATGAAGGGCTTTAAAGTGGTCGGTTGCCAGTTGAAGGTAGCCAGGACTCTGAAGAAGACGACCATCATTGAGGGAGGCTGATCCTCAAACAATGCTCCGTTTCGCTCGATCCAGATTTGCCAGCTGACATGAGCAGCCAAACAAATCGGAGTGGATTTATTTAAGTGCCAGGAGTTGAAACAATCAGAAATTGTGTCTTCGCTCCAGGAGGAAGGAAGATTAAAATGTGTTAACAGATTGTTCCATACATCCATCGAGAACTCACAGTGGATCAAAAGATGGTGTATATCTTTCGACGCGTGGCGACAGAGGGGGCAGATTCCGGGCCCTTCCCATCCTCTCCGGCGAAGCGTTTCCCAAGTTAAGATCTTTTCTTTGGCAGCAAGCCAAACAAATAGTTTATATTTTAGAGGAACCTTCCACTTCCAAAGCTGAAGATGCCAAGACGAATCAGAAGCGAGATTTTGCTGTTTCAGAAGAGCGACATAAATGTTCTTTACAGAAAGGATGCCTGAGGCATCCCCTCCTGCCCACAACAGAGAATCCGGCTCCTCAACGAGGGAGATGCCAACACTTTTGAGAGATGAAGTAAAATGGTTCCAATCTATTGCCCACCGCCCACTAAGAGACAACTCACTACATCCCATCCAATTATCCGGGAGAGAGGGGGTTCCAGTCGGGATTCTGACCTGAGCAAGGTGCTGTAAATTAAGAGAAATAAGCTTTGAACACAAATCAGGATGAAGAAGCGATCTGTCCTCCAAGCCAATAATCATATCCCTACCGATTTTAATCTCTCTACCAGAGCTTGGCTCCCATCGGAGCCAATGGAGAATTACAACAGATGAAGCGACCAGGCCCTTCTAGAATGAGGATGCTCTCTTTAACTGAAGAGTTGGCTTACGAAGCCAGTCACAGAGCTGCAAGGAGCCAAGGTATTTTTCCAATAAAATTCGGTGCCAAATGCTGTCATGAGTAATAGCTCTCCAAAAAGAACTAGCTAGGAGGGCTGTGTTGAAGGTGAGTAGGTTTTTTAGGCCCCATCCACCTGCCTTTCTAGGTCTTGTCAAAATATCCCAGCTGTAGAGGTGAAAGCTATGTTTACTCCCATGGCCATTCCACAGAAAGTTGGAAGAGAGTCTCCGGAGCGTAATGATGGTCTTTTTTGGAATCTTCTCCAAGGTCATCTAGAAAACCGCCAGGCTTTCCAGCACTGACTTAACCAGGAATCTTCTTTTCTTCTTACAAGTTGACCCTCACATACGATCTCACTTTTTCTTTCTTTTCTATAAAATTTTTTCGTTTGTTTTTTAATTTTTTAAATTTAATTATTTTTAGTTTGTTTTTTATTTTCTTTTAATTTTTAAATTTAATATTCTATTATTAGTACTACCACTACCAAAGTAATCGATAAAGTTCTAAATTTATTTATTTTATAAATTATAATTTAAGGTTTTCTAATGTATTTATTATTTGAATTTATTTCCAAAAAATAATATATTTTTCTAATTTAAAAGTCTAACGACTCTATTTTGTAGTAGTGTAATCTAGAGATGTTAAAGTCAGTGCATCCTCTTGTGGCAACTTGCATGTATCCAAAGAATGAGTCATCAAAATATGAATAGGCATGAAAGTGTTATTAAGGTCTCTCAAGATCCAACTTGAAGGGAAGAATTCCTTCATTGTAGCCACTCCTCAACTGGATATTGAAAGAATTCCTTCATCACAGTTACTCCTTAATTGGCTCTATGGTTATTTTGTTCAATCATTGAATGGTCATCATTGGTGGGGAGGAGCATCCTTCTGCAAGGATCAACAATGGTTAAGGCTCTAGAACTTCGAAGCGTGTAAGGAACATGCGCATTGGCTTGTTCTAATTGTTGGATTTTCATTCTTTCTTAGCTCACAACGTGCAGAAAAATTTCATTTACAACAAGCTTTGAGTGTCGACCAAGTCTAATTGTCAACTTTTTATCTTTTCTTAGGTAATGGTTTGCAGAAAAATTTCATTTACAAAAAGCTTTCTATTTTGTAGAAAAAATATTTTTCTTTTGGTTGTACACATAAACATTTTGCACTTGAAATCTGACTAGTTGTCCTAACTATATTCTGAACTCATTTACTTTAATAGAATTTCATTGAACATATACCCACCATCCAAAAGTTTGTACCACCTCTTGTGGGATAGAACTTGATGGGAAATTTCAATATATCTTCCTGTAAACTCTCATCTAGTTGGTGAAGAATTCTTTCATTTTCCAACTTTGCACATCATTAATACTATCCATATGTGTTTTTCTTTTCGATACCATACAAACAGTAGGGAAGCTATTGTGATGGTTGTGTTATCACTCCAAGAAATTACTTAGGGTTATAGGCTAAGTATGCTTGGTAGCTTAAGAAATGGATGTTTTTGTATTTGTAAAGGTGGATCAATGGGATAACTCAATTCAACTAATAACATTCAGACATCAAAATGGTAAACAAATAGACAGTGCTCTCCAAGATTGGTTAAACAACAAAATAGCTTTCAGTGGATGAAGAAAAGATTGTTCATAAAACAGTACAAAGTAGGGTCGAATAAACAACTTAAGAAACTAATTATCATGTCATGAACCAAACAATAGGATAACAGCTATTCAAGGTTTGACAACAAGATAATAGTGAAGAAGAAATATGAAAAACTGATACCAAAATGGAAAGGAACCTGTGATCTGTATTAGCAATGAAAGTCTGAGTACAAAAGTGTGTTACAGTATCCAAAATCCGACCTTAACTCAGACTGAATTCCCAGGCTTTATAGCCTTTACAATATACAGATTAGATCCTATCAAAAGGGATCTCAGATACTAAAAATAACAAAAGTAATAAACTCTTTGTAAACTCTAAGAAAAAATCTTTTATTAAAGGAAATTAAATCATATCTAAACTAATTCTTCGACAATTGCTCTGTTTGAAAGATATCTAGAAATCTAGAAAAATCTGGAAGATAAAGATCTCGAACTGCCTTTAAAATCTTGAGTCACAAAGATGCTGCCAGCTGTCTTTAAAAAAGATGCCTCAAAACAGAGATACTCTTGATTGCCACTTAGATACCCTTGATATCTGCAGAAAATCTATTCTCTGCCAAATGTGCCTGAGGTGTCTTCAAGGTGCTACCTGTATCTCTTGGTTTATTTCCACATGTGCATTTACTCCTCCTGTTGGAAAGCTATGACTAAAGAGGATCGAATCCTTAACTGGCTATATAAACTGGAATCAATTTGCCATTTGTCATCCTTGTTCTGTAGAGTTTGGAGTCTTTCAAATGAGACATCTAAAATGCTTCTTATAAGAGGTCTACCATTCTGATCTCGACGTTCCATCAATGATGATCTCAGGTAATGTAGACCTTGCAAACCTACTACAGGATTGTGAACCATATCCAGTTGAGGAGAAAATCTACCATCTGTTTGCAATTTCTCTTCACTACTTGCACTGCTATAATATGCAATGACTCGGATATGATCAAATGCGTTGACCTTTATAACATGGTTGAATGATTGTAACACCTCAACAATTGCATCAGCCTGTTTAATATCATTTCCATCCATGCCAACAGATTGTGCAACTTTCTCCAAACTCAACCCTTCTTCACCAGCTTCCTCAATGGCATCCAAGGCTGTCTCAAACCATTTGGGTTCAATGAATATCGGGCCGATCTCCCTCAATGATTCTCAAAGAGAAACATGCTTTAGCAAAATTTACCAGAGCTTGTCCACCTGCATTCTGAGCATGAATCTCTCATCCTGAACTTTGTAATCAACTTATTTATTCTCGAGATGATGAGAATCTGTGTCCACTTCCATGGCTTCCATGCTTTCAGGACCAATGGGCATAAACAATGTTTAAATCTAGTTGCTTCCTGGACAAGGCCTAGAAGCTCCTCAATGCACCAATTGTTCGCATGCTTGAGCACCGATAGTAGGAGCATGAAATCTAACACGGAGCTTCGATTGTTTTTGTTACGAGCTTTCCACTTTTCTCTGAAACAGAAGCAAAGGCAGAGTGTCCTCGTTCAAAGCCTCTCAAAATACCACTTCCTTGAAGAGAAGCTTGGAGGTTGCGTGCAGATCTGCGAGCAAGAGGCACGATCGTCCTTTGTGCCATCGTCATCGTCCCCAAAAAGTACTCCACGAAGACCTAATTACGTACTCCACGAAACAGAACATGCTTCCAACTCGAGACTGATCAGAGGAGAAAATCCTAAATGCATAGGAACAATTGATGTTAAATTACAGTAGCTGGGAATGACCAATTGCTTTTTCCCTAAAAGTTATGATGAAGCCCTGCTCGTACTCTGATAACGAGCCCCTCTTAATTTTGGGTTTAAAGTAGTTCTTCCAGCTCTTTACACCAGATTTGGAATCTCTATCCAGGTTTTATTTCATTCTTTGCAATGCATGGTTCCATTCTCGTCGCTCATATTGCTTTGCACAGGCATGCAATAAAAGCCTTTTCAGACTACCACCGTTGCCACTCCTTGATCTCCCAGTGTAGCTTGGCACATTGACTCGACTTCACCCAATGACACACAAACATCAATAATGAAATTTTCCGTTGAATCATTCAGATGGTGCATGATCGAATAGGTGCTGCATGCTACATGGTTTGGCTTTGTGCTTTGACTAGTGACTCGATGAAACAAAAACAAATGTTTTAGGCAGGCATTGAATCGAGCTTTGATGAGGCGGTAAGTATTCATAATTTTGACAAGTATGGAACTATGAGTCATCAAATAGGAGGAAATTTAGATAACAGACATAGCTTTGAGTTCGACCTCTGAATTAACTCGACAATGAAAGACGTCTAGCAATGTCATTTAAGACTCTTGATTCGAGCTATTAGTTAGGGCATTCTGGAATAGACTCATCGGTTTTTCCGCAAGAGTTAAAGTTCATAAATGGAATGAAATATTCCTTTGGCCGAGAATATAGGTAACATTCAACTAACGAAGGTAGATTCTCAGCAAGAACCATGACATGACTAACCTGTAACAGAATTTGAGGTGTCAATTGTTCGGGCTTTAGCATGTGGACTAGAATTTGTTGGTTCGTCAATTGACATGTAGCTGGACATTTGGCGAGTGCAAGAGCAAGGGAATTTAGAATTTGCTCATGAAAGTCTTTCGGTGGTTAAGGTCCTTCTGCGAAGCGCCTCTTAGCCACCAAAAAGGTCCACTTTCGGTGGTTAAATAGTCTTTTGAGGAACCCTTTAAACCACCGAAAGTTGTTCTTATCCCTCAAAACTCCCAAAATGACGGTGCTAATTTGGGAGATAACATCTGGCTCCTACTAGGGGATGGAATCCTCCCAGTGAGGTTCCAAGAACAAGAAGTTCCAATAGCCTTTAGCATTGGGCATGGAGTCATTAAGCCTTTAGCACTGATACTTCTGCAAATCTGTAGCTTTCATGTAGCCTGTTCTGCTTATTCAACAATAACTGAAAATAATCTATGTGCTCAATAAAGAGATTATTTCTCTGCCTACTCCTACACTAACCAGTAGAGGCTGCTTGATCAAGTGAAAGCGTGATTCCAATGAAGCCATGTCAGAAACTGATTTTCAGTCATTATGATAAGTCTTGACCCGAAAAGTAATGAAGGCCATATCATACAGAAAAGAGGTTTGAGTAAATGATAAAGACAATTTCCTTCTGATAGAAATATCTTAACATCTACGTTGCTGATAGAATCCAAAAAGTCAGCAATAGGGTCTTCAAAATCATGAAAGAATACCTCTTTGAGCTACTGCTCCAACTTATTGTGTTGCAACTGCTCTTCGTTTCTTCCACAAAACTCACTGCTGAATGCAGACTGCTTGAGATCTGCTGGAGAAACATCTGAACTGAATTTCTGATCTGAACCTTTCTGCTGCCCTTCCTGCAAATGTCTGCTGCAATCTTCCTTTGTTTGTAAATCTAAAAAATGTGGGATGCCCATAACATACACTACATCAACACATTTGGGATCATGATTCACGTGTTCTAGTGGAATATTAGACAGTCCCTGCAAATCTGGAAATTGTAGGCTATCCTCTTCAATCTCTACAGATCTGAAACTATCACTTGCAAATTTGTCAATTTGCTCAACATCTTCAAAATTTTTAGAGGGAACAATCTCATCTTCATGACAACATACATCAATTGATGCATTTGATATGATGTCAAAAGAATCACTAAGGTTATCATGGGGTGAATCACTGATCTCTTGATCATGATGAGAAATATCTTCTACAGCAACATAATCTTCATGAACATCTGAGTTCTTAGTTAATAAATGAAATTCATGACAACACTCGGGAAAAAGAAGATCAGCTGGAAAATGAGCTTTACAGAACACATGAAAAGCAGCATGAAAATCTGCTAACGAGCTAACACTTGCATCCGGAAGAGACCGACACCAATCAAGAGAAATTCCCTATAGAGAAAAACAAAAGAGTCAGATCTGAACATCCTCATGCACTACCTGCAACCGATGCATGTAGTCATGAAAGTCCAACAAATGTTCAGCTGGCACTTCCCACTCTTCTCCTCGAAATCTAGGAAGACTGTTCTCCCATTCATCTCTAGTAGGTAATTGATTAGGGAAACCAATAATGCTTGAAAAATCATAGAACGCATACCTTTTGGCTAAGATCCTGTTCATGTCATCCCAGTGGAGTTAGTAACAGATTCTGAACAATGGAGTCACCATTGAGTTCGTCCTTCATGGAGTCGCCAGATAGATGATTATAACCAATAAGTGTCTACCCCTTGTCTATCATCAAAGAGTAGATCTATGTCGTCTCCCAGGAAGATCAACTTCTCAACTCGCTCCCCGACAATGGTGCCAATTTGTTATCACTCCAAGAAACTACTTAGGGTTATAGGCTAAGTATGCTTGGTAACTTAAGAAATGGATGCTTTTGTATTTGTAAAGGTGGATCAATGGGATAACTCAATTCAGCTAATAGCATTCAGACATCAAAATGGTAAACAAATAGACAGTGCTCTCCAAGATTGGTTAAACAACAAAATAGCTTTCAGTGGATGAAGAAAAGATTGTTCATAAACCAGTACAAAGTAGGGTCGAATAAACAACTTAAGAAACTAATTATCATGTCATGAACCAAACAATAGGATAACAACTATTCAAGGTTTGACAACAAGATAACAGTGAAGAAGAAATATGAAAAACTGATACCAAAATGGAAAGGAACATGTGATCTGTATTAGCAATGAAAGTCTGAGTACAAAAGTGTATTACAGTATCTAAAATCCGACCTTAACTCAGACTGAATTCCCAGGCTTTATAGCCTTTACAATATACAGATTAGATCCTATCAAAAGGGATCTCAGATACTAAAAATAACAAAGTAATAAACTCTTTGTAAACTCTAAGAACAAATCCTTTATTAAAGGAA
>JZKD02S0254608.1:243452-278068 GCA_000966675.3 Picea glauca | reverse complement strand
AAACCATAACACGCAGATTGATAACGGAGTTCGGCACAACTTTGCCTACGTCTCTGGGCCTTTGTCTCTGTGGGGGAGGCTTCTTTATTTCTGTTCAAATGCTCAAAAGTACATCTCTACAATGCCAAATGGATACAATACTGATCTGGTCATGTTCTTCCAGATCTCAAGAACCCTGCAAAGAAAATGACACGCAAAATGGACGTCCGGAGCCCCCAGAAATGGTCCGACAACGTCTCATCCTCAAAAGCTTCTCTGCCTCAAAATGGCTTTGGCTTGGCTTCTCCTCAGCATAATTCCGCTCTGAATGCCCTCTCATGGCCTCAAATAGGCCTGGGTTATATAGTTGGGAAGTTGGTTACTCATCTCCAACTTCCTCTGAAAAATTAGGCTCCAAAAATGCCCAATATTCCCCAAAAATGGAGAAAAACCATTAAAAATAGGCTTAATTACAATTAAAACCCAATAATTAGTTATAAAACCCACTTTATAACTATAATAAGGCATTAGGCCCCCTTCGTCCGACGTGCGCCCCCTTGGCAGGGTCACATGGCTTCATATGGCCAAGCGCTAGCCCAAAGGGCTAAGCATTGGCCCCTGTCCTGCGTTGACACCTGGTCCTATTGGCGCGAACATACGGCCATGGGATAAATGGTTGTAACCACATGCATTTGTTTGGACTGTAGCTGAGTCATATGGCGTATTGTGGTGCGTGACCGGGATCCAAGTTCTTATCCCGTACTCCCGCGCTCCCGGTCCCGTGGTGTGATTACATGGTATGTCGGGGGCTGGGGCTAAGCCCCAGCCCTTTTCCTCCCAGATTAAACCCAATTTCTAATTCAAATATAATTTTTGTCGTTGTTATAACAAGGTCCACCGGCCGGGTGGGCGGTTAGCCCAGCCCTACCAGTCCGTTGCCCACCAGGGAGGTCGCGGGTTCGACCCCCGGCCATGCCATATAGTTTTACATATAAAACCAACAACCAATCACGAGGTGCCATGTGGAAGCCCACAACTAGGCCACGTGGCACCTTAAACACCAACCAAAACATGCCACATGTCAGCTACTGATTGGCCCACATGCCAGAGCTGTACTACCACGTCAACTTGCCACGTCAATCGCCGTACTACCCAGTCACCTTGCCACGTCAGTTGATGATGTCACCCGTGCCACATGTCACCCTTACAGTGGTGACACGTGTCACCTCTGGATTGGCCCAACTGGCTGTCCGTACATCCAAAACTGCCTGAGACGTGTCACCTCCTGGAGCTACCACATGTCACCATCTGGAATTGCCACGTCAGCTATATGGACTGTACGGTCTGCACAGTCAACATGACACGTGGACTGTACGGACTGTACAGTCATCCCTTTTTTTTACATGTTTGACTTTTCGGACAGAATGCGATATCTTCTCCATACGGAGCCCGTTTGACAAAGTAAATATACCACTGGAATCAGGAAGACGAGACGGACGCAATGGCATAGGGTTCGTCACATTCTGAGCACTTTCATTTTTGAGCATTTTTCAAGCCCTGTCAGGCTTCTGGATCTGATTTCGGATCACCGAAGCAATGGATTTTAGGATCAAGCTCATATGTTTCCCCTTCTTCTTCCTCGGCCCTAAAATTGTTTTGAAAAGGGGCCTGAATTTTCTGGTCTTCCCTGTCTCTTCCCCTCTCTCTTTGCATAGTCGGGGAAGCAACATTGCTTGGCCTCCTGAAACCTCCTTTATTTTCGGCGTTTTGAGGGCCCTTGTATGCTTGCCTCCCCTCCACCTTCATTCTCTCCATCTCTGTAGACAGAGACTTCACCATCTTGGTCAGTTCATCCACTTGAGGGTGGGGCACCGATGGGCCAGAATTTGAGGCTTTAGATCTTCCCTTTCTCCTGTCTGCGTCGACCTTGTTCCTCAGTCTATCAGTTGCTAATACATTAGATTCCACCTCTATGGCCGCATATTTGATTTGAGCTAAGGAGGTGGCTCTTTTTTCTCTCAATAAAAGACAGAAATCGAGGCCAAACGCACTAGCATAAGAAATCTTGGCCGAGGCTTCTGAGGGTTTTATTTCAGCAGGAATTTTATTATACATCTTATTGAATCTTTTGGAGAAGTCAGAGAGAAACTCTCCTTCCATCTTCTTTAAAGACACGAAATCCATCATGTAATACATGAAATCCCTCCTATCTTCCCACTGCCTCAGGAAAGCACTATCTAGAGCTTCGATCCCAACAATAGATCCAAGGGCCAATCCTCTAAACCACTTCCTCACCTCACTATCCAGGCTCTGGACAAAGACTCTCATCCAGACATCCTCGTTTTCAATGTTCAGGTTGTCTGCATAACTGTAGAAAGCATCCAGGTTCTCTTCTGTAGTTATGTCCCCTTCCCCAGTGAACTTGGGCATATACTTCAAGTAATCTCTAGTAGGGAGAGGATTCATAGGATGGGGTAGGATTAAGAGAGCATATCTGGCCATGACTATGGCATCCATTCTATTTAGAGGGGGATTAGCACCAACCATAGGAATATTAGGTGGAGGAGAACTTGGAGGAGAAAGGGTTCGCAAAGGGGCTACTGGGAATGAGTCTCTAAGTGGAATGGGAAACAATAGGGGATTTAGGGAGAAGGCTAATGGGCTTAAGTCAACAGATGCTCTTCTTTGTGCAGGAGTGGTAACAACAACAAGAGGAGGAGTGGTAAAGATAGGAGTGGGGAGATCTTCTGTGGTCCTGGGTCTATGCCAAGGTACAAATTCAGGGGAGAGGGGAGTGACAAAGATTTCTCCCTCCAATCCCAGACCAGGAAGGGAAAACTCAGCAAGAACACTCCCGAAATTCAGGAAACGGGAAACCTCAGAAAAAGGTCCGTTAAGAAGCTGAGGAGGATAAAATGGAGTTCCTACAAAAGGATATGGTGGATTACCTGGTTCGACGGTGGAAGCTCCTTCTTCAGAGGCCTTTCCCTTTCTGAGAACCACCTACAGATCAGTTTTAGGTGTAGATAGAGGTAGCTGTGGATGGGACCGTGTGTGTCTTCCTCTGAAAGCCACAATTAACATGGCAGGTTCACCTCAGTGAAGTCGACACAATGGAGTCTCTAGGTGCATAGTAGCAATCTTTAAAGGCTCTGATACCTGATGTACCTTCAGATTCAGAGGCTCAATGTCGTTCAATCCCGGGGAAAATTTTCAACTTCGTCCCCGGCAACAGTGCCAGAAATGTTAGCATCAAAAGTCACTCCTGGATTGCTTGCAGAAGCAGAGCCCAATGCCCATCAGTTTTATGTCACGATAGTTTTTAATGGGTGATCAAATGGGTAGAGACTCGGGAAGATATCACTTTAACTCAGGGACTAGGTCTGGCATGTAAGGAACAAAGGAGGTCTTGATCTAACTTCAGTCAGTGAGTTGATTTAAAGATGAGCATGTTAAAGACTTGGTGGGAGGAGCGAGAAAACTACCTCAGGAAACAGGCCTTTTAGTAGTTTGTAGAAGAAAAACTCTAAATGCAAGATCCTCTTGGTTCAGGGCTTTGAGAAACTAAAAGGGGGACTTGACTGGATCCTCCAATTCCAAGTCGTTCAACGCTAAGAAAATCATAGGAACTGATTAGAAACAATGAAACTGTTACAGTGATCCAACCTACATCATCCTATAACAGTTACAACTTGACTAGATCCTCCAATTCCGAGCTGCTCTAACATAGCATAAACAAAGACGTGAAAGAAACTGACATTCATAAGGAAAAAAGTCTCAAAAGGCCATGCATAACCAGAATAGTGCTTCATTAAAGTTTTACAACTGGGAGCCTGGCTCAACCATTGATGATTTACAAAATACAAAGACTAAGTCTATATACTCAAAAAAATTCGCCTAACCAAGGCATGCCCAGTTATCCAAGGCGTGGTGTCCCTTCAATCAAACTTGGATGGATATTCTTCGTCAGACGCCACCTTAACTGTGCATGGCTCCTGCAAGGGGAGTATCTAATCCATTAAGTGCCGAGTTAGCTTGTGCAGACCTCTCTGGCTAGTCGAGGACTCAACATGGCTTCTTTGGAAAAAATCAGTACACAGGACCCTCTCGGGCAGACAACTTGCCAGATCCTCCATACCTTACACTTAATGAGTGAGGAGAGGTTTCAAACACCCCCTCTCACCTTCATTTATTCCAAGCGAGAACCAGGATTGAGATCGAATCAGATGGCACCTCGAGATCATGATGATCCCTTCTGTGACTAGGCTCGACGCCTTTGGCCCCTCTTGCATAGCTCCTTTTATTCCCCAAGTGACCACGGGCTTTGACCCTGTGCTTATTCTCAAAGGCAATTTCGACGTTAGTGAATAGGAAGGAGCTGATCCTTGCTTATCACAGTCACGATGAGCGAAACGTCGAGATGGCCTAATTGGGCGCCACGCGTCCCTCTCAAATTTGATGGTCCTGAACTCGCTCGACGATACTGTGGGCCTGGGTTTGGGCGCTTTCGGCGTTTCGGGGTTTCAAGATGTAGAACGACATGGAACCCTCACTCTTCGAACTCCCGAATGCCGAAATGCCGACATGACTAGATCTCACACCATGCATCCTTTGGATGGACGACTGCTTTCCTATCTTGCATGCAATATGGGCACTATCCATCGCGCTAATCTCGGCGCAACTCCGCTAACCGTGATTTCCCGCCGACCATCGATCTGCTCTTATGGATGAATCTAGACCGTCGACAATATAATTTCGCCCGCTTACTTGCTTGGAAGCCTAAAATAGGATTTTTTGGTGCTGCGCTTGGGCACTTTTCGTGCAAATTGCAGACCTGAATATTCTTGTGCCTAGGACAAGAATTGTTACTAACAACATTCACCGGTGTTGTGCCAGGGGATTTTGTGGAAATCACACCATTTTCCATTGTCCTTTTTCGTCTTCCCGTGACCCTTCTTTTCCTGTGGCTTAGACTAGTTTTCAAGAAGTTATTTGTTAGGGTCGTATTTATCATACTTTGGTTGTTGCATATTTGCAGAACCAAAATCCCGTTTGTTCTGGTGCCTACATTTCTGCTCGATTTTAACAACATATCGATACGCAACACCGAGTGATGAGATATCCAGAAAATCCATTTCAATTTGGATGTATCTGTGTAGAGCCCCACGATATTTAAGAACCAAATGTCACTCAGAGTCTTTGATACCCAGCTTGGTACGCAAGGTATGGAAGGTATTGGTGAAATCTGACACTTCTTAGCCCCTCTCTTTCCGCAGTGTGGTCCATCTCATGTACTCGTCTTCACAGTTTCCAATTGGGTAATATTGTTCCTTTATCACATCCACAAAAAAATCCCAAGTGGGCTCGAACCCATATATTCCAGACCTTGTGGAAATTTTATCCCAGTAAGTTTCCCACCAATGTTTGACATGGGGGAGAGCCTTAAGGAGTGCGAAGGTGATATTTTCCCTGTCAAAAAAATGGTGAACAAATAAATAACCTTCTAGCAGATTTAACCATTTGTATAGGGCATCCACATCTATCTAACCTTCAAATATGAGAATATAAAAATTAACCTGTACCTTCAAAGGTGAGGTTCCTCCAAAGTGGTCACTTGATGAATACGTGCCTGTTGTTTTTGGCAGACACTGAAGGATGTGGGAAAAATTCTCCATCATTTCTTCCCTCTGTCGCGTGAGAGCTTGCTCAAGCAATAGATTAATAGAATCTTCTGCTTCGTCATTTTTCTTTTCTTCCGCCATGGAGGGTTTCTTGGGTGTGTGAGAGATATTTTCCTCAAGAGAGACAAGATCGAGACCCAACTTGCTATACTTGGACCTCGTCGGGGACATGCACTAAAAAATGATCAAGAGCAACTTTCTCTGATACCACTGATCCAAATTATTTTCGGCACGAAATGAGAGCAGAGATATAATAAAAAAATGTACAGAGATATCATGGATATCGTGGATATAGAATAATATAACAAAAATGTATCAAATATGCAACCATAAACACAGATATCATTAATACACGATTTCTATTAATGAAAGAAATGTACAGAGACTGTAAAAATACAGAGTGAAAGACTCGCTAGTATGGTGGTATCTTATCTCTGAGAAGAGATGTGACGGATACTCGCATTCGAAAGAATATGATTGTTACAATGAGGCTCCAAAGTCATTTTTAACATATGTAAAATCCAAAACCCTAACCTTGGAAGATGAAAATCCAAAAGGTTTGCGGGCCCCAATGGGGGTAGTTGATACGTCAACTTCCCGGGGGCGTAACTTTTGCATACGATCTCTGTTTTGGGTGCTTGATACACCGTTGGAAAGGTCTAACCGATAAGAATTATTTTATACTAGCCCAATTCAATTCCTATTGTAGTCACCTGGGCCCAAAATACCCATAAATGTCATTTAGGGCCTCAAAATGGCCCCAAAAGTTTGGAACTCGAAAAACTGCCGAAAAACTGCCAAGATGGAAAATTGTTTTTTGAGCCCATGGAATAAGTGTGTGGCCACTGATATCCACATGGATCATCTACATTATATGATGTATAGGTGTTCCAATATAATTCTGTGAAACATAAGGCACTGTAGTGTAAAAAGGTGTAGTGGTGGGAGTAACGGTTGAAGTACCTTGCGTATGATTAGGTGTTACGACTCCAACATTATGTTGGATATGTAATGAATTAGTAGTAAGATAAAATACTTGTTCGATGGGATGATCAATAGTCTGACCATACGGTCCTACCTCGCCAGCAACAGAGACAAGAGGGTCAAGAGGGTCAAGAGTGGGTCGACTAAAGTTGAAATGTTCATAAAGATCACATCCCGATGGAGTTATCCATATGGAATGAACATGTGTCTATTGTGGATTTACCATGCCAACAGACTGGATAGAAGTAGTGTACTCACCATAATCACATTGTGTGTCTTCCATCTATGTCTCAGTGTATGGCCTTAATGGCAGGCGAGTAACTTCTTCTTCTATTATGTTACTGAACGAGTCCAATCGAACAAGGAGTGGTTCGATAGGAACTTATGACATAGGGATAGTATGAGGAATGGGATCCTCAACCATAACCAAGGCACTTTCAGGATTTTCTAACAAAGGAGTAGTAGTACTCCCAGCATTTGAGCGATTTTCTACCTCTTCACAGTAAATTTCTTCAGGTGAATTGGGAGGTAAAGGTTCATAGCCTTCCAGAGGAAACCCTTGCATCCTACGTGATATACAAAGACATTTATCATCTATAGTCTCAATATTGAAAAATTATTAAGTAAACAAACAAAGCACGCTAAAAATCTAGAAGAACCAACAAGCAAACAAGACCTTCTCTCAATGAACGTACTAGTTGGTGATGAAATCCAACATCGCATGACTTGATTGAGAAGGGACTGTGATATGAGTGGGTGGAACCATTATGTTGGTGACCCACTTAATGAACTTACGCCTTGGTGCAAGCTTCCACACAATAATTATGGATTTACCCTCCAAGGAGCCCGAGTGAGTTTGACCAACGTTTGTTCTAGGTACAACAAAGACTTCCCTTCACTGTCACCTTGTGTGAGGACCCTAAATATTATGGCTAATAAGGACACCAAATCCCAATCAACCTCTAGGCGGGTACATTCGACAGTCCAGTCTGAACGTATGGGCAGGATAACAAGTACGGAATCCTTCAAGAGAACTGAGGACAAGTGGACCGGTAGAACTCCATAGGACCCCAAACAGTTTCAGAATTCACAAAGCACCGAGACCAAATGAAGATAGTTGGACCTCAAGAAGAACCCCCAAAATACTATCTTACTACTACGAACGGTTAAACCTCAGAGGGATAATCTCCGTTTCTCTCTCGAACGTGACCTCGTACGTAACCCCTGTGTGAGAGGAGAATCCCAGCTATGCTTATATGAAAATTGGATTTACTCTCCCTATATCAAGATGCTAAGTTTATTTTGAATGATTTGGAGAGTTATACTCACAGCCTAATCCAAAGCGCTAATCCTAGTCTAATGTTGGTGGAAGAATCTAAAAAGAAAAAGTTTCTAGATCGATTTTTAATTAGCGTTAATTTTAGTGGTTGTTCTTTACTTAGAGTTGAATGAGAGTGAAACTAATGATGTTACGAATCGAATCCCAAAGAAGTAAAAGAATGATAAGAAAACGTTCCATTCGGTGAACTTCTACTTACGGGAAGGAGAAGAGTTTTCTTTCTTTCACAACCAAACATAAGAATGCAGAAATTTCATGCAATTGTTTTCAACAAGAATCCATTTCACTCATCCAGTCCTTAGAATAGAAATTGATCCCGAATTACTGCTATTAGGTTGGGACACTAAATGAAATACAAGAGCGACGAACCAGAGAGGATACCTGGGATGGATGGGATCTTATCGATTGATACCCATATCGATCTTGATACCTAACTTTCTGACCTCGTGCTACCTGTCCGTATTGATCTTGATAATTGATTAGATCTAGGATTTATCCCTCCTAATATCTCTGATCTCTCCCTCCTCTCCCTTGGTGCTAAATCATTCATAAATTATTTCTAGTATCCAAAAACCAATCATAAAAAGTATCCTTTTCATTTGATTATGAATGTGAATTGATTTGGTTTAATTCTTCTTATGCCAATAAAAAGATTTCACTATTGCAACTTTTGGACAATGGGGAGAAAGAATCACTCAAACAAAAAGGCACTCTCACAACGATCAATAAGAAGAAAAAAAAAACTAAACTTTCCAAAAAGAACACCAAAAACAACAAAACATACTTGAGAAATTTGCTTGGAAAGATATGAAGATCAGAGACCAATTAAAACAGTAAAGATATCCCTGAGTTTCCTTGTAATAATCTTCAACCGATCAGATGAACATAAAAGTATCAAAATGAACCCAAAATCTTGAAGAGAAAGGGTGATTTTGTAACAAGGAAATACTTATAAAATACAAAAAAAGATAAAAGAGTATTAAAAGAAGTAGGCAGAAGGTTTAACAGAAGACACAAGATGACATAACACGTCATGAGCTAGAAGAAAAACCCCAAAAATTACACCCAGCACAAAGGTAGTCAACAATTTTTCAAAATGGAGAAAAATCGACTCTCTGGTTATATCAACACCACAACACTACAAAGCTCCCTAAATCACTATAGGGGAGTGCTAATTAGGAAATCATCTCTCTAGATGTAAAGGGAGAGGGCACGTGTTTCTGAGAAAGAAAAGGATCAACCCAAAAAATGAAAAACTTAGGAAGTTTTATCAACATTCTGTGTGAGACAACTTCAGGACTGGAAACAGATGTATAAAAGAGAAAAAATACAGCAAGCAAGCTCTGAAGATGAGAAAAAGATAAGAAAAAACCAAGGAAAGAAACCAAAACTGAAAGCTTCGCTCCCCAGTGGAGTCACCAATTTCTTTTGTAGGAAAATTCCCCCGTGGACAGGTGAATATCCTCTTGGATCCTAGACCCCTATTACCAAGACAAAAAGATGCTAACATTGGACACTAACATTCCTTTAAATGTAGTTAAACTAGTCAAAGGGAAAAAAGGAAGAAAATCTGATGTACCTTTTTCTGAAGCTTTTCCTCACTTAGTCTAGGATGAGCTTGATATTCAAGCCCTTTAATGAGATATGCAATCGAATAGACAACAAAGACAATGCATGCTTCCTTTTCTAACAAGATTAGTTTAAACTAAATTTATCAACAAAAGAAAAGCATATGCAATCATACACAAACTTGAAGGAAATAGGCCAAGCATATATTAATGAGAACATTACAAGGCACTTACAATCTGTAGATGCAGTTGCAACAACCTCTCCAAGTCCTCCTTTTCCACCCCTTGCTTGAAATATCCATGATCATAATGACAATACTTTTTGCTGATATTTTATCCCCTTTTCACCATGAGAATGCCTCCTTTTATAGGCTCAACCACCTTAGTTATCTTTGGGATAAGTTGAGGATATGACTCCATCAGTTGTGGTATCTCCCTTAGATGCAACCTGAAGCTTGGATTCGAGCCAAACCAACTCAGATCATTTCGATTTGTGATCCGGATTATTTTCAGCACGAAATGAGAGCGGAGATATAACACAGAAATATTTAGAGATATTGCAAGAGAGACAACAATATAACAGAGATATAATGTAAATAAAACAAGAGTCACAGATATACAGTAATACACGATTTCTATTAACGAAATAAATGTACAGAGACTGTAAAATACAGAGTGAAAGACTCGCTAGAATGGTGGTAGCTTATCTCTGAGAAGAGATGTGACAGCTACTCGCATCCATGAGAAGATGATTATTACAATGAGGCTCTAAGGACCTTTTTAACATAAGTAAAATCCAAAACCCTAACCCCGGAAGATGAAAAGCCAAAAGGTTTGTGGGCCACGATGGGGGTAGTTGATACGTCAACTTCCCAGGGGCGTAACTTTTGCATACGATCTCCATTTGGGGCACTCAATAGCTCATTGGAAAGATATATCCGAGAACTACAACTTTAGCTCTATGATCCATGTTGCTCCCCGTTTTCTCAAAAAACATCATTTAGGGCCTCAAAATGGCCCCAGAAGTTAAAAACTGCTAAAAATAGTAAATTACCAAAATTGCCAGAAACATGTTTTGGGCCAGTTGGAGAAGGTGGGTGGCCACTGATATCCACCTAGATCAATTCTCCCTCCTTAGGAAGCAATGGTCTCCATTGCATTGAGTTCCCGAGGGATAGGGAAAAGTATAGAATCCAAATGGGGAGCAACATGGATCGTAGATCAATGTTTCTCACCCAAAAGTTGTAGTTCTCAGATATATCTTTCCAATGAGCTATTGATCACCCCAAACGGAGATCGTATGCAAAAGTTACGCCCCTGAGAAGTTGACGTATCAACTACCCCCATCGGGGCCCACAAACCTTTTGGATTTTCATCTTCCGGGGTTAGAGTTTTGGATTTTACTTATGTTAAAAAGGCCATTAGAGCCTCATTGTAATAATCATCTTCTCACGGATGCGAGTAGCCATCACATCTCTTCTCAGAGATAAGCTACCACCATTATAGCGAGTCTTTCACTCTATATTTTACAGTCTCTGTACATTTATTTCGTTAATAGAAATCATGTATTACTGTATATTTGTGACTTTTGTTTTATTTATGCTATATCTCTGTTATATTGTTGTCTCTCTTGCAATATCTCTGAATATTTTTGTGTTATATCTCCGCTCTCATTTTGTGCCGAAAATAATCCGGATCAAGTTGTCCTTAGAGATAAGGGGGATTTCTTCCCATGATTCTCTCAACCAATTGATGCTCCCTCAAAACTGGAAATAGAGGGTTGTAGTGCTCCCTTCTAGGTGGACAAGGAGCGCTGGCACTCCCTGCATGTGAGCAGGGGAGTGCTGATCTTCCAAAAATTCGTTAAGATGACCATTTCTCAAGGAAACATATTTTGCTAAGCTTGCCAAATGATGTGTTTTCCTCTTCTAACATGTCTTAGAGGATGTATCAAGTGTCTTTATGGTGTCATTTGCAATGCGACATATGCAGACAAAAATGAGACATTTACGACACTTGTGATAATGATAATGGGACATTATCGAAGTGAGGAATTTTGACGTGTAATAGGCTCGTACTAGGATGGATAACACCTGCGGTGAGCAATTCTTGAACACTTTTCTCAATTTCATTTTTCTCGGAAAAGGGATGACGATAGGGACGAACATTGGGAGGAAGGTTGTCGGGGTCAAGGGGAATGGAATGATCATGAACACCATGGGAAGAAGGAAGTCGTTGGGGAGTGGAAAAAACAGCTTGATGTTTGGAGAGGATGGATTGGAGATCTTGTGTCACAGAGAGTGTCTCAGTGGTGTGAATGGCATGGAGTTGGGAAATAATGCCAAAATGAACTTTTTAAAGGAGCTTTTCCATTTGATGGGAACTGATGATCTCTGGGGAACCGACGGTGATTCCTTGGAACTTATATTGTTGTCCCTCCTGGTTGAATTGTATGGTTAATTCCTTAAAATCCATGAGAATGGGACCAAGAGTCCTTAGCCATTTGACACCCAACACAATGTCACAAACACCCATGTCGATAGCAAACATATGAGGTTTCATGTGGTACAGACCAATTTGGAGACACACATTTTCACAACGCCCCCCACATTTCATGGACCCATCATTGGCAATCATGATTTGAAAATTATTGACTACACGAATATATCAATTAGTTTCTTTGGCAATGCGGCGATGAATAAAATTATGGGTGCTTCCACTGTCAACAAGGATGATGAACTTCCGATGCTTAATGTAACAAATTAGCTTGAGGGTTTGGGGAGCATAGAATCCAATGACAAAAATCAGGGAAATGACTGGTTCAACTTTGGGAGGGTCGAAGGGTGGGGTCATGTTAGTGGGTTCAGGTGACTCGGCCATAGGGGGGCCTCGATATTGTCTTACAAAACATCCTCGGAGATGGCCATAAAAATATTTTGTTCCTTACACTTATGTCAAGGAAAATATTTTTCATCACAATTATAACAAAGGTCTTTGAGTTGGCATTGCCATTTCTTCCCTGGTCAATTTCAGGATCTTTAGTGGAGTGGAAGGAGGAGTGGGAGTGACTGGTTTAGGGTGAGGAATAAAGGAGGGTTTTCTATTTTGAGAAGAGACAACCTGTTGTGCTTCCTTATCTCTTTTAGTAGCTTCCACCCAACTCTGAGGCTAATCCATGAGGACATGGGCACAAATCTCATCCTTTAGGCCACTGATAAAACATTCTCGGAAAAAAGAATCAGAAATGCTCTCTGTATGGAAATCCAATCACTCAAAACAATCTATAAAGTCTTCCACTGTGCCAGATTGTTTCAACTTTTTCAAATGGCCTAAATGGTTACTATCAGTGTCAAAGCGTTCATAAAGATTTGCCACAAATTGTGTCTGTTGAAACAGGTTTTAAAGTTTTTATCTAAAAATAAAACTTTTCTTTTTTGGGATTCAGCTTTTCATAAGGTATAACCCTCACTATCAGTTCCAAAAGCCTGGTACCGAAATCCCGACAAGCATTATTTTTTAATAATAAAAGACAGAAAACTAAAATGTTTTAAAGTCCCCACGCATGTTCTATAAAGTACTTTTATTCACGATAAATTAAACCTTAAAGGAGTTAATTAACAACCTTCTAACCTTTCGGGATTCGGGTTTACTCAGAGCAATGCATTTTCAATGCATATCGATTCACGAAATCTCGATCCCTGATTTCTCGAAAAAATGGAAGTTAGTTATTAATCTTGATTAATTAAATTACTAATACCAAGGTTAATTCCTAAACTAATCTGATCGTGATTTCGGGATTCGGCGTTTAGTGATGACATACCTCGTGTAAGAAATATCCCCGAAACCCCGAAAAATGAAGTCTCGACTCATAACCGATGTTTAAGCTGAACTAACTTTGTTTTAAAATCACAATTAATGGTAATTAAACTTCTTTAGGTATTTTCATATTTTGGATTCCGTTGAACGAGATCTTTCGAGTTTTAAATTTAGAATCGTCGAAATACGACCATATTAATAATGGATAACTGATGATTTTTGTGACACAAATGCGTATCTTAGAAATATTCTCTACATTAAAGGTATTAATTTCTTGTCAGTTGCGTCAGTACTTTCACCATAAAATGAGTTAAAGGAAAATTAAAGGTCTATGTTTCGAATCTTATTCTTGTTCTTTCTATCAAGAGTAAGTCGCATTCAACCAAGCTTATACACCTCTCTTCTATGACAGGTTTTCGTTCTAATACAAAAGTTATGGCACCAAAGAAGGCATCTAAGAAGACTGAAGATACAACTGAGATTTGCAGCCTAGAGGGATATGTCATATCCGACACTATGCCACATGCTATCAACTCGATCAAATCTTGGAGACAAATCTATGAAATTCTAGACTACGAAATAAAAAATTCCCCTAATGATTCCGAGAATCACCTTCGGGACATAGCAGAATCAGAGCTTCACAAGATTGCAGCATGCCCACGGCTCATGATGTACAATGACATGGTCAGTTGGGCTTTAGAAAAGGTTGATATTCTGACGAGAAGCATTTTAAACGATCAAGCGGTCATTATCGGCTCATTCAGATCGGAACATATTCAAGTTGTTGGAGTCGGAAGTCACTCCTAGATTGCGGCAGGAGCAGAGCCCAATGCCCATCAGTTTATGTCATGAATAATTTAATGGGGTGATCGGATGGATAGAGGCCCAGGAAAATATCGCTCTAACTCAGAAAAACGAGCCTAGTATGTAACAACAGAAGAGGTATTGATCTAACTTCAGTCAGTGGGTTGATTATAAAATGAGAAAATGGAAGACTTGGTATGAGGAGTGAGCAAGACTGCCTTGGGCATCAGGCCTTTCAACAACTTGAAGAGGAAAAAATAAGAACACAAGATCCTCTTGGTTCAGAGTTTTGGGGAACTGAAAGGTGACTTGACTGGATCTTCCAATTCCAAGTCAGCGTTGTGAAAATACAAGAACTGATTAGAAACAATGCAACTATTATAGTGATCCAACATACATCATCCTATAATGGAGCAACTTGACTGGATCCTCCAATTCCGAGTGGTTCTAACACAATGTAAACAGAGAAATGGAAAGAGGCTAACATTCATAAGGCTAACATTCATAAGGCAAGAAGTCTCAAGTGCCAATACATAACTAGAGCAACCAGTGCTTCATCAAAACTTTACAATCGGGAGCCTAGCTCAACCATCGATGCTTACAAAAATAAAAAACTGAGTACATATACTCCTAAAATTTTGCCCAGCAGAGGCGTCTCAGGACTTTCAAGGTGTGGTGTCTCCTCAGTCAAATTTGGCCTGAACTCCTTTGTCAGACGTCACCTTAACTTTGCATGGCCTTTGTAGGGGGGGTAGCTGAAGCATTAAAGGCTAAAATAGCGTGTGTAGACTCCTCTGGTTAGACGAGAACTCGACATGGCTTCTTTGGAGAAAACCAACATATAGGACCATCTCGAGCAGACTGCCTGCCAGAACCTCTATGCTTTGAATTTAATGAGTGAGCCAAGGTTTATACTACCTCCATCCACCTTCATTTACTTTTAGCAGGGACCAAGATCGAGGCCAAGTTGAACTGGTACCTGGAGAACGCAACAATCCCTACTGCAGCTAAACCCGACGCTTTAGCCCTTTGCATAGTTCTTTCTATCACCCCAAGTGACCATGGGCCGTGACCCTGTGCCTATCTTCAAAGGCACTTTCAAGATTTCACGTTTCGATGATTCCCTCTGTTCTCTCGAAGTCCTGGTAGTCAAAATAGATTGATCGCGTGCCACGTGTCCCATTGGATGGACGGCCTAGATCACTTCTCAAATGTGGGATTGCCTCTGGCCTGGACCCTTTCGGCGTTTCAGGCTTCGGGGTTATGAAATGCAGTGGAAGGAGGAGACCCTCTGTTCTCTCGAAGTCCCGGTAGCTGAAATGGCTTGATCGCACACCACATGTCCCATTGGATGGACGACCTAGATCACTTATCAAATGTGGGACCGCCTCTGGCTTGGACCCTTTTGGCGTTTCGAGCTTCGAGGTTCTGAAATGCAGTGGAAGGAGGAGACCCTCTGTTCTCTCGAAGTCCCAGTAGCCGAAATGGATTGATCACGTGCCACGTGTCCTATTGGATGGATGACCTAGATCACTTCTTGATCAATGGTCTTGGTTCTTTTGGTATTTCGTGCACCGGGGATACATGATGCAAGGAGGAGAGACCATTGTATGTTGAAGTCTCGGTAGCCGAAATACCGAAATGGCTTGATTGTTTCATGAGTTTGGCCATAGGAGATGAGCTCAGGCACTTGACCACGTGAAACTCTGCGACCCAAACTTACCCGATGGCTGTCGATCTGCCCCATCTGTGGATCCTCACCGTTGAAAGACAAAGTGCCCACTCGCTTGATTTTAAGCCCGAAATGGGCTTGTTCTGTGGGATGCGCTCGACGCTCATGGCTGCGGCCTTTGAATAAAACACACTCGATCGGTTTTCAAAACTCACTTCTATGCATTTACACCAGGGGCTTGAAACCAGAAGAAAACACCATCTTGCAAGAATTTGCGCTAACAATAGGCTCCATGGGGGATAGAGTTGTCCCTGCGATGCTCTAAGAACTCATTTGCAGCTTCGGTGCCTTGCTGTTGGGCTATGGAGTCGTCTATTAAGCCAAAAATAAATAAGTAAACAACTAAAAGGACAATATTTACAAAACGAGGAGCCGCCTATGGCTCAAACAAAACATCTTTTCAGGAAATGCTCATTTAGTGGGCCATTAAAGACTTCCTCACCCTCCAAATCCTGCAACCTATAAGTGTTATTTGAGAATACTTCAGTGATCCTGAAGGGCCCGATCTAGAGGGTGTCAAACTTGCTGTGTTTGCCCCTATCCTGCCTGGGTGCATCCCACTTAAGCACCAAATCCCCGAGCTCAAATTCCTTTTTTGTGACCTTCCTGTCAAAAGCCTGCTTGACCTTCTGTTGATGACTATGGGCCACATCCATCACCTGTTCCCTGATCTATTGCACCTCCACTATTTGATGAATCCTTCTGACCATATGATCTAGCTCTCCTTCAAGATCCTGGAATAATTTCGCTATAGGTAATGCGAGTTGAGTGGGAAAAATGGCCTCCGTCCCATAAACCAGTTGAAAAGGTGAGGTGCCCAGGGACTTTTTCGTTGTCACTCGATCGACCCATAGAGCGAATTTGAGCTTTGAATCCCAAGCCCTCTTATTGTCTTCCAACAATATTTTGATGAGCTTGATTAGGCTTTTATTGGAGGACTCTGCCAGTCCATTTCCTTGAGGATAATAGGGGGTGGAGTGAATCAGTGAAATTTTGAACTGTTCATAAAACTTAATCATAGGCTCAGACTTGAAAGAAGAAGCATTATCAGTGGAAATTCTACTGGGACAACCAAATCTAGCTATGATATCCTCCAGGAAGCTGATAATTACCTTGTGATAATCACTCCTAGTGGGGGCCTCTTCTATCCACTTAGTGAAATAGTCTGTCACAGTCAGGATCCATCTGTGCTAGCCACTTGAAGGAGGATGAATCTCCCCAATGAATTCCAACCCCCACTATTGAAAAGGTGTTGAAGCTACCACAGGCTTTAGTGGCAATGAGTTGAGCTGCTGCTTTCCTGAGAACCTTTGGCATTTGAGACAAGCTCTAATTTCTTTGCAGATATCAGTGAACAAGGTGGGCTAGTAGTACCCAGCCCTAATAATTTTGTGAGCTGTGGTCTTCCAAAAATGATGCCCTCCACAAAGGCATCCATGGAACTCAAACATAACTTTCTGGGCTTTCTGTGGGCTCATACACCTCAGCAACACCTCTAGGGGGTCTCTCCAGTACAAGACTTGTTCAATGAGGAAATACATTATCATCTTGAGCTTTAAATATCCTGCCTTACTCTTACCCATTCCATCAAGAGGCTTCAGCTCTTACAGAAAGTACAAAATGTCTCAGTACCAGGTGCATTCTGCTAGTGATGAGCCGTCGTGAGAGATTTTGCTGGACAACTCAGCTGGCTGATTTTCTGAGCAAGTATTTATGAAGCTAACCCCCAAGGCCCTGCAATTGGATTCAGCCAACAGCTTGGCTAAACCCTACCCTTTAACCAACTTGGTGGGCTTTATCTCTAGGTCAAACTCCAAAATCTTGGCGATCCATTTACCTCTTCTTCCATCTACGTCAGGCTGTATAAGGATATATTTCACAGATGCTGAAGGCACGTATGCAGTCACTTTTGAGTGCAAGACATAGACTCTGAAAGCTTTGAGAGATTTCACTAAGGCATCAACTTGTTTCTCCATGATTTCATACCTGATATTTGCATCTCTTAATGCCTTGCTGAAGAAAGAAATGGGCTGCTCTCGACCTTCCTCGTTTTTCTGCAATAAGACCACTGCTACTGTATCAAAAGAAGCGAATGAAAAAATTAGAAAATCCTTGGAATAGTTAGGACTGATCATCATAGGTGCCTTAGTCAACACCCTTTTTATTTGGACGAAATATTCCCTGGGCTCAGCAGTCCATTTTACTTCAATTCCTTTCCTGAGCATGGCTGTGATGTGTTTCACCAATTCAGCAAAATTTGAGATGAATCTCCTCAAAAAATTAATCTTCCCCCAAAAGGCCTGAACTTCCTTCCTAGATCTGGGAAGTGACAAGGTCTGAATTGTCTCTACCCTGTTGGGATCAATCCTCACTCCCTCTGCTGATACTATATGGCCTAACAACTTACCCTCCTTCATAGAAAAAAACAAACTTCTTGGGATTTAAAGAAAGGCCAAACTTTCGGCATTTCAGGAAAACCTTCCTTAGGTGATTGGAGTGCTCCATATCAGACCTAGAGAAGACTGTGATGTCATCCAGATAGATCACCAAAAACTAGTCTTTCTCTCCTATGAAGTCCATATCTATAGCTCGTTGAAAAGTCACTCCTGTGTTCATAAGTCCAAACGGCATCTTGGCATACATGAATGTCGCCCAGGGAGTGGTGAAGGCCATCTTCTCTCTATCCTTGGGCATGGATGATATTTGCTTATACCCAGAGAAGCCATCAACCATGGATATCCTGGATGCACCAGTTACCTTCTGCAATATGTGTTCCATGTTAGGCAAGGGATAATTGTCTTTCTTTGAGCTTCGGTTCAGGTTCTTGAAGTCGACACAAAGCCTGATTTCACCACTTTTCTTCCTTACCAGGACCAAATTGGCTACCCACTCAAAAAATCTCAAGGGAACAATGATCCGGGCATCTAAAAACTTCCTTACTTCTCTCTCCATGACAGACAACAACATGGGATTTATCTGTCTTAATTTTTGCCTAAATGGTTTAGCCTCCTCCTTTAGTGGGATGTTGTGTTCAATGACAGACGTGTCATAGGTCTTGAGGTATTCATAAGTCCATGCGAACACATCAAAAAATTCTCTTAATAGCTTAGTATATTAGACTCCCTGTTCTTTGGTCAGGCTGCTTGACAACCTGACAAATTTAGGCTCCTCCTGTGTGCCAATGTTACACTCAGCAGAATCAACATCTTCATTCGAAACTTCACCCCTTACTGCCACATCGTTACCATCGAACAATCTTTCTAACAAGACTAGTCCCTTCGGAATGTGATTTCTAGGAAGCTGAATAACCTGGTGATTAGCAATTTTATTTAAAAATACCTCAGGGAAAGGGTGACCTTCAAGGTCAGGATCTTGATCAATGTGCAATGTAGAAAATTCGTCAACAGCATGCAAAAAATTCTTGATTTCCAAATCGTCTTCGAATACCTTCCAATGTTTGATATTTTCCGGTACAGATGGCCTATATTTTATCTCAACATCATATTTGCTCTTAGGCGGCAGAGGGATCCTGAACAGACTCGCCGAAACGGCTAAGGAATTGACCAAAGCATTTTTCTCCCTTGGAATAAAAGAGATGTTGAAAGCTGAGAAGGAATTGTCAATCAAGTCCCACACCTCATTTTTGTAGCTCTTGAGCCGAGGATGCTTGGTTCGATAAGCGTTTCTGACTTGCTGAATAATCAGCTCAGCATCTCCGAACACCGCTATCTCCTCTATCCCCATCTCCTTTGTGGCCCTTAAACTCAGAACCAGAGCTTCGTATTCTGCCACATTATTGGTGGCTTCAAATTCTAGCTTGAATGATAGGGACATGGTTTCCTGACAAGGTGATACCAACACCACTCCCGTGCCGGTGCCTTCAATAGAAGAAGCCCTGTCGATAAACATCTTCCAAACAGAGGTGGTTGGAGGAGGCATCTCATGATTAAAAGGGGGCTACCTTCTGACTTGAAAAGGGGCTTCAGGAGCATCAGTGAGTTGCAACAAACTAGATCCCAAATCAGTGTCCAGTGCAAAGATAGGGTGATTGGTGGGGTTTTCCTCATCACTAACAATGTAGACTAGCTGGGCCTCTCTGTACAACCTCCTGTGTTCCCCTCCAAATAATGGAATGGTAGCATATGTGAGATCCATTTGTACTGTTCCTCCAAAATGTTTAATCCAAGATCTTGACAACAACATGCCAAACTTGGGAGGAACATCGACTACTACAATGTCCGTGACCACACTTTTCATTGGCAGCTGAAACAAAGAGACAACCAAGTCTTTGATGACTCCGAGGCATTGCACCCTCTTTGAATAGAAAGAGTATAAATCATGGTAAGCCTTCATCACCTCCAGTCCCAATTCTTCCATGACTATTTTGGGCATAAGGTTGTGGGAAGCCCCTGAATCCATGAGGCAATTATGCAGCACCTTATCATGTATGTTCAGGGATGTGTATAAGGGAGGGGATGAAACATCTCTGTCTTCTACCATGGGACCTAAGAAAACTGCTGGCTTTTCATCTTGAAGATTTATTGAGTCTGTGGAAGGCTGGGGGGGCTCGGATTGTAATAGCTTAGAGAGGGACCTTTTGAAATCTTCATTTTTAACTAGGTCTGAGAGGGGTACAGGAATTCTGATCTTCTGAATCTCATTCTCAAAACTAAAAGAAGAGAGGGGCTTAGGAGGTTCCCTTACCTTGGAAACAGGCTCTTTGGCTGCTGACGAAGTATTCTCAGCTTTCTTTTCTTTAGTAGTTGTCGCAACAACTTTAGCAGGCCTTTCTGCTATAAGGGGCTGATCTTGGCAGTCAAAAGTATCATCTTTCTTCTTTGACCAGAAATGGTATCTATTAGGGGCATTGTTGGCCTTCTCCCCTTTACCCAACTCATTGACTTGGATGCTCATAAGGGATTATTAATATGCATATTGATTCAAATGGGGAAAAGGGGAGGTGTCTTCAATGCAGTGAATTTCAGGGTCGAGTTCTTCTATCTCCTCTCCTTCCTCATGAGCAACTATGCTATTTTGGAGAGGGGTCTGAATCCTCTGATAATCTCTGTCTCTACTCCTTGTTCCCTTGGGGAGGCCTGTGGCACATTGTTACCAGGCCTCTTGAAACCTCTGTTATCAGTATTCTGGGGATTTCTGTACACGGGCTTCCCATCTAACTCCTACCTTTCCATCCTAGCCGAAAGAGATTTCAACACTTTAGTTACCTCATCCGTCTGAGGAGGAAGGGGAGAGGAATGGGATGAGGAGGCTTCAACTCTCCTCCTGGGTATGTCTCTGTCAGCCTTACTCCTGAGTCGGTCAACAACCAATATATTAGACTCTACTTCTACGACCGTGTCCTATATGTGCGCCAGAGTGGTGGCTCTCCTTTCCCTCAACAGAAGGAAAAAATCGAGATCAAAAGCGCTAGCATAAGTGATCTTCACAGAGGCTTCTGAGGGCTTAATCTCAGTGGGGATTTTATTATACATTTTGTTAAATCTTTTGGAGAAGTCAGAAACAGACTCTCCTTCCTTTCTCTTCAAATATCCAAACTCTGTCATGTAATACATGAAGTCCTTTTTGTCTCCCCACTGTCTCAAAAAGGCATTATCCAAAGCCTCAATCCCATTAATAGATCTAGGAGGCAAGTCCCTAAACCATTTTCTAGCCTCACCCTCAAGGCTATGGATGAAAATCCTCATCCACACATCTGCATGCATGATGACATGGTCGTCTATAAAACTGTAAAAGGCTTCAAGGTGTTCTTCTGCAGTTATGTCCCCCTTGCCTGTAAACTTGGGAAGCTGCTTGAGGTAGCTATCTACTGGAAGGGCATTGAGAGGCTGGGGTAGCAAAAGGGGAGCATACTTGGCGGCTATAATAACCTCCATTCTGGTCATGGTGGGATTTGCTCCTGCCATAGGGATATTAGTTGGAGGATAACTCGGAGGGGAAGGAGCTTGAACCGAGGATACTAGAAATAGGTTTACAGGGGTAAGGGAAGTGACAAGGGTTCCTCCCTCTAGTCCAAAACCAGGAGGAGACAACTCGACAGGAACACTTCCAAAATTAAGGAAACGAGAGGTTTTAGAAAAAGGTCTGTTGTGAAGCTGAGGAGAAGAAAAAGGAGTTTATACAGAAGGAGACGACAAAATACCTGGTTTGGCGGTGGAAGTTTCTCCTTGGGGGGCCTTCCCTCTTCTGAAATTCGCCCGCGGCTCAGCTTCAGGCGTAGCTAGAGGCATCTATGGATGGGACCGCATGTGTCTACCTCTGAAAGCCACAATTAAAATGACAAGTTCGCCACAGTGGATTCGTCACAATGGAGTCGCCAGTTGCATAGTAGCAATCTTCAAAGGATCTGATGCCTGATGCACCTTCAGAATCAGAGGCAATATGTCATTCAATTTAGGGGAAAATTTTCAACTTCGTCCCTGGAAACGACGCCAGAAATGTTGGAGTCGGAAGTCATTCCTGGATTGCGGTAGGAGTAGAGCCCAACGCCCATCAGTTTATGTCACGAATAATTTAATGGGGTGATCGGATGGATAGAGGCCCAGGAAGATATCGCTCTAACTCAGAAAACCAAGCCTGGTATGTAACAACAGAAGAGGTCTTGATCTAACTTCAGTCAGTGGGTTGATTATAAAATGAGCAGATGGAAGACTTGGTAAGAGGAGTGAGCAATACTACCTTGGGCATCAGGCCTTTCGACAGCTTGAAGAGGAAAAAATCAGAACACAAGATCCTCTTGGTTTAGAGTTTCGGGGAACTAAAAGGTGACTTGACTAGATCTTCCAATTCCAAGTCACTTAGCGTTGAGAAAATACAAGAACTGATTAGAAACAATGCAACTATTATAGTGATCCAACATACATCATCCTATAATGGCGCAACTCGACTGGATCCTTCAATTCCGAGCGGTTCTAACATAGTGTAAACAGAGAGATGGAAAGAGGCTAACATTCATAAGGCAAGAAGTCTCAAGTGCCAATACATAACTAGAGCAACTAGTGCTTCATCAAAACTTTACAATTGGGAGCCTAGCTCAACCATAGATGCTTACAAAAATACAAAACTGAGTACATATACTCCTAAACGTTTTCCCAGCAGAGGCATCTCAGGAATTTCAAGGTGTGGCATCTCCTCAGTCAAATATGGCCTGAACTCCTTTGTCAGATGTCACCTTAACTTTGCATGGCTTTTGCAGGGGGGGTAGTTGAAACATTAAAGGATAAAATAACATGTGCAGAATCCTCTGGTCAGACAAGAACTCGGCATGGCTTCTTTGGAGAAAACCAACATATAGGACCATCTAGGGCAGACAACCTGTCAGAACCTCTATGCTTTGCATTTAATGAGTGAGCTAAGGTTTCAACTACATCCATCCACCTTCATTTACTTTTAGCAGGGACCCAGATCGAGGCTGAGTTGAACTGGTACCTGGAGAATGCAGCGATCCCTACTGCAACTAAACCCGACGCTTTAGCCCTTTGCACAGTTCTTTATATCACCCCAAGTGACCACAGGTTGTGACCCTGTGCCTATCTTCAAAGGCACTTTCAGGATTTCGTGTTTCGACGATTCTGAAATGCAGTGGAAGGAGGAGACCCTCTGTTCTCTTGAACTCCCGGTAGCCGAAATGGCTTGATCGCGTGCCACGTGTCCCATTGAATGGACGACCTATATCACTTCTCATATGTGGGACCGCCTCTGGCCTGGACCCTTTCATCATTTTGGGCTTCGGGGTTTTGAAATGCAGTGGAAGGAGGAGACCCTCTGTTCTCTCGAAGTCCCAGTAGACGAAATGGCTTGATCACTCACCACATGTCCCATTAGATGGACGACCTAGACAACTTCTCAAGTGTGGGACCACCTTTGGCTTGGACCCTTTTGGCATTTCGGGCTTTGGGGTTGTGAAATGCAGTGGAAGGAGGAGACCCTTTGTTCTCTCGAAGTCCCGGTAGTCGAAATGGCTTGATCGCGCGCCATGTTTTCCATTGGATGGATGGCATAGATCACTTCTCAAATGTGGGATTGCCTCTGGCCTAGACCCTTTCAGCGTTTCGGGCTTCGGGGTTATGAAATGCAGTGGAAGGAGGAGAACCTATGTTCTCTCGAAGTCCCGGTAGACAAAATGGCTTGATCGCATGCCACATGTCCCATTGGATGGATGCCCTAGATCACTTCTTGATCAACGGTCATGGTTCTTTTGGGATTTTACACACCGGGTATACATGATACAAGGAGGACAGACCCTTTTATGTTGAAGTCCCGGTCGCCAAAATACTGAAATGGCTTGATTGTTTTAAGAGTTTGTCCATAAGAGATGAGATCCGTCACTTGACCACGTGCAACTCTGCGACCCAAACTTACCTGATGGCCATCGATCTGCCCCATCTGTGGATCCTCACCATTGAAAGACAAAGTGCCTGCTCGCTTGATTTTAAGCCCGAAATGGGCTTGTTCTATGGGCTGCACTTGACGCTCATGGCTGTGGCCTTTGAATAAAACACACTCGACCAGTTTTAAACCTCACTTTTATGCATTTACACCAGGGGCCCGAAACCAGAAGAAAACACCATCTTGCAAGAATTTTCGCTAACACAAGTAATGTACAAACTCTCACCCAATCCTAAATACATTTACAATGCTGAATTTATAGTTGAATTCCAGAGAAAGGAATGTACTGAGGTAGACCAAACTTACCCTGATTTAATCAAAGGCTGGTGGAGATGTCCATCAAAATTTAGGGTTGATACCCATGGAATTTATGCCACAACTTCTTTGAATGAGTACATGGTTTATGTAGCCATGATGCTGTGCAAAATCTTCGGCAAAAAGAGTCCCTGTCATTTCCCCACAAAATGGGTGCCCTTTTTCGAGGAAGCATCAGAAGGATATAGTTTTAACTAGAGCAAGATTTTATCCGATAACCTAGCCAAAGAGGTTTTAGATTACAAAGCTGCCAGATCCAAAGGTCAACCAGTGGCCTTTTACATGTCGACATACATCATGGGCGCAATTTGTTTTATGACTCCATTCCCCCTGATGAATTGAATTTTGAACATAACCTACCCCGAACCCATTCATGAGTATCACTCTAAGCTATGGGAAGAAAACGCTAAAAATTCGTTTTACGAAATTTTTCATTTCCTAGTAATACCAATGCATAAAATATTTTCTGGCTATGACCCCCCTCGCATTTCTGAGACAGTCTCAGAAAACCTCAAGGAAATAGCTGACTAGTTCATTGAAGAAAGCTTCTCCTATATCAGGGTTTATGGGTGCTCAATCCCTCCTCATTCGCTTCCAAAATTCCTCCCGGATAGACTGGTGTGTAGGGAAGTAGCTCACCAAATAGTGAAAGGCGGTATCAGAATAGAGATAAAGACGGCTCAAAAGAAGTCCTGGCCAATCTTCCCTGTATATATCGGGAAATTTTCATTACAAAACTTGGGTCATTCCAAGGTGGAAGCAGAAGCACTCGAAGAGGTAAAATTGGTAAATATTGAGCACAAAAAGCACGACCCTTATCAACTAGTGAACTAACACATGATACACTGTGGTATGAAAGCTTATGAACATGAAAAGTCCTCTTATGATGATATGTTCAAAGAGGTCAAAACCTACGAGGAGGTATTAAACAGAGTACGAACATTATCACCCGACTTACAGACCAGTTTTATGACTTTCCAAAGTCACAGGCTAAGCTGTTTACCGAAGATATTGCAAGGTGAATCCACAACTCCCCCTTCATAGCAGGAAGAGCCGCCCCCAGGTTTTGTATCAGAGCTATAGGATAAAGCAAATACAAAGGAAAATCCGAAGGAGACTGAAATGCCTTCACAAAGAACAAAAGTTCCACAGACCAAGAACTCAGAGTCAGGGAAAGGAAAGGACTTTGAAACATCCCCAAAAAGCCTTGGTGACTTTCCCAAAAAAGTAGGAGGAATGACATCAAAAGAGCTTGGAATCCCTATTACTTGTTTGACCCCTTTGCAGTTTACTTACGGAAACCCCCATATGGAATCTCTATATGTTAGTGATCTTGAACCTATTTCTAGAGACGAGATTGCTTCATCTGATTATTTTTTCAGTAAAAAGAGGAAGGTTGTCTTGAAACAGAAAATGCATCCAAGAGGAGACACAATGATAAAAAAGCATAAGATCATCATAGATGGACAAAATCTTGAAGAAGGGTATTTCGCTACAGAAATAGCAGGCTCAATGGGAGCCTTCACAACAACAAATTTATACTCTGTAGGTAACTTGAGAACTAGGTTACAACATAAAGATCAAATGATATCCCAACTACAAATTCAATTAAAGGAGACTAAAAGAAATATCAGTCAGGAAATAAACAAAGGGATAGAACGAGCCATAATCAGTGACATACATGAGATTCAAATGCTAAAAGAAAGCTTAAATGAAATGAACATGAAGATACATGTCAGTCAAGGACAGGTCCTACATCAGGAAGAAATGAATAAACAATTAAAAAATAAGATGAATTCAATTCAAAATCAAGTGGTAGAGATAGAAACTTTCCAAGCCCAGGTGTTGGAAATACATGCAAAAATAGAAAAAGAGCAACAGGGAGTGATCTCTAAGCTAGAAATTATTCAGAATTACTTTCAGGAGGCAAGCAAATCCTTTGATGGTATTCTCTTGAAAGAGAAAGAAGAAAAAGTAGCCAGAACCACTTTTCAAAGGGCAATGACTCTTTCAGCAAAAGAGGAAGTTGGAAAAACTCAAAATCTATCTGTTTCAGAGAAGATTAAAGGGGATATAATACTGAAGGTATGGGAGGCAAACCTTGCCGAAAAAAAGAGAATAACCAAAGAGGTTAATGATGATTGCCAAGGAATTTTCGAGCTTCTAGATAAAGCTTCATTGAACATTGGAAGAGGCGACTGTCCTGGGTTGTTAGGATAAATTAACATTGGAAAGCATCAGTTAAGTTTCAAGGAGAATCTGGACGAAATTCAAATAGAAATCTCACAAATAAAGGTAATTGATGTGACACAAATTAATAGATGGATGGTGAAGCCAAACTTAAAGTTAAAAACTATTGAGTTTACAGGAAATATAATTGAAGATCGTCTACCAGAACTACAGAGAAAGTTCTTCCTATTTGAGGCAAAAGATATTCCAAAGGCTCCTAGAGTTTTGGTACAGTTCCTGGGAAAATGTATTCACTGTCTCAAAACAGAAGAAGGAAGTTCATCAACAAAGAAATAAAGTACTATTTTGAAAATTTTCATCACCGAAATAACAAAGAAGATAAAGATAGAAATGTAAACGGTTCAACATTGCACATTTATGTAAACGTTGGCCTTCATAAGTTAGTTAATCACCAACAAAAAAAGAATTTGGTGATAATGTATAAATATAATTTCACAAGACTGAAAAAATGATTTTTGTTTGGGAGCCAATTGTATTAGAATTTTTTCTGATTTACAGTGATAAAGATAATACAGAAGAGATTCTGAATTCTGTCAACTTGAAGTTATGTGTCCCTTTACTTTGTTTTCAACATATTTGTTTTCATGTCTTTCTAATGAATGATCAGCTACAGTTTAGTACAAACTTCTACTGTAGTTTGAATTTATTTGATTATCTAATCATTTATAGATTTTCCTCTGTGATTGCTATCAACAGTTTCAATACCTGTAGGTCATTTGGATGGTTACATTTTGTACTTCATTAGAAATTTCGTTTTTCTTCCCTTCTTCTGTTATGATATGAGATTCTTTTATGATTAAAGCCTCATATTTTCAACAACGTTACGTTTTTTCTTATTTCATCATTCTCAACACTCCTAATTATTTCAAGTACAAGAAATGGCCTCTACTGTTGTTGTGTTATTATTTTAAATTCAAAAACTCCTTTTTCTTTTTTATCTTTTAAAATAGAAGTAACAAATCTTTGAACATTTTGTAATTTAATAAAGTTTTACCCCTCATGAATGTCCCCAATAATAGACAGTCTAACATAGAACCCAACCTTCTGGATCAAACTAGCGTTGCTTTGAACTTATTTAATACCATCCCACAAACAACGAATACTCGGGTCGAGTTAGAACGTTCGTGGGTAATTATTGAGAGAGATATCAGCATCCAAGAACAATGGGAAGCTAGACAGAGACAGTTGAGGAACCAACTCTGATTTACCTTTCACAATTGATATTTTACCCCTTCTCTCTATCTTTTCAGATGCCTTGACGGTATACTTTAGAGCCTTAAATTATAAACTCAGGAACAACATATTTTTGGCGCCGCTGCCTGGGAACAAAGAAACAAATCTTTTCCCTAGGAAGAATGACATTGACACTTTCTTTCTTTGATAGTGAACAAAGATTGAAAAACCTTCTAAGGCTACTTTCATCTTTCACTTGGTGACTCCACGATAAGTAAACTGGATTTTAGCTGGAAGAACACCAGAAAGATCCCGGACAACAAGCAGACCTCGCCAGTTTTTGATCCAGAAAATATTTTAAAATCACGAAGATCCCTTAGAAAAATCATTTCGCCCATACATACTATTTGTCAACCTGATTCTACACAGTCGAACGTTAAGGGAATACTTGAGAGATCCGTCTCACTCCCCCTTTCAACCAATATGTTCTCTTTTCCTAAAGTATATACCCCTACTACCGAGTACTCTGACAAATGCCTTGTATATCCTGATTCAATCCCCGTTGATTCTCCGATATATTCATCTTATGGGTCTAGAGAAATAAGTTATTTTCTTCTTTCTCTAGTTCCATGTGCCTTGATAATCAGTTCCCCACAACCTTTCTGTCACATTCAAGCACAACTCAAAATCTACCAAACTTCCGTGAGCCTTCTCCTCATACACTCTGAGTTTCAGCCTCAAATCCATCAATGGATGCACATAGAGGCGCGAGAGATGGAGGCGGTGCTGCAGGAGGAGCAGCAGGTGGCCAAGTACCACTCCCTATAATTGTTTCTAAGGTGGCTACCAGATATACCCCCCTTGTCCTCCCGGTCCCCCTACATGACCTTCTCGAAAATTGCATGAAAATTCTTCCCAAATTCACAGGGGAAGGAGATTTAACTGCACAAGAACACATCAATTTCTTTGACCAATTTGCTAACATCCTTGGAATTGAGCATGAAGATGTCTATTCTAGACTCCTCATTTAGACTTTCGAAGGAAAAGTGAGGACCTAGTTCTGAGCCTTGGCAGCGGGATCTGTAAGGTCTTACGAAGAACTTGAAAACTCTTTTATCAGACAATGGGGAGAAAGGAGAGACCACCTCTATTACCTAACTGAATTTGTGGCTCTTAGAAAGAAAAGCTTAGATTCAGTTTTTGAGTTCACTCAAAGGTTTAACAAGTTGTATAATAAAATCCCGATCGAGGTCAAACCTTCGCAACCCACAACAAAAGTAACTTTCGCTAGATCCTTTGACCTTGATTTCGTTCTATTATTAAGAGAAAGGAGATCAATAGAACTCACCAAGATGCAAGATGATGCCCTAGAAATTCAATCGAACATGATGGCATCAGGAAAACTAAAAGCCAAAGTAGAAACCACAAACAAAGAAAATAGAAAATTCAAAGAACAAGGTGGATCCTCTGGACCAGGGAAATCCGAGATAAAATAGACGAGATGGCTAGGGTAATTAGAGAGTTGTCAAATGAGATCTCAAAAATGGAACTCGGTAAATAAAAAAAAGATCATTTTCCTAGGAAAGATTTTAGAAGGAATCCTAATCCTCAAGTCCCGCAAAAACTAATTAAGAATGAGGATCAAAAAATCCCAACCCCTTCAAGAGTGAAAACTTCATTGGAGGGGAAGACCTAGAAGATTTTGAGGAGTTAGACGAGGATATAAATAATCTTGGTGACGATAGTAAATCACCCTATTTATCGAGACAAGATTATGAAAAATCCTTAAATAAAGAAAATGGATCAGAAGACAATGTAAGCAACAATACTTCTGAAGATTTGACCTATCAGGATATTGCAGATGATATAATGGTCGAACTGCACCAAAAATACAATTTAAGACCTAGAAACAAGAGTCTTCCAACTGCCCCAACGAAAAGGATCCTGCCGAGGGGCGAAACTAACGAAGTGGCTCCAAAGACTGCTGAGACGTAGACTGCAAAAACCAATACTGCTGACACGCAAAATGTCAAGCCAAAGTCAGTAGGAACACCCACCGTGAAAACACAGGTCCCTGTGAGTGAAACCAAATCCACACCACAAAAGAAAGATGAAAAGAAAGGAATAGAGGCCCAAAACATAGAGAGCTACAAAGCCATGGGAAATTTTAGTCTGGAAAATGAAATAAAAAAAATCAAGATTCCTATACCTCTTGTCAAACTGGCAAAAAACTCCATATACAGAAAGAAAATTTTCAAGATGATTAGTTTTTCAGAAAACGAAAGCCAAGCTGATGTCATTAACTTAGAAGATGACATGCCGAACATAGTTTTTGGTCCACATTTCGAAGGCACCAAGGACACTGTCGCCCCCTTCTATATCACGTTAACCTTGTTTGACCACCTACTACATAACTGCATGCTAGATTCTGGAGCATCCCACAATGTAATGCCTAAAGCCATTATGGATAAATTGGGTCTCGAAATCACTAGGCCTTATGGAGATTTATATTCATTCGATTCAATAAAAGTTAAATGCATAGGCATGATTAAAGATTTGTTGGTAAATCTGGCACAAGTACTTGCAAAAAGCATTCTAATGGACGTAGTGGTCGCCGATATCCCTCAAAAATATGGTATGCTGTTAATCAGGTCCTGGGGCACCAAGATTGGAGGATCTCTCCATATTGACATGACGTATGCTATGATTCCAATTTTTGGAGGACAATTCACATGCCTGTACAGAAGAACTAGGTTGGCATTCACTGTAAGTGATCCACACAACCTAAATAACCACCCTATATATATTGCTGATCAAGATTTAGGTAATTGTATTTTATCCATTGATGATGATATTGATGTAGGTATAGATGAAAGTTGTACAGAAGAGAAAATGGAAAAAGAAAAAATTAAAAAGGATGTATATAGCACTGGTGTGTGGAAGATGTTTTTTGACGGCGCTTCATCCTACTTTGGAGTTGGAGCTGGGGCACTCCTTGTGGGTCCTGATAATCAATTCGTAATCCCCTTTTCCTATAGGCTACAGTGGAATGTGGACCACACTAATAATGTATGTGAGTATGAAGCCTTAGTGTTAGGGTTAGAATCCATTAGGAGAATGAAAATAAAAAACCTCGAAGTCTTTGGTGACGCCGCGCTAATCGTAAAACATGTAAACCGATAGTACTGGGCCAAACATCCTAGGTTAAGATCTTACAGGAATTGTGTCTCGGATCTGATCGAAAATTTCTTCTCCTCTGTCAAGGTTCACTACATTCCAAGAACTGAAAACCAACAGGCTGATGCGTTATCTAAAGCAGCCTCAACATTCACACCTCCCACTGCTTTTAAACTAAAGTACCATATACAAATGAGACACTGACCTTCCATACCGAATAACATACAACATTGGCAAGTTTTTGAGGATGATGAACAACTTCACAAATTTTTAGAATCAATAGACGAGTTTGCCGAAATGCATGCCGACCAAGAAAACCAAAATGATCCTATTTGGATAATGCAGGAAGGGGAGGACCCCCAAGAATTGCATGATAAAATCGCTAATCATCGAATGCTTTTTCTAAAAAATAACCAGATCCCCAAGGGCTTGATTCCCCTGGAAAGGTTATTTAATCAAGATGGTATCCCTTTAAGATCCACTTTACAACCTCACCCTGAAGAGGTTGAGCACTGTGACATAGGTACCAAGGAAAACCCTCGGTTGGTGAAACTATCCAAATACTTGTCCCCAGAAACCAAAAGTAAAAACGCTGAGTTGCTTAGAAAATATAAAGACGTTTTTGCTTGGTCTTACGATGAATTGAGAACTTATGATACTTCTATAATAAAACATAAAATTCCTTTGAAACCTGGTGTCAAGAATTTTAAGTAGAAACTTAGACAGATAAACCCTATGCTGCTACCAGTGATAGAAAAAGAAGTTAAAAAACTCTTGGACGCCAAAATCATCATCCCACTAAGATATTCCGAGTGGGTGGCTAACTTAGTTCCAGTAAGAAAGCAAAACGACGAAATCAGACTGTGTATTGATTTTAGAAACCTGAACCGATCATCACTCAAGGATAACTACCCATTGCCTAAGATGGACCACGTTTTAGAGAAAGTAGTTGGAGCTAACAGAATGTCGATGATTGATGGTTTTTCAAGTTACAATCTGATTGCAGTACACCAAGATGATAAGGAAAAAATGACTTTCACTACCCCTTGGGGTACCTTCATGTACGATAAAATGCCTTTCAGCTTGATGAATGCAGGGGCAACCTTCCAGCGAGCCATGGAAATCGCCTTCATGGGTGAGAGAGATAAATTTGTTGTTATCTATCTCGATGATCTGACTATTTTTTCAAAATATGATGCAGAACATCTAGTGCACCTGAAGAAAACTTTTGAGAAATGTCGTAAATTTGGTTTGTCCCTTAATCCCAAAAAATCTCATTTCGCTATGCAAGAAGGTAAGCTATTAGTTCATATAGTGTCTAAAGACAGAATCAAAATCGATCCCAAAAGAATTGAAACAATAGATACTATAAACATCCCTAGAAATGTAAAAGAAATTCAGTCTTTCTTAGGAAAAATAAATTTCTTGAGAAGATTCATCCCTAGCTTCACCGAAATTGTGAATCTGATCACAGATATGTTGAAAAATAATAGTGAGACGAAGTGGACAAGTGAAGCCAAAGCATATTTTCAACGAATCAAGAAAGTTATCAGCGAAGCGCCAGTCTTGGCAAGTCCTGATTACACAAAAGAGTTTCTGATTTTTTCCTTCTCTTCCGAACACACTATCGCAGCTGTATTGTTACAGAAAAACGAAGAAGGCTTTGAACAAGCTATTGTTTTTTTCAGTAAAAGTCTGAGAGATGCTGAGTTGAAATATAATATATTAGAAAAACAATCTTACGCAATGGTGAAGGCTCTCAAGGCTTTCAGAATGTACGTATTACACTTGAAGATCATAGCCTATGTTCCTACAAGCTCTGTTAAAGACATACTGGTTCAGCCGAATAGTGATGGGAGAAGAGGTAGATGGCTAACTAAGATTCAGGAGTTCGATCTGGAAGTCAAACCAACAAAACTCATTAAAGGCCAAGGTATGGCTAAATTTCTAGCCGAATCAAACTTGCAGGCACTCGAAATAAATCAGCTGCAAGAAGACGAGGATTTTCTAGAGATAAATGAACTCGATTTCACTACACCTACAGTTGAGATAGAAGACAGGTTTTCTACTTCAGTCTGGTACCGTGAGATTGTTTCTTACCTATTGAATCTTCAATGTCCCAGTGAAATAACCCCATGTAAAGCTAGGACACTGAAGCTACATGCTATAAAATATTGTATTATAGACGAAAAATTATATTGGAAAGATCCCCTGGGTTTCTCGCTGAGCTATTTAGTTGAGACCGAAACTGAAAAGGTTATAAATGAGTTCCATGAGGGAGTGTGTGGAGGACACCACGCTTGGAGAGACACAACTTATAAAATCTTAATAGCTAGATATTACTGGCCCAAACTATTCACAGATGTAAACACCAAAGTCTGAACTTGTACTCCCTGTTAGTTGTTTACAGGTAAACAGAAAGTCCCAACTTTACCTCTAGTTCCAGTTAAAACAAAAGATCCTTTTCAACAATGGGGCCTTGATTTCATCGGAGAGATTCATCCACATTCTAGGGCTCAACACAAGTGGATTCTAACTGAAACAGACTATTTTACTAAGTGGGTGGAAGCTATTCCCATGAGAAATGCAACTGACACAATAGTAATCAATTTTCTAGAAGAAAATATTTTATCGAGATTCGGCTGTCCCCGAAAGATAGTCATCGATAATGTGAAAGCGTTTAAATCAATGGCTATGATAAGCTTTTGCCAAAAATTTAACATCATATTAGGACACTCCACATATTATTATCCACATGGAAATGGTTTAGCTGAGTCATCTAATAAAGGTTTGACAACCGTGATAAAAAAAATTTTGATTGAGAACAAGAAAGCGTGGCATATCCATTTGAAATACGCTCTATGGGCCAACAAGATAAGTACCAAAAGGTCAATTGGAATTCCTGCTTTTCAGATGGTATATGGAACTGATGTTATTTTACCAATCAATCTTGCTCTGCCAGTAATGAAACTTTGGCAAGATTTGAATGAAGAACCTAACGACATTACCAGGAGAGCAAACCAGCTGGTCGAAGTTCAACAAAATAGAGCCGAAGTAAACGAAAAGTTGCAGAGATATCAGGATAAAATGAAGGCTTTATTCGATCAAAAGGATAAAGATAGAGAGTTCCTCCCTGGAGATCTGGTACTAAAATGGGAAGCCAGAGGAGAAGACACTAGCAAACATGACAAGTTCGATTTGATCTGGTCTGGCCCTTATAGAGTCTCGGCCTCAAAGGGGAAAAAATGTTTTTTCATTATAAAATCTCGATGGAGACATTTTGAGTGCCCCTGTAAATGGGCAATACCTTAAACACTATATGCAGTAATATGTTTCTGAACTCTCATTGTACATACCAGTTTGTTTTCATTTTTTCTTTATAGTTACATTGC
>JZKD02S0254608.1:226724-243377 GCA_000966675.3 Picea glauca | reverse complement strand
ATATATATATATATAATTTTAGAAAATGTAAATACAAAACATTTCAAAACCTAGCAGTTCACAAGATTTGTATGAGTTTCTGACAGTTATCAAGTCATCTTATTTGCAGGAAAATCGTCAAGGACCCAAGAGATAAACTATACTAAAAGGGTAATCTACATGAATAATCATGATAAATACTTCCCAGAAAGGTAATAAGTAAAAAATCTTCTGGCTGTAAATACAAAGAACTACTAAGGTATGAACTCTGACCCGCGAACCTGAGTTAAAATTTCCTAAGAGGTACCAATGAGTGAGACACTAAATTTCACGACAGTTAAGGTGATACTTAAAAAAAAAAAAAAAAGGTCTCATATTAACTTTGAAAACGTTCAGACTAACTTTCAAAGCGAGGATAGGTAAAATTCTATGTTTCTCCTAAACTTTGGCTGAACCGGAAGTATGTCTAGGCTAATCCTAACCTTTTTAGTCATTCTAGTGGGAATAAACTGGTCATTTTCACTCAAGGAAAGTCCCTAAGAAATATTAATAAGTTTTCCTCGAGATTCTCCCTAAAGTCAAAGTGTCTGAGGGCCAAAAAGAAGATTAACCTATAGCTATTTAAATAAGTTGACAGACCTTTGCTGTAAAAGTTTTAAGCAGTATATTTTCCCGAGTATGTTACATACTGATTGATTGCCCCCACTTCATAACAAAAGTATATATAGACAGATGGTGAAATGAAATTCATTATTGATCTCCCCCATCTAATCTAAAGAGATGATGAAAGGAAATTCATTATATGATTTCCCTCATCTCGGCATTTAAATGCTAAAAAATAATGAAGTGGTGAAAGGAAATTCAATGTGGAAGTTCTGATAACTTCAACGGGGTACTTAATAGGCTTGCTGGCAGTGAAGCAATGTCTACATATCTGATAAGGCTGTTATACACGAATTGCAAGATGCTCTAGTAATTTTTCTTCTTTCAGCCAGATTACACTTTAAGATTATGGGATTCTATATTACACTATAAGAGTACCTTGATGCGAATACGATCAAATAAAAACTGGTAGAACGACTAATCTTGTTTCGATTATATTGCACAAATCTGAGGTCAGTTTTAGAAAGGGATATCTATGTGAGCCTATCTCGAGATTGTCGAACGTTATAATCTTGAAAAGTTTTCCGAAGTTAAGGTTGAAGTCTTTATCTTCCTGGTTGGGTTTTTACAACTATGTCTCACATACTGGAATAACTGACCCCATTTACCCAATAAAGGCACTAAGTCTACTCGTTCTCCTCGTCCCACAAGGAGACGAGGTCCCCAATTGGAGCCTATGTTGAAACAGGTTTTAAAGTTTTTATCTCTAAAACTAAAACTTTTCTTTTTCGAGATTCCGCTTTTCATAAGGTATAACTCTCGCTATCAGTTCCAAAAGACTGGTACCGAAATCTCGACAAACATTATTTTTTAATAATAAAAGACAAAAAACTAAAATATTTTAAAGTCCCCACGCATGTTCTATAAAGTAATTTTAATCACGATAAATTAAACCTTAAAGGAGTTGATTAACAAACTTTTAACCTTTCAGGATTCAGGTTTACTCAGAGCAATGCGTTTTCAATGCATATTGATTCGCGAAATCCTGATCCCTGATTTCCCAAAAAAATGGAAGTTAGTTATTAATCTTGATTAATTAAATTACTAATACCAAGGTTAAGGCCTAAACTAATCTCATCACAATTTCGGGATTCAGGGTATCTAAACTGATAACTAATGATTTTTGTGACACAAATGTGTATCTCATAAATATTCTCTGCATTAAAGGTATTAATTTCTTGTTAGCTGCGTCAGTACTTTCACCATAAAATGAGTTAAAGGAAAATTAAAGGTCTATGTTTCGAATCTTATTCTTGTTCTTTCTATCAGGAGTAAGTCGCATTCAGCCAAGCTTATACACCTCTCTTTTGTGACAGGTTTTCATTCTAATATGAAATTTATGGCACCAAAGAGGGCACCTAAGAAGAGTGAAGATACAACTGAGATTTGTAGCCCAGAGTGAGATGTCATATCCGACACTACGCCACATTATATCAACTCGATCAAATCTTGGAGACAAATCTATGAAATTATGGACCATGAAATAAAAAATTCCCCTAATGATTCCAAGAATCACCTTCGGGACATAGCAGAATCAGATCTTCACAAGATTGCAGCACGCCCACGACTCATGACATACAATGACATGGTCCGTTGGGCTTTAGAAAAGGTTGACATTCCGACGAGAAGCATTTTAAACGATCAAGCGGTCATTATCGGCTCATTCAGACCGGAACATATCCAAGTAATGTACAAACTCTCGCCCAATCCTAAATACATTTACAATGCCGAATTTATAGTTGAATTTCAGAGAAAGGAATTTATTGAGGCAAACCAAACTTACCCTGATTTAATCAAAGGCTGGTGGAGATGTCCATCAAAATTTAGGGTCGATACCCATGGAATTTATGCCACAACTTCTTTGAATGAGTACATGGTTTATGTAGCCATGATGCTGTGCAGACTCTTCTGCAAAAAGAGTCCCCATCATTTCCTCGCAGAATGGGTGCCCTTTTTAGAGGAAGCATCAGAAGGATATAGTTTTAACTGGAGTAAGATTTTATCCGATAACCTAGCCAAAGAGGTTTCAGATTACAAAGCTGCTAGATCCAAAGGTCAACCAGTGGCCTTTTACATGTCGGCATACATCATGGACGCAATTTGTTTTATGACTCCATTCCCCCTGATGAATTGGAGTTGGAACATAACCTGCCCCGAACCCATTCACGAGTATCACTCTAAGCTATGGGAAGAAAACGCTAAAAATTCATTTTACAAAATTTTTCATTTCGTAGTAATACTAATGCATAAAATGTTTTATGGCTGTGACCCCCCTCGCATTTCTGAGACAGTCTCAAAAAACCTCAAGGCAATAGCTGACTGGTTCATTGAAGAAATCTTCTCCTATATCAGAGTTTATGGGTGCTCAATCCCTCCTCTTGCGCTTCCAAAATTCCTCTCGGACAAACTGGTGTGTAGGGAAGTAGCTCACCAAATAGTGAAAGGAAGTATCGGAATAGAGCTAAAGACGGCTCAAAAGAAGTCCTGGCCAATTTTCCCTGTATATATCGGGAAATTTTCATTACAAAAATTAGGTCATTCCAAGGTGGAAGTAGAAGCACTCGAAGAGGTCAAATTGGTAAATATTGAGCACAAAAAACATGACCCTTATCAACTAGTGAACAAACACATGATACACTGCGGTGTGAAAGCTTATGAACATGAAAACTCCGCTTACGATGATATGTTCAAAGAGGTCAAAACCTACGAGGTGGTATTAAACAAAGTATGGGCATTATCACCCAACTTACAGACCAGTTTTATGACTTCCCAAAGTCACAGGTGAAGTTGTTTACCGAATATATTGCAAGGTGAATCCACAACTCCCCCTCCAGAGCAGGAAGAGCCTCCCCCAGGTTTTGAATTAGAGCTATAGGATAAATAAAATACAAAGGAAAATCTGAAGGAGACTAAAATTCCTTCACAAAGAACAAAAGTTCCACAGATCGAGAACTCAGAGTCAGGGAAAGCAAAGGAGTTTGAAACATCCCCAAAAATCCCTGGTGACTTTCCCAAAAAAGTAGGAGGAACGACATCAACAGAGCTTGGAAGCCCTATTACTTCTTTGAACCCTTTGCAATTTACTTATGAAAACCCCCAGATGGAAGCTCTATATGTTAGTGATCTTGAACCTATTTCTAGAGATGAGGTTCCTTCATCTGATTATTTTTTTAGTAAAAAGAGGAAGGCTGTCTTGAAATAGGAAATGCATCCAAGAGGAGACACAATGATAAAAAAGAATAAGATCATTGTAGATGGACCAAATCTTGAAGAAGGGGATTTCACTACAGAAATAGCAGGCTCAATGGGAGCCTTCGAAAAAACAAATTTATACTCTGTAGGTAACTTGAGAACTAGGTTACAACAGAAAGATCAAATGATAGCCCAACTACAAAGTCAATTAAAGGAGACTAAAAGAAATATCAGTCAGAAAATAAACAAAGGGATAGAATGAGCTAGAGTCAGTGACATACAGGAGATTCAAATGCTAAAAGAAAGCTTAAATGAAATGAACATGAAGATATAGGGCAGTCAAGGACAGGTCCTACATCAGGAAGAAATGAATAAACAATTACAAAATAAGATGAATTCAATTCAAAATCAAGTGGTAGAGATGGAAACTTTCCAAGCCCAGGTGTTGGAAATACATGCAAAAATAGAAAAATAGAAACAAGGAGTGATCTCTAAGCTAGAAATTTTTCAGAATTACTTTCAGGAGGCAAGCAAATCCTTTGATGGTATTCTCTTGAAAGAGAAAGAAGAAAAAGTAGACAGAACCACTTTTCAAAGGGCAGTGGCTCTTTCAGCAAAAGAGGAAGTCGAAAAAACTCAAAAGCTATCTGTTTTAGAGCAGATTAAAGGGGATATAATACTCAAGGTATGGGAGGCAAACCTTGCCGAAAAAAAGAGAATAACCAAAGAGGTTAATGATGATTGCCAAGGAATTTTCAACCTTCTAGATAAATCTTCATTGAACATTGGAAGAGACGATTGTCCTGGGTTGTTAGGAGAAATTAACATTGGAAAGCATCAGTTAAGTTTCAAGGAGAATCTGGACAAAATTCAAATAGAAATTTCACAAATAAAGGTAATTGATGTGACACAAATTAATAGATGGATGGTGAAGCCTAACTTAAAGTTACAAACTATTGAGTTTACATGAAATATAATTGAAGATCGTTTACCAGAACTACAGAGAAAGTTCTTCCTATTTGAGGTGAAAGATATTCTAGAGGCTCCTAGAGTTTTGGTGCAGTTCCTGGGAAAATGTATTCGCTATCTCAAAACAGAAGAAGGAAGTTCATCAACAAAGAAATAAAGTACTATTTTGAAATTTTTCATCACCGAAATAACAAAGAAGATAAAGATATAAATGTAAACGGTTCAACATTGCACATTTATGTAACCGCTGGCCTTCAGAAGTTAGTTAATCACCAACAAAAAAATAATTTGGTGATCATGTATAAATATAATTTCACAAGACTGAAAAAAGGCTTTTTGTTTGGGAGCCGATTGTATTAGAATATTTTCTGATTTACAGTGATAAAGATAATACAGAAGATATTCCGAATTCTGTCAACTTGAAGTTATGTGTCCCTTTACTTTGTTTTCATGTCTTTATAATGAATGATCATCTATAGTTTAGCACAAACTTCTACTGTAGTTTGAATTTATTTGATTATCTAATCATTTATAGATTTTCCTCTGTGATTGCTATCAGTTGTTTTAAGACCTGTAGGTCATTTGGATGGTTAGATTTTGTACTTCATTAGAAATTTCATTTTTCTTCCCTTATTCTGTTATGATATGAGATTCTTTTATGATTAAAGCCTCATATTTTCAACAACGTTACCTTTTTTCTTATTTCATCATTCTCAACACTCCTAATTATTTCAAGTACAGGAAATGGCCTCTACTGTTGTTGTGTTATTATTTTAAATTCAATAACTCATTTTCCTTTTTTATCTTTCAAAACAGAAGTAACAAATCTTTGAACATTTTATAATTTAATAAAGTTTTACCCCTCATGACTGTCCCCAATAATAAACAGCCTAACATAGAACCCTACCTTCTAGATCAAACTAGTGTTGCTTTGAACTTATTTAATACCATCCTACAAACAACGAATACTCGAGTCGAGTTAGAACGTTCATGGGAAGTTATTGAGAGAGATATCAACATCCAAGAACAATGGGAATCTAGACAGAGACAGTTGAGGAACCAACTCTAATTTACCCTTCACAATTGATATTTTTCCCCTTAACTCTCTCTATCTTTTCGGATGCCTTGACGGTATGATTTAGAGACTTAAAGTATAAACTCAGGAAAAACAGTGTCCAAGCCACATATCCTTGGTGGGCATTTTTTCTCCATTTCCACCATTGCCAACATTCTTGATCTATATGGAGAACACCATACCGAAATTTGGACAACTCATCTGTAATGCTATAGAAAGAGAAATAATGTTCCTATTGAGTTACCCAACCAATGGGATCCGAGACATCAAATTTGTTCACATTCACACATGGAAGGCGTAGGTGATGATGAAAGTGATGGGGATGAAAAGTCTGGGAATTAGAGGAAGTTTCACCTTCAGAGTGAAAAGGTGGGTCAGAGGAGGGAAGATATGTAGGGATATTCAGTTTGGCGCAAATCGTGTTAGTCAAGGATGGAAGCTGGGCAACGAGGTCCTGTTTGATGGTTTCCATTTTTGCGTCTATGGAGGAATGCATGTTTTTATTGATGGTGGCAATATTTGCACTGAGCTACCACACTTACTATTGGGTCTTTTTGAAAGTAGAGGACAAGGAACTGAAGCGAGCTTCAAAGTATTAGCTATGGGTGTGGGCCACGATGAAGAGGGAAAATGAAAAGGGACAGGTGGTACCACAAAAAAAATGGGTTATGGGTGAAGGGTATCACGACAATCAGGGCGATGAGGGGAATCCAATGGGGTAAGGACCAAATAAGGGTTTTGAAAGGGGGTCGGGTCCATGGGAAAAATATTTGCTGAAAAATGATAGGTATGACTGTGATAAGGGCAAAGAGTTGAATCCAACGGGATAGGGATCAAATAATGGTGCCAACATGATCCATACTCATTTTTTTTTTTAAATCCCGTGGAGTTATACTCCGAGCTAAAGAATACTGTAGTATTGAAATGCCCAATTCTTTAATAGAAATAAATATGTAGTAATTTCACAACCAGAATGCAGGAGGCACAGTTGCGAAGAAATAAGTCTTGTATGTTCTGTTTTTATTTCCTTCCCAAGGGTTAGGGTATTCAAGGGTTCTACAGAAAAGGGTTTTCCCTGTGCTATATATCTCTCATATATGTGCGGGGTCCAATAGTAGTACTCGACAAAATATCTCAAGGCGCCAACTAAGGAGGCTAGAACGTTCCCTTATCCGTATTACCTGACTACCCAGGTACTAGAGAGTATCTTCCCAAGTGTTGTTCTCAACAGAACTATAACAGTCAAGTGACCAATCGATTTATCTATAGAGGGTTTCAGGAGATCTAGGTCCATCCATATATAGGTGTTGTTTGATGCACTACCACTCGAAGGGGTACCAACATGGGTTACAAGGGTGGCCAGTAGATGTGCGCTTAAGTACCACTTGTATTTACTACGTGTATTACTCCATGAATATGGGTTTATACACGTAACAATAGATATTTGTATCTTTAAGACGTCGGAATACGTCTCTACCCTGAAAAAAAATTAACCCACAATTTTCTGCTGAGGAAAGTACTCTAATACCACTTGTATGGTACCAGGTCTATTATATCAACAAAAAAGAGAAATAATGCAATAACACTGTAATACAGAAATACTACAGAGATAACAACAGAGCAATAAATTATATGGAACCATAACATCGAAATTATACCTTTATTGATAGGAAACAATGTTCACTTGCCTCTTTGAGGGGGCAACCTCCAGCAGAGCAGAGTTCTATTACAATAATTCTTCAAGACAAAAATTCTCATACCCTCTAATCCTATTTATACTAAATCTATCTATCCAAAAGAACAATCTAGAGGAAGATCCTTCTAGAAGCAAAAGTTTCTATTAGGTCTTCTTACATTTGACGTATTCTTCCTTATTGCTAGGCCATATTAATATTGACCTTTATTACATGGAAATATATTATTCTACCTACGTGAGGGGTTAGGGAGGTTAGGTACCTAACATTCATTTGCGATGAAGGATTTGGGTGCTGCAAAGAAAATCCTTAGTATGAGAATAACAAGAGACATGAAAAATTGCAAATTGACATTGTCTCAGGGTGAGTACATATAGAAGGTGTTGGAGAGGTTTAGAATGTAGAATGAAAAACCAGTTAGTACACCTTTGGCCAACCATTTCAAATTAACTAAGGAAATGTGTCCCAAGACACATGAGGAGATAGAATACTTGTCCAGGGTCCGTTAGTCATCAACAGTTGGCAGCTTGATGTATACGATGGTTTGCACAAGACCAGATATTGCACATGTAGTGGGGGTTGTGAGAAGGTATATGAACAATCCAGGTAAAGAACATTGCGGGGGAGTGAAGTGGATTCTCAGGTATTTGATAGGTTCTTCTACCCATGCATTATATTTTGGAGGTTAAGACACTGTTCTACATGGATATGTTGATTCAGATATGGAAGGTGATAGAGATAGCAGGAGGAGCACCACAGGGTATATTTTTACTGTAGGTGGAACAATAGTAAGTTGGATTTCAAAACTATAAAAGGTTGTTTCACTTTCAACAACAAAAGCATAGTATGTTGCTACTACAAAGGCTAGTAAATAAATGATTTGGTTACAAAGGTTTATGGAGGAATTGAGAAAAAAGAAGGAGAATATCAGGTTGTACTGTGACAAAGAGAGTGCCATTCATCTTACAAATAAATCAACCTTCCATTCGAATACTAAGAATATACTACTTAGGTAAATTTTCATACAATCCGTCTTGGAAGATGGACATTTGAAGTTGGAAAAGATACATACTATCCAGAATCCCGCAAACATGTTAACAAAGGGAGTAACCGGGGAGAAATTGAGTTCCTACTCAGTTTTAGTTGGTCTTCAAGCATGAAGGTGAAGATGACAAATTTTCCAGGTATAAGGTTGATCATAGTCCAAAATATACAACATCAATGGAGTTGTTATGATTAGTCTCCAAGGGGAGATTTTTGGTTGTAGAGCTTGATTATCTCCCTAATTCAGATGTTTGTTTCAGCCGTGCTTGGACCCCATTCCCTAACGGGGGAGTGTGGGGGGCTTTTCCCCCCAAAATTTTTTCCAGGGGGTCCAGGGGGGGAGGAGAAAATTTTTGGAGCCTCCTCTGGCAGGGGATTCAGGGGCAGCACCCCCGAAGTGAAATTTTGGGAAAAATTTCCGTGTAAAATATTGTTATTTCATAGTGAATCTGGACCATTCATTATAAGGTCGCATATCTGATAGTAGAAGTTGTTTTAGGTCTTTTTTCCTAGAATTAAACCCTTTTTTATGAGGGAATTTTATTGCGACTGTGTATGATCATGAATATTGTATTCTGAGAGAGGAGACTGTGAGAGAAAGAAGAGGAAGTTACAACAAGTGTGTTGTAGGTTGTATCCCTTCATTTTGCTGGATAATAATAATGAAGGACCTACAAATTTATCTGGTGGATGTAGCCCACACTGGGTGAACAATGTATATATGTGTCTCTATTTTATTGTGTATATTCTATGTTTTATTTCCACATTTGTTTTATTTTATTTCTCAACGATCTTGTTTTTCTAACATAAGCAAACTTCACTCAAGGATGACCATTGCCAGAAACTTTCACCTAAATTTTATGGTCCATATATAGTTCTCAAACGCATGGGACAGGTCACCTACCAATTATCTTTCCCAATTCATTCTAATATTCATCATGTTTTTCATGTCGCATGCTTAAAGAAGGTTATTGGAACTAAGTGCCAAACTCAAACCAGTCTTCCTAAGTTGGATGAAGAAGGCTCCATCTAGTTGCAGCCCCAAGCAGTTTTGGATCAACGTGAGCGCCGCCTCTGTCACCGCACCATCAAGGAAGTTTTACTACAGTGGAAAGATACAACTCCAGCAGATGCCACCTAGGAGCCAACTAACATTCTGCAACAATTTCCTCATCTCAAGCCTTGAGGACAAGACTTTTTTAAGGGGGAGGGCATGTTAGGGACCTAACCTCCATAACTCCTCATGTAGGTAGACTAACATATTTTCCATGTAATAAAGGCCAATATTAATAAGGCCTAGAAATAAGGAGGAATAAGTCAAATTCAAGAAGACCTAATAGAAGCTTCCACTTCTATAAGATCTTCCTCTAGACTGTTCTTATGATAGATAGATTTAGTATAAATAAGAGTCGAGGGTATGAGAAGTTTTTTCTTGAGAATTATTGTAATAGATATCTACTCTGATGGAGGTATCCCCCTCAAAGAGGAAAGTAAAAATTGTTTCCCATCAATAAAGGTATAATTTTGGTGTTGTGGTTCCCTATAATTTGTTGTTATGTTGTTGATCTATGCAATATCTTCATTTTCTGTTGCTATTTCACTGTTATTATCTACAATATTTCTCTTTTCTGCTAATATAATAGATCTGGTATCTAACACGAACTTGCAATGGAATTCACTATGATGTCCAAATAAGTGGACAAGGAGACTCTGCTAGGCTCTCTAGTGTCCTTTAATTGTTCCTCAAGGGTTCTTAATATAACCAACTCCTCATCAATTTGAGTGTTTACATTGGTGGTTATGGTGGGTTGGGGTTTTGATCTTCTTGGTTTTATTCTAAGATTTTTACATTGTCTTGGGGTTCGATTTTATTATATATTTTGCAATTTAAAATCCATGGAATGTAAATTAGGTTGGTTTTTTAATTAAAATATAAAATTACATTTTTTTTAAATTTAGATTCTTGGGAGAAAAAGACTAAATTGGAAATGACTAAATTGGGTTAAAAATAAGATAAATCAAACATACATGTACACGGTGGCAAGATACTCCCTTTGTTGCTCCTCTCTATTTCTTCAATGAGAGTAAAACATGAGTGCAATTTGTGCACAATGAGCACAAATCACACTCGCATCCCTTTAAAAATGTTTAACAATAAGAATGTGTGCGCGTTCCTGCCACTAAACCTACATGGCAAGCCTCATGGAGGTTCAACCACTTCCAAACCTATAATATTAGGAACACATGTGCCTTCCTAAGAACATGCATGCATTCCTGCGAGTGCACATTACTGCAGACCCCCTTGCCACTTTTTCAGCCACAAACGTCGTTCACTCACCCCGCATCATGTGATTTTCACACTTGGTACATGTTGGTCACTATAATTGCTTAATTGATTCAAACAACCAAGTGATACATTAATTATCAACCCAGGGAAGTCTTTTATTTCAAATATAACCACGCACTATATATGCTCAATTCCAAATGCAACTTACAGTTGTAGTAAAAGAAACTATGCTAATCACACTTGCTTGAATATACTAAAGTTCTGAATTAAATCACAGGAAAACAACTTCCCTATTGCAGATATTAAAGATTAATATAAGAATCCTGGATTACATTACAAATAGTACTTGCAATGGGAAAGAAAAACTATTCTGCAATCAGAGAACAGGACCCTTACTCTCAAATAGAGACTTCAGTGCTGACACTCCTTTATGAAAACGGTAGGCAGAAGACAATTAACTCTATCTAACAGAAAACAAGGTTGTCTAGTTCCTTCCCTTCTAAGCAGGAGCCTTAGGCCCTATTTATGTTTTAGCACACTTGTGAAATTGGAGTTCACCGAGAATAGGATGGTCTGATCCCTTCCTTTTTGAGCAGGAACCTTGCACATATCCCTGGCTAGCACACTGCAGAATTAAATGAAATCTACAGAAGACAAGGTGTTCTGATTCCTTCATGTCTGGGCAGGAACCTTTAACCCAATCCCTGGCTAGCACACTTGCAGAATTAAATGAAATCTACAGAAGACAAGGTGTTTTGATTCCTTCCTGTCTGTGCAAGAACCTTTAACCCAATCCCTGGCTAGCACACTTGCAGAATTAAATGAAATATACAGAAGACAAGGTGTTCTGATTCCTTCCTGTTTGAGCAGGAACCTTTAACCCAATCCCTGGCTAGCACACTTGCAGAATTAAATGAAATCTACAGAAGACAAGGTGTTCTGATTCCTTCCTGTCTGAGNAGGAACCTTTAACCCAATCCCTGGCTAGCACACTTGCAGAATTAAATGAAATCTACAGAAGACAAGGTGTTCTGATTCCTTCCTGTCTGAGAAGGAACCTTTAACCCAATCCCTGGCTAGCACACTTGTAGAATTAAATGAAATCTACAGAAGACAAGGTGTTCTGATTCCTTCCTGCCTGAGAAGGAACCCTTAACCCAGTTTCTGGCTAACCTCATAAAATCATTGCACAAGATTGCTGATAAAAAGAATTATGAATTTCATTAATAAACTAAGACAGAGTCAGTAGTGTTTCAACAAAGCGGTATTCATTAAAAACAGTGTTTCAACAAAACGAAAATTAATCAAAATATAAACAGAGATCGAATCAACACACTTCTAAAACTAACGGGTGAATCTTGTGATGAAGGTGGGCCCTCCCTTCTCACAAGATTCCCCTGAAACAGGAAAGCTAGAGACGGATAATCAAAGCAGTCTTTTATTCATCTGTCAAAACATCATATTACAATCTGCAAAAGTGAAGTACGTCCCTCTCTCTCTGAAGCGTTTCAGTACATAAAAACTTGGATCCCTCGAATGAAGAATTCCCCCTTATTTAAAGAGGGAACCCCCTTTGATACAATATCAAAGATTACAATGTATATTTGAGTCCTATCTTTAGTCGGATCTTCATTCTAAACCAGAGAAAGATGTCCTATTCTTACGCAACATAAATGCTATTACAGGAGCTAGATGAGATATGACTGAGTAACAACTTTTTCTCGTAGCTGCCAATGTTGTTTCAACATCGCAATTCATGGGCTGTTTCAGCCACGTGAATGGTTCTCTTGACTATGTCGGCTTTGGTGCTTGTTGACCGCTGATTGTAATGGCTTGTGTTTCAGCATCGTTGGTTCTGGCGGTCTCCTTTGTGTTTCAGCATCTGCAGCTCTGGGCTATGTAATAGCTCTGTGTTTCAGCATCTGCGACTCCAGACTGTGTGACAGTTCTTTGTTTCAACAACAGCGGCCTCGGACTGTATAGCCTCTCGTGTTTCAACAACAGAGACCTCGGACTGTATAGCCTCTCGTGTTTCAGCAACAGAGACCTCAGACTATGTAGCCTCTTGTGTTTCAGCAACAACGACCTTGGACTTGTGTGATAGTTCTGTGTTTCAGCAACGGGGCTCAAATGATAATCTGCAGTCTAATCAATGGTTAACTCCAAAAGTAATGTAAAATATTATGCAAAACAGATTAAACGTATAGTAATGAGAAGGGACGTTGTATACCTTTGGAATGATCAACTAAAGTGATAGTATGAGCTCAAATATGGGTGATCAAGAGTATAATAGTGGCAAAAAAGTATAGGCAAAAAGGTGCATTGTGAGGTCCTAACATCCCCCCCAACTCAAGGTGTTGCATGTCCTTAGGCAACTCACTCTGAATCAGAGTCTTGATACCGACTCTGATCATGTAAGCTACTCAAGCTGTAACTCTGGGAGGTACTGTCGGTTGGGGTTCTGAACCCTTGCACCTGCTGCAATCTTTGCCATGCTGTTGTTTCTGCCTTCTTAGGCAGCTTATAACTGACTTGATACCTTTCTATTGGCAACCAGAGAATGGGAAAGTAAAACTTGTACCCTATCCAGTTTTCAGCACAATGCCTAACACACTGGATGTAGTTGGGTATCCTGGAAATTGCTACTTCCAAATTGGCAGGACCAAAAGGATTTTGCTGTTGTCTCTTCTTCGTGGATTGCTGCCAAAACAGGTTATTGGCCTGGAGGGCAGGAATCTCTATGGATCTGATGGTGTTTTCACAATCGTGCAGCACTTCTGATTATAGTTGTTGGACATGCTCAGTCACCCCTGGTTGTTTTAAGAACTCATAATATTGTGAGATAAAGGTAGTTGCCCTCTGAGGTTCTGGTCTAATCCAGATCAGGCGATCTTCATTGTGCTGGGCAGCCAAAAAGTCATCTTGCCAAATAATTTGGTTGAGGAGAAAAGAGGTAAATGCTCGAATTTGAATGTCCCCAACAAGGGGGTTTATGTTGAGCAACCTGTTTTCTGGAATAGCCTCATTGTGCAAGTATGCCTCACAGAGGAGGTGTTGATCCCCGATAGAGGCAGCTACAAAAGTTTTTATAAAATCTGCTGAGTGTATGAATGCATGGGGTTTACCTTCTAGAACGGATTTGATCTGAAAGAATGTGAGTCTCTCCATCAAGAATAAAGAATAGTTGAAAGAGGGCTTCCTTGTGGCCAGTAGCTTCTGCACCAAATCAAAGACCAGGACCAATCTGCCTTTTAATTCTTTGCTCTTCTTCTTAAGCTCACGAGCTTCCTCTCATATCTTCTCTAGAGCTTCCCAGTTGGAGAAGGTGTAATTGATCCAGATTTGTTTGTGCACTTGCAAGTTTTTGGCTTGAGTTTCAGCATATTCCTTTTTCCATCTTTGTATTTATGTGTGTTCATCCCATAAGTGAGTCTGTGTTTCAACATTGGAAGTAGTGGGATGAGGTACGGTTTGAGTGGATTGTTCCCTGGAAGTGGAGAGATGGATCTGATTGGGAGGTGTAAATTCCTCTATCGGCACAGTCTATACAGCCTGGTTAACAAAGATAGGGGCTTCTTTTGTTACAATGCAGGGCTCAGTCTTCAGCTTGGGAAGGCCTGCTGGTTCTTGTGTTGCAGTAGGTTCAGTCTTGAGCTTGCTAGGGCCTGCTAGTTCTTGTGTTGCAGCATGTTCAGTTTTGAGCTTGCTAGGGCCTATTGGTTCTTGTGTTGCAGCAGGTTCTTCCTTGACTTCAAAAGGTGAAGGAGTAGGGGCTGCCCCTGGCACTGGAACTTGAATCACCTGATAGCCTGCCTGGTGGTAAACATCGCCACATTGGCAACACATGTATTCTTTACATACGCTTTCTGTGGTTGCCTCTGACAAGTTTGTTGTTCGGGCTAAGGTGTACGAATTTAGCTCTTTTTCATATGCTTCCTTTGCCCTGGCTAATTCTTGCTGATATGCTTCCAACTGAGACTTTAAAAACTCATTTTCTTCCAAGACATCGGCCATTGTTGGTTTGGATTTAGAGATGACTGGTTCTTGTGTTGCAGTCATAGTCTCCTTAGCTGGTTCGTGTGGAGTAGCTACAGGAATGGCAGCCGATGCCTGTGTTTCAGCCTCTTGGTGGAAGAAGAGTAGTGTTTCAACACCTTCGACCTCTGATTCCTACATCTCCATCTCGATGTCAGCGGCTGGTTCTTGTGTTTCAGCCGGAGCACCTGGGGTCTCTAAGTCCTGTATATCAATTTCTGTGTCAGTGGCTGGTTCTTGTGTTTCAGCCACTACATTTGAAACGAATGATGTCTGGGCATCTGGTTCCTGTAACTCCATGTCAATATCGGTGGCTGGTTCTTGTGTTTCAGCCACTTTATATGATACAGATGGTGTTTCAGTCTCCTGGGCCTGTGATTCCTGTAATTCAATTTCGAAGTTAGTGGTTGGTTCTTGTGTTTCAGCCACGAATGATGTCTGGGCATTTGGTTCCTGTAACTCCATATCAGTGGCTGGTTCTTGTGTTTCAGCCACAGAGTGAGTAGCTGGTTCTTGTGTTGCAGCTACTTTCTTTGAGGCAGATGGTGTTACAGTATCCTGGGCATCTGGTTCTTGTGTTGCAGTGTCCATGGCTGGAATAGGCAAAGATCCCGAGGTTGGAAAGGTTGGAGGTGGACGGGGTGTTAGTTGAATTGGTGGGGTGTCTAGGGTAGTGGTCATAAAGGTTTGCCTCATTGAGGCTCTTGTTCGCTTTTTGCGCAAGAAGGGTGGAAAGGGGGCAATCTGTTTTCATTTTCGTGGAGGTCTTTCGTTAATGATGGGGCATGCGACATTTTCTGGTTCAGAGTCATCACTGAGAATGTGAAGGGCGGGAGTGGATGACTCTGGTAGGGTATGTGGTGGATTTGGTGGGGTAGGGGAATTGACTGGGTTGGTTGATTCTGTGGGCGGGATAGGGGGTACTTCGGGGGTGTCTGGGGGGTTTTGCTGTTGCTGCTCCTGGGGAATTTCAGCAGCTGGTTGAGGGTTTATGGGCGAGTTATTTAATGGACGGTTTTGTTGTTCAAAACCCCTGTTGATGAGTAATTGAACAAGATGATGGTGGGTAAGTGATAGGGTTGGATCTTTTGCCTTTCGACAGTAATGTGCCATATTCTTTAAACAACCCAACAAATAATAGGGAAGATTGACCCGTCTGTTATGCCTTAAATGAGAAAGCAAAAGGAAGTCGTGCTGATAGACTACCTGATAGTGACCTTTGCAGGTCAGGTAGTGCTTGATGAATCTGGCGACCTCCGGTCACGGGGGTGGTAGTGAACTGAGCTAAACGCCTCTGCCCTTTAATACAATTACTTCCTCAGGCAGGAAGAAGCTCTGCTGGACATCCCCGATGATATGCTTTCGGATGAATTTTCGAGTGCCTTCCATGGGAAGGCCTGAGACCTCTGATATGTCTTCTTCTGTTACAGATATTCGGATGCTTGCGACAACAGAGTGGTTCTCCTAAAGGTTTCATGCAAACTGTAGGACTTGCTGTTCATTATATCCTTGAAGCCTGCGGAAGTAATTAAGACACCCTGCTTGCTCGAAGATTTGATATGCTGTTGGATAGTGTTCGAGCAGCGCTGTGGTGGCGGGTTCATTTCGTATGACGGATCCTCCCATGGCTACTAGCTCAGTAAGTTACAGCGTCGAGAGTTTGTGTATCAGCTCTGCACAGAGTGAGTTTTCCGAGCGACTTATGCAGGAATAGT
>JZKD02S0254608.1:205770-219862 GCA_000966675.3 Picea glauca | reverse complement strand
GAACCTTTAACCCAATCCCTGGCTAGCACACTTGCAGAATTAAATGAAATCTACAGAAGACAAGGTGTTCTGATTCCTTCCTGTCTGAGCAGGAACCCTTAACCCAGTTTTTGGTTAACCTCATAAAATCATTGCACAAGATTGCTGATAAAAAGAATTACGAATTTCATTAATAAACTAAGACAGAGTCAGTAGTGTTTCAGTAAAGCGGTATTCATTAAAAACAGTGTTTCAGCAAAACGAAAATTAATCAAAATATAAACAGAGATCGTATCAACACACTTCTAAAACTAACGGGTGAATCTTGTGATGAAGGTGGGCCCTCCCTTCTCACAAGATTCCCCTGAAATGGGAAAGCTAGAGATGGATAATCAAAGAAGTCTTTTATTCATCTGTCAAAACATCATATTACAATCTGCAAAAGTGAAGTATGTCCCTCTCTCTCTGAAGCGTTTCAGTACATAAAAACTTGGATCCCTCGAATGAAGAATTCCCCCTTATTTAAAGAGGGAACCCCCTTCGATACAATATCAAAGATTACAATGTATATATGAGTCCTATCTTTAGTCGGATCTTCTTTCTAAACCAGAGCAATATGTCCTATTCTTACGCAACAGAAATGCTATTACAGGAGATGTATGAGATATGACTGAGTAACATCTTTTTCTTGTAGCTGCCAACACTGTTTCAGCATCACAATTCACGGGCTGTTTCAGCCACGTGAATGGCGCTCTTGACTGTGTCAGCTTTGGTGCTTGTTGACCGCTGACTGTAAAGGCTTGTGTTTTAGCATCGTTGGTTCTGGAAGTCTCCTCTGTGTTTCAGCATCTGCAGCTCTGGTCTATGTAATAGCTCTGTGTTTCAGCATCTGCGACTCCGGACTGTGTGACAGTTCTATGTTTCAGCAACAGCGGCCTCGGACTGTATAGCCTCTCGTGTTTCAGCAACAGAGACCTCGGACTGTATAGCTTCTCGTGTTTCAGCAACAGAGACCTCGGACTATGTAGCCTCTTGTGTTTCAACAACAACGACCTTGGACTTGTGTGACAGTTCTGTGTTTCCGCAACAGGGCTCAAATGCTAATCTGCAGTCTAATCAATGGTTAAGTCCAAAAGTAATGTAAAATATTATGCAAAACAGATTAAACGTATAGTAATGAGAAGGGACATTGTATACCTTTGGAATGATCAGCTAAAGTGATAGTATGAGCTCAAATATGGGTGATCAAGAGTATTATAGTGGCAAAAAAGTATAGGCAAAAAGGTGCATTGTGAGGTCCTAACAGTACACAACTTGCTTCTTATTCTGGTTGGTATTCACACTTGGGATTCATCGACATTTGTAACAACATAACATCTATTGGTTTCTTAGCAACCACATAAGGAACATTCAAGACACATTAGTTCATATACAGGGCCATAACTATGCATCATTTGTCAGAAGCATACATCATGGGATTCTCTATCTCAATTACAAAGGTATTTCATAGGGATTCATAAGGAGCAATAACTCGAAAATCAAGGAACACAAAACATCATGGAATCATTGGAATGGATGCATCCTTTGCCCCACCCACCACCCTGGGAATTTCTTTCATTTTATTTGGGATTGCCACATTGTTTGATCTCCAATTTTCTATTTTGAACACAGGGTTTGATCTCAAAATCAGGCTATGAAGAAGGCTCATTCATCATGCTTTTTACTCTATGAATTACCTATCTTTGTTTGACATTGTTACATTATTGCTCAGATGCACCTGATACTATTATTACTGTTGATATGTGAAAAGGCACCTATTGTCTCTGAATTGAGACTTTAAGGTTCAATGACATGCTGTGCGTGCTTGTTTTCAAAGGGATCTACTAATTAAGTCATTTTACTGGTGGTTTTCATAATATTACATGTTTGTTTGAAGTTAGGTTTGCAGGAACTCTAATTTTTGGCAGTGAGCATAATGATGATATTTTCATGAACGAGATGACAAATATTAGGACCCGAACTAATAGAATAGAGTGGTGTACTTAGAAAGGTACTTGAACTAATAGACCAGAGTGGTGTACTGAGAAAGGAACCCAAACGCCGACAACAACCAACGCCAGCAACAACCAACACCACCAACAACTAATGCCAACAACAACCAACACCAACGACGACAAAAAACAACTGCCAACCAAAAAAAACCAACAAAAACGATCAAATGACTCTGATCACCAGATTCTTAGCAGTTCAGAAAAGGGTGGATTGACCAATGTGTGAGGGATATATAAAAACCGTTTTTGGTTGAAAGGTGTTTTCAGAAAAAACAAGTTTTTGACCGAAAGATTCTTTCGGCCAAAAAATCGTTCGACCAAAAATATGTTACCAGATGAAAAACATTCGTCCTGCTCATATGGTACATGATAGTCAAGGGTGTCATCATGGTACCGTTCGATTTGACGTGTAAAGGTTCGGCCGAAAACACTTGTCTTTCAGTCGAAAGAATTAATAGTTCGATCGAAAAAAGGTCGCTAGGAATTTTGTAGACCCGATTCTCACAAAAGTGTTACCCACCTTCAGGATGTTACCCTACACCATATTATATTTTTAAGCAATGGATATAATCTTTATATTAAAAAAAATAATATAAAATTTAAATGAACTATAAAAATATAGATTAAATATCAAATAAATTGATAAATAATTAATATTATTTTGATTAATATTTTGTCTTTACATATAAAGAATACTATAAATAAGATTATAAGAATCATGATTTCATTTTACATGTAAATTGGGATAACTTAAATAAATTAATTTGATTAATTTATGAACGTAGAAGCACAGAGAAAAATAGAGACAACGAATGAATAAAATGTGTACAAAATGAATTCAAACATAACAATGTTTTTGTAATTGTATAAATTTCATGAGAAATTATTTATGAGAAAGAATAAGAGAAGGAAAAGAATATGGCTAACTATTTTCTAGCTTGATATATGCATGGTCATATATTGTATATATAGGAATTCATTCAATCATTGAACACAATTTGGTTCTATCATTGTTCATGGGTGACTAGTGTTGTTGGCGTACATGTGTTGGTGCACCGAATCAAGGGTGATATATGGGTGTATACCCATTTGGACATAGAATGTTGTAGAGGGAGCATGAGATGATTTCAACGAGTCAACAAGTCTATGATTGTTATTGCTAAGAATATGGCAATTACTGGGTATGATTTCAATAGAGTAGTTTGGAGAAAAATGCATTACATAGGAAATAAAGTTTTGTTCTTTTGATAATTACAATTGGGATATATCCCTCTAGGTAGTGGCATATTCTTCATTTGGCACTTTGGTTTACTCTTTGAGAGGACATAAGAGAAGTACTACTCACTTTGGAAAATGTGGCTTACATCAGGGAACTAACAAGGGCATTCCATGTTTTGACAATGATCAAGCTACTCCTGCAATTGGGATTGTGTTATTTTTGTGAATTATAATGTAAAAATAAGTACTCTTTGACCTAACTGTGTGGAAAGTCAATGTCTATAACCCCATCATTGAGGGAGACATTTTATGGTTTTTTTGGGGAGCATTCTTTGTTCGTGGTGATTCAAAATGGGGAATGAGGGGCCTTAAGAACTTTCAAATGATTTGGCTTTAGTTTTCTTCAATATCAAAGAGAGAAAATGGATAGAATTAGAATTGATTCTGCCTCAAAAGACAAAAATGTTTCCACCATCAATGATTTGAATGGATGTAGATATAATTATAATGAACTCAACCTTAAAAGACAAAATAATGCCCACCATAAATGGTTTGAATGGATGCTCATTCCAACATCTTAGAGACCCTAATTTTGAATGGTATCATACTTACCATAGATTTTGCACCATATAACACTCTTGCAAAAATTAGGATTAATAAATTTGTCCCTCAAACATTTTTTAGACACAAAAACTATGCAATTTGGGTATATTCATAAGAGTATTTACAAATGTAGCGGTGAAAAATCAAACTCTATCCATAGGAGCTTTACTAGTAAAAGGTTAAGATGACAACGAAAAATTACGTATGGTAAGGTGACTTCCAATTCTTGTTTCACCCATAGTTGAAAACCATCTACAACTCCTTAGGAAATACACAGGAAACAAAGATACCTCACATTGAAAAACACAAAGGGTTAGAAATCCATTTTACCCACTAAAGAATAGTTTGCAAGGAAAATGGAGGCCATATGCCATTAATTTTCAACCACTACTGTCAACAACAATCATTCCTAGTTAATCAACAACTCGATTAATTGACAACAATACAAATGAACAAACACTCAGCCAAGAAAATGAAGGTCATATGCCATAAATTTTCAACTATCGTTGCCAATTACGCCCATACCTAGTTAATCGATAAGTATATAGATGAAAGAACAATTTTCTTGAAAAATGAAACCCGCATGCCATTAATATCCAATAACTACCATCAACTATACCTATCACTATTTAATTGATAGCCATACCAATACTTATGCTACTGACAACTACCTTGTATTCCTATCCACTCCATTCATTCATAGTCACTAATAATGTAACAACTAATTAAAATTTCAATATATTTAATTTTTGACATTATTTTATATACATTCACTTACATACTCCTAAACACTTTAACCAATAATAATTTTTTTTTTTATAATTTTTATTTTATATATATATATACATATATTTTTACTTTTCAAAACTTCATCTAAAAAAATGTTATATAAATCCTAAGCAAATAAATACTTCAAACAACTTGACCTCAAATTGAAAGGTTCGTCCCTTGCTAAGGCATAAATTAATATAAAAAACAAATTGCTCATCTTTGAATTTGGAAAGGTTCATCCCTTGCTAAGGCATAAATTAATATAAAAAACAAATTGCTCATCTTTGAATTTGGTCCTCAAATTTGAATTTAGTGAGGAGAACATCATAAAATGTTTTTTTATTAAATTTAAGAAATTTTAATGTTAGAGTGATTTTAAATTATTTTTTTATGGCATAAGATTTTGTCTTTTTAGAAAGGGTATAAGATAAGGTACACTCATATAGTTTTCCTTATTTGACAAAAAACGGCTCTAAATTTGGTAGAAACTATGCTAGAAGTTAAAGTTGAATTCATGTTGGGAACTTTGATCCTCGGGTTTTAGCTGATTTTAAGACAACCGAGATCGTTGGATTTTCAAAAAAATGAATAGAAAAGGTGGAACTTTGACTCATCGAAAATGGGGTGATTTTAGCACCCCATATACAACGCCTATAGGAAGTAAGAGGAAGTAAGGAAATAGGTTGACCACCCAAGATCCAAATACCTTTGGCAAGAGTAGAAGTCTAGTCTACGTACTTACATACCACCAACAAAATATTACAAGGGGTCACATTTTGTCTACACACAATGATGTAGTGGCAAGTCAGGGTCTTGTGATTGTATCAATAAAGACTAGGAGTATAACCTTGAGTATTGCAATATTCTCCCTACTTCAAAAAAAGAGAAAAAAAAGAAGGTAATTCTAGCAACTCAAAATAACGAGAAAGTAAACTGGGATTTTTTGTGAAAAATCAAGCAAGAACCATTTCAGATTGATAAAATTGCATATATCAATTGGTAACATTGCAAAATCAGGTGCAATATGAATTCAAGGGCATTAAATCCATATGATGACAAGGAAAATTGAAGTGATAGGTCCTAAAGAGAGAAAATGAAAACATAGAAGAGAAAATTCTTAAAACCGTAGAAATTGTGGAGAAAATTGCAAAAGAAAACATGTTGATGCTGAACTGTGTGGAGATATGTACACATTGATGCCAAACTGTGTGGAGATATGTATATAGAAATACACATCAAACCCCTTTATTCCTCATTTTTTATTAGGTTTGAACATACCTTTTCACAGTGGCCGACTATCAACTGCGCCAAGTCCATCTCGCGTCAAAAAGAAATGCACCGACTCCTAAGAGATTTTGATGCAAAATGACCATCAACCATTCTAAGTCTCTATCTTAATCCTATCTCTTTATATCGAGGCAATACACATTTTATTTAAATCCATATGTCATAGGTTCAAATCCATATGGGGGTAGGGTATGTACACCTATGTAGAATTTAGCAGTCAAATCGTTATGCGGAGGGAATCCATTGCCCCACAAAAAAGGGGTCTCATACACCAATTTGGTTTCTGGCTTAGTCGTGACCTAAAAAATAGATTATATACGGCATGAGTGGGCCTAATGGATAAGAACACGTGTTTCCTCCTAAGAGGTCACAATTTCAAATCCAGAGGGGGGTAGGGTATGTATACCTATGTAGACTTTAGTAGTCAAATCGATGCATGAAGGGGGTACTTTGTCCCACAAACAAGGGGGTCTCATACACCAATTTGGTGTGTGGCTTGGTCGTGACCTTAAAATTTGATTATTATTATTATTTATTACACTCAATTACAAAGGATTTACAACACATTTAAATATACACTCAATTCTTTTAAATGTTGGAGTTTTTGGGGATGTATACCTAGTCATGACTGATTGCCTTTTTATTTTTTTTCTTTTATTGTTTTGTTATTCGTTATCATTACTGTCCTCATCATCACTATCTTCCCTTTTTGCATATGGACATTTTGCAACAAAATGTCATACTCGACCTACTCGACCACAATTACAAATGATTTACAACTTGACACTAATTCTAATAAAAATACATAATATATGCAACGAAAGATCCTTCACTTGTCTCTTTCACTATCTTTCACTAGTGTACAAATATACAATATATATGGATGCCATACGCTAAGCGTTAACTAAAACACATTTTTCACTAGCATTCTTTCCCCCTTTTCAATGTTCTTTCCAACATGTTTTTAATTTCCATCACATGGGTTTAGCTCGGATGGTGTGGCAACATGATTGTTATCCTCCCCACCCGAGTTAAATTCATGCAAGTGACATGTTGGCTCATTTTGATAAGGCTAGAAGGGTAGATTCCCCTTGGATAGAGGTCCACTTCAATGTGCCTTGGGACATATCGTCCCTTGCTAAGTCATAAATTTCCTACTAGGTGCTAACTTCTGGTCTATTGGCACTAGACTAGGGGTTATAGTTGCAACCAGATGGATTTGAACCCGAACCTTGCACAAGTAATCTCAATTAGTTATTGATTCCTCTAGATCTAAAAAAAACAAGTTTTTTACTACAATTTTACTATGTTAAAAATGTAATTTCATTAATTCATAAATATAATTTGATCTTCAAATCCATTAAAAATATCAAAAATACAATCTCAACAATAAATCATTCAAAAATCATATTTTATTTATTAAATAACTTCAAGTGTAAAAGTTTATCAAAAAAATTAAATAAAAATTACTCAAAACCAAAAATATTATCTACATTAAAATTATACCTAGTCTCTCTCTTATATATATACCTTCACTTTGTTATTTCCATTTGAAATGATTTATTAATACCTCCTTCACTTCTATATTCTTTTAAAGTGTTTATCAAAACAAAACAACTCCTTTGGCTTTTATATTTCCTTTTAAAACATTTTATCATATCTCAATTAACAATATTGATAATTTCAATTAATATATAGATAACCACTTAATATGTACCTTCACTTTATTATGCCCCTTTCAAATGATTTATTAATACCTCCTCCCCTTGTATACTCCCCTTTAAAATCTTTATCAAAAGAAACGACTCCTTTAGCTTTTGTATTTCCTTTTAAAATATTTTATCAAATCTCAATTAACAATATTTATATTTTCTTATTTATAATTTCAATTAGCAATATCTATAAAATTATTAGATTTGGGTTTTATTTTTTCTATAAATATTTTTATTTATTTAATTAAAAAAAATAATTAGTTATTAAATTTGAAATATTTATAATGAAAATTATATTGTATTTTTTCATTAAATTTAATTAATGTTGATATGTGAGGGGATCATTTATGATTTTAAGAGACAAAATAAAGTAAAAATCATTAAAGTTTAGGAATTTCCACTAATAATGAAGCAAAAGCATTGCAATATATCAAGATCTTTATATGTTAAAAGAATTTTAAGCATAACGTTTACAATGGTAGTGGAGGACTCTTCTATCATTATTAAAGCCCCCACGACCCAGATTATTCTAATAAACACAAGACTAGCCAAAGTTGTTCAAAGATCGTTGGACATAGCCAAAGACTTTGTGAGCATAGAGTTTTAACAAGTGTGATGATCAAAAAACAAAAAGGTGGATATTCAAGCCAACATTGGCACTTGTAGGAATGAAGGCACCTTAAACAAGGGAGACGAGGGAAGAATCTAGAAGCTAATCCCATGAACATCAACATCCAAAGTTCGAGGCATCGAATTACTTATAAGTGGAAGTGCATGTGAGATGAAAGGACAAGGGAAAAAAATATTACATACTCCATATCGATTAGCATGTTTGTGTTTGATATCATAAAGGCTCGATATATGATCCATTTATATGCATGTGTGCTCTACTTATTGGAAGTGAGACTGTCATTTTAGTCAGGAGTTGAGCCTTGTTGTTATTTAGGCTGGAGGAAATTGATGATCCAAAGATCCTCTTCAATTCCCTTATTCATAGATGCTATAATGTAATGGCACACTACCACTACATTCATAGTTGTTTTGCATCCTGCAACCTACTCCAAATTACAAGAGGGATCAAGAGATGTGAGAGGGAAATGGAAGAAACCAAGGAAGTTGTAAGGATTATAATTATGAAATGATAGTGTTGGGAAGATTATTGGTAGGAAAATTTGTTGATAAAGAATCAAGAAGAATGAAGACATGAAAGAAGTCAAGGTCTTTATTCACTTACACCAACATAAACATTTTGAATTGGAGGAATCTCTGTGATCTATTGGAACTAAGGTTGACAAGGTCTTGGCATATTTGGGTGTATTCCTATTGAGGAATATTCTCCTCCACCCTTAGTTGGCATGGTCATTAGACTCACCCTTACAATCTTTGAAGAAGTCAAGGAAGATGCTAAAGAAGCAACCCACCCTCGGCAAAGGAAGTCAAGATCGAAGAAGTGAGAACAACAAAATAGCAATGAACAAAAGTTGGTAGAAACTGCCCCAAGGGGAATGCTATTATAATTTCACAACCTTAGTCATTTATGTTTTGTTGAGTTGGAGTTATTTTACAACAGTGTTTAAGGCAATATACTTTCCATATAGGGAATAACAATTTTAGAATAAGTTGGCCAGAAGTAGTAAGAAGGAAACAATCTTCATTTTTGTGGGAAGTCTAGGGGAAAAACTCAAACAATTTTGTATTACATAGTTTATTGTACGACCACAGTCAATCAATCTAATACAAACTTATTTGTTTATGTCGAAGGAAAAAATCATCACTAGGTTTAATTTTTATATTGAAAATAATATTTTGAAATTTAAATGATCTATAAAATTATAAATTAAATATCAAATATGTTGATAAATAATTAATGTTGTTTTAAATAATCTTTTGTCTTTACAACTAAAAGAATATTGTGATTAAGATTATAACAAAAATGATTCCATTACAAAGGGATAACTTAAATAAATTAAGTTGATTAAGTTATGAGTGCATAAGCACATGGAAAAATAGATTTAATGAATGAATACAATGTGTACAAGATCAATTTGAACATAATCATGCTTTTATAATTAGATTTAATGAATGAATACAATGTTTACAAGATCAATTTGAACATAATCATGCTTTTATAATTGTATACAAGTTATGCACAATGTTCTGTGATAAAGAACAAGAGAAAGAAAAAAAATTACTAACTATTTGCTATATATATATATATAGAGGGATGCATTCAGTTACAAAAATAATGTATATATGAGTACATTCAATCACTGAAGGTAATTAGGTTCTATCCCCATTCATGGCCATGACTAGAGTTGTTGGTGCATACAACAAAGGGTGTCATAGGTTTGCATACCCTATTGGATAAATAATGTTGTAGTGGGTGCATAGGGTGCTTAGGTGAGCACATGAACTTTGGGACTTGGCCTAAATATTGTTATCTACACCAAACGATGTAGAGGTTTTTGGGTGTTTCCTTGAACCATGTGAGGTAGCTTCCCTCAACCTCACCCATCAATGGTGATGAGAGGATTCCAAGGGCGTTGTCCCTTGAACCCGTAAGAAAAATTAAGAACCACAGGTAGCTTGGTTAGAGGAGTTAAGTGGGGTGAATATGTATTTTCTAACACATGTAAGGAAATGCATCTAATATTAATAATTGTATGTACGAATATAACTTTGAGAGATAATATTTCATGTTAAATTCTATAAAACTCTATTATTTTATACACCAAGTCCTCTTATTATTACTCTCCCAAAAGGAATATCATGATATTATGAACAAACTTGGACATATGGACACATAAAATCTCATTACTTCATCCATGTTGTATTGTGTTATTAATGTTTTTTACTCTAATACAATTTTCTTTTATATAAAATGCCTCATATTTTTATTAATACACAAAAACATAATACATGCATTTTATAAAAAAAGTTTCATGATAATAGCTACATACCCATCCAATCAAAACTTACTACGTGAGGCTGCAAAACATAAAATGACATAATGGCCTAGATTACTCAAGGCTTATGCACTATAAGATGTTGATAAGAAGCTAGCGAACAAATAATTGAATAACCACATACCAACAAAAAAAAATTGAATGGATAAATATGATCACCTTGTAAAAGATTTTAGAATGAGAGAAAATGAAAATTGAGAATGGATGCTACTCAATATGGTGATTACATTAAAAGTTGTATCCAAATAATAATAATAATAGTATGCACACCAATCAAGGACAAGATGTTCACCGACTAACTTTTATCCCCAATTACAAAAAGAAAATGGAATGGATATCGCTAAGTTTTGTGGAGTACTTTGTTTAATAATAATAATAGTATGAACACCAATCAAGGACAAGATGTTCACCGACTAACTTTTATCCCCAATTACAAAAAGAAAATGGAATGGATATCGCTAAGTTTTGTGGAGTACTTTGTTTACTGTTATATTTCTTTTCATATTTTTTTGTTTTGTTTGATAGTGTGTTCATTGTCTATGGGACTAGCCCGTGGTCTAAGAAACCACGACCCAAGGGCGTCTAAGCCATCAAAATCATCTAGGGATCACATCCAGCCTAGGCCACACTAACCCTTAACATGAATGGATTTTTTTGGGTGTCTCCTCCTGACTACCACGAGTTTCGAACCTTGGCCGCCTTATAAAATGAAACCCTCGAAATCCAATCGCACTAGCGAGATTCAACTATATTCCTTTTCATATTGAATATTTTATAAAAACACATTTTAACAGGTTAAAAATATTGTAATTATGTCCCATATCTTTAAAAAAAAAATTAAAATACTTTTTAATCATATTATATAAATATCAACTATGCCTTGTTTTTCACCAATTTAGAAAGCAATCACGGTCCCAAAAAACTAAATTTTGGTTTTAAAGTATTTTTCAAACACTATTATATAATTTAGTAGTCCCGAAAAAATTAAATTTTGAAAATGTGAAAAAGGGTAAATTAATCCTTATTTAGTTATTTTCTATTTTCAAAATTTAAGATAAGTAATGTAGCATATTTTGGCACACACAATCAAGCATGTTGTAGATGTGGGTATCATGTGTAAAGAAAAATACATATGGATGTTGAAATGCACATAAAAACTATGGGACTTGGCATGTATAATGCATTTTGCACTAAATGTTGTAGAAGTTTTAGGGTATTTCCCTGAAACTTTTGAGAAAACTACCCCTCAACTTCACGTATCAATGGTGACAAAAACCCACCAAAAAAGCTGTCTATTGGATCCCATAAGGGTCACTACCCATTGATCTCATAAGAAGAATTAGGGACCAAGAGTGCCCTAGTCTTAGGAAGAAAGTGTAGAGGATGATTACTTTCTAGTGCATTTGAGGCAATGCGTCAACCTCAAATACCCTAGGTTATGGTTTCAACACATTTTCTCTTTAAAGCATAGAGCTTGACCATCAACCACACCACTTTCCTATTTCTTAGTATAGAGAAAATACACAGTCTAATTCTAATGTACACTCAATTACAAATGGTCTACAACTTAACACCTAATCTAATAAAAAGACAAAAGGTACACCACACCTTTTACCCATGTACTATGCATTGCATATGAATAGAAAGTGCTAAACATTAACTACAATTCTTGTTTTATTGACATTTTTTTCCCTTTTTTCAAATGTTCTTTCTAGCATGTTTTTATATGCAGTCTGATTATGTTAAAAATGAAATTTCACCAATTCAAAAATATGATTTAAGGGTTTTCTAAAAAAATATCCAAAATGTCAAAATGCAAATCCAATAACAATTAGTTAAAAAAATGAAAAAAAATAATTTAATGAATTCGGTTGAAAGTGAAGCATTTTAGTGAAGCATCTAAAAAGCACCCATAACTGTGCATATCAAAGGTTCTATTTGGATAGCCGTAGTTATAGGTTCCTTCAGTTGGAGGTTGTTCTAAGATATAGGGTTGTAAATGAGTTAATAAATGTATATCAAAATATAGGGTTGTGCATATCAAAATATATTTGAAAGATAATAAATCGTGTTAAATTCTTTAAAACTATATTATTTTAAATGCTAAATTCTCTCATTATTACTCATATTAGGGTCGCTAAGCAATACCCCAATATTATGAACATGCTTAGGCTACGTGGACACATAAAATCTCATTATTTCTTCCATGTTGTGTTGTCAAAGTTCTGTACTCTAATGAAGTTTTTATTAGATATATAAAATGCTTCATGTTTCTACTAATATATAGAAATATAATATAGTATATGCATTTTATTAAAAAAAGAGCCATGAGGATAGCCACAACAAGTTAAGGTCAAAAGTTTTTAGATATATAAAATTATTTATGTTTTTAGAAATATAATATAGTATATGCATTTTATTAAAAAAAAGCCATGAGGATAGCCACAACAAGTTAAGTCAAAAGATAAAATATCAAGCCAATTAAAACTTTCCATGCAAGGATACAAAATAAAGTGTCATAATTGGTCACATTGTCCAAAGAAAGTAGCAACCAACACAAATTAAATAGATCAACTAGAAAAAGTGAATGGTTAAATCGAGAAGTTGCTCATACAAAACTTGTTGCAGAAGGGGGGTCTTTATATTTAGGAAAGGTTCTCATCCTTTAACAACAAGCTCAAGATCAACCACTATGGGCTCCCATCCATCATTTCTCTTCTCAGGTTCATCAAGATGCATTTATTTAGAAATGGCTAAAGGGACATGTCAACTTGGGATATTTATGGGATATTTATGGAGCCTTCCCTTGAGGGCATGTCATTCACCTTTCCCAATGATATCTTATTAGCCTACCCTGTTTTTGAGTCATTGATCGATTGAAGATATAGAGTATGCAAATTGAGTAGGGGAGTTCCTTTCAGGTGACACTTTATTTATGGACATACTAGTCTAAAAATCCATCAACTCATTCAGGTGCCCAACTTCCATTTCCACCTTCCACATTTGCACTTGTATTTGTAAATATATATGGGCACTTATTAGGGAGCCATGATGCCAAGTAAAAATTATGATGTTTTTTTCATTGGTGAAAACACATCCATTTATTTTCTTCCTAATTATGCATGGGTCTTTGTGTTGTGTTATTTTTCCCCTATATTGCATACTATGAATTATCACTAGAATTTAACAAACTAGAAAACTAGAATGAAAATATATTTGGGTGAGGGAAAATGGTCCATACATCAAGGATGCTCCTACATTATACTCCCTTGGTATGAAAATACATGAGCATCTTGTTCATGAGATAGTTGATAAATTGACAACCACTTGTTGTTGGAGCCATTCTTTCTCTTCTTTTTTATTTATCCTCCATAGTCTAGACCATTTACGATTTTGCACATCCCATCTTGAATATTTCATCTTACTCCTCGAATCCTTCGCTATTGCAATAATATGATTATTGGGAGTATCTTAGTCCCATGTCACATATCTCATGTTGCAAATT
>JZKD02S0254608.1:180871-196876 GCA_000966675.3 Picea glauca | reverse complement strand
TCATGATGACCACCGTGTCACGTTTCCCTCCTGCCACCTGTATGCCACCTAACCGCGCAAAAGGGCGTTTCTCATTGGCTGTTCTCTACCCCTGTTGAGGTTTGTTCCTATTGTCCATTCGCTGACCCCGTAGGAATTATCCCCATTGGTCGTTCGCTAGCCCTGTCGGGGTTCGACGGTTGTAGAGTCGAATGCTTGGACATTAATGTAGCGCCGAAGCGTGAAATACAAAAGATGCTGCATTCAAATTAAACCGTGAACATAACTCACAACCACACTGAAATGGAGAAGGAGAGGGAAAAGAGCCAGCTTACGCTGGGCCTCCATGATCATTTAGGGGTTCAGGTCCGACAGAGGAGGGGAAAATTTTGATTAGGTAGCGGGTATGTTACATGCTACTTGAAAACATGAGAAAACATGAGGTGATAAAATAGACCAACTAATCATTTTATTTCTTGAAAAAGCGGCCAAAGAGTGTAGTTTTACAGAGGGAATACCCTAGTAATCTAGTTTATGGTGATAATAGAGTCATTGTTAATGTGCATCTATGAGATTCCATGTTTTTTTTCTAGAAGAAGAGTGAGATTAAGGTCCATAAGATCATTGAAATTGATTTTCTCATGCCTGAGTCCCACATAGAAGGAAACAAAGGATTCCTCAGAGGTGTAAATGATCCTCCCTCGCCCCTCCCAGGGATGGGTGGCCTTGTGAACCCCGTCAAAGAAATCCCATGGGATTACTTTTTGGATTTGTCATTCATCGTAAGGGGATTTAGGAATGGAAGGTGGGGCTTGTGGTGGGATTGTGGGAGTGCTAAGAGGAAAACCAATATCTAGACAACACATTGTGTGGGATAGGGAAACACATCTTCAAACAAGGAGTGGTTTCGAGATAACCAAATTCCCCAAGCCACAATTAAGGGGAGAGACTTAATGGGTTTCATTGCAGGGTTATTAAACCAATGTTTAAAGGCGGACTTAATCGAGTCTCCCTCCCATTGAAAAACATTACCCAAATACTTTTTTGTTTCAAACGAAACTTCCTTTGAGAAGGGACAATCCAAGAGAATATGATAATTCGTCTCATTGGCAAATTTAAAAAAACTACATCTGCTAGGCCCAATGAAATTTATTCTCTAGAGACAATCCCATGTGGGTACTTTGTTATATAAGAGGATCCACATGAAAAGTTTGTCTTTTTCTGGGCAGTTTTGTTTCCAAATTTTCTTTCCCTACCAGGGAGTAGGAGTTTCCATTGCATCCTAGGATACCAATAAATGTCCTAGCTTGGGTGAGTACCCACCTGTTGGATTGGGGGACTAGATCCTTCTTGATTGATAAATCCTAGAAAAATATAGGCTACCTAAAGCAATACATCGATGGACACCCAGGAATAAAATTTATAAAGGTTTTGAAAGTTGATGATCCCTACTAATGCTATGTCCTCAAAGGAAGTGGAAATGGTTCTATTTTCCCCATCAATGGCCCAACAAATGTTTATATATTTCCTTATGTTAGAAAACTTGTAAAATAATTTTTTTTTCTCATCTATGGCTTGTACCTAGAGAGATCTACTCTTTAATATCCAATTTTTATCTCCATCAAGAAGGATTTTTCTTCTTGCCTACTCTAGACACTTTAAGTCTTCTTTTTGGGATTTTGAGGGAGGGATTTTAATTTATTTAGTGAACCAAAGATGGATTTTTCCTTCCATATCTCTTAGGGATTCCTCATCTCACTTTTGTTTTTCCTTTCCCCATTTCTCAGTTTCTTTCTTTACTCTTTTTAGGTTTTCCAAGAACTGAAGAGGTGGGAATTATGGGGATGAATAAGAGTAAGGAACCCAATAGTATTTGAAGGTGTTCTTGAAAGTTGGATCCTCCATCCAAGAGGTATTCAATTAGAAATGGAAGAAATCTTTATGAGGTATAGGAGCCATCTCAAAAATAAATGGACTATGGTCTGAATAACCTCCAACAAAAACCTATTTCCCCAGTCTCATATTTGTCTCCAATAGTGATTCTGATATGAGAAAACGGTGCAAGCACTTCACAATCCTTGTAGGCCCAATCTCATGTTCCTCCAAGTGGGAACTAGTTTTATAGGTTGGATGTCTACAAACCCTACTTCTTCTAGGGAATTGATATGTAATCAACCAAGGGATCTATCTATGTTGCAGAACCCTATATTTCGCTTAGTTCCAATGTGAAATTCAGTTCTCCCCCAAACATAGTGTGTCCAAATTTTAAAAGGGAGTTCTAGAGGGTGAGCTCCAAAAATTGTTTATGGTCCATATTGTAAGGACCATATATGTTTAAACATAGAAAATTAAAATCTAATTCAGAAGAAAAAAAAAATATCCCCAGTTCTACTCTCGATGTCCTAGCATTTTTAAGATGAAGGGAATTTTTCCACAAACTAGTGATTAAGCCCTCTAATTGGCCATGTGCATCAACTACTGAGAAGTCCCAACTTGGAGAATACTGGACAAGGGACTAAGAGGATTTGTAACCATCCATCATTATTTATTGTAAGAGAATTATAGAAGGTTTTTGGATCTCCACTAACATTTTGATGGCCAATTTTCCAGAGGGGTTGGCCTGACCCCTATAGTTTAAGAAAAAAACTATCATGAGGGAGTAGCCATGGGAACATTTTCTCTAAGAGCCTCTAACAAAGACTTCTTTTTTTCAGAATGAGCTTCAAAGTGTGCTTGTTTTTTAGCAAGTGATATAAATGATTTTCTACCTCTCCGCAAGGGTTTTTGTCTCGATCATCATATGAACCAAGGCCCCCATATATGATAGGAAAGAGGGGGGGTTGGTTTTTAAATTTTGAATAGAGGTTCTAATTTGGTTGTCTATGTTGAAATGGATACTTGACACTGAGAGGGCGGGGGTGAATTAGTGTCACAAAACTTTGGAAAATTTTCCACTCTTCATAAATTAACTGAACAATATATATTTATTTCATTTTCTCAACCAATATATATAAAAGAATAAATACTTTATTTATTTATTTAACTAGAATGAATACATAAGATCAATCTTTTAATTTCATCTTCAAACAATTATGAGATACCCAACTCTTTGTTACAAGACCCAGCTTGTAGTTCTCAGATCCAACTGAGAAATGAGGAATCCAACCCTCATAACAAGTCCCAACTTGTTGATATTAGATTCCACTGAGATGTGAGGAATCTAATCCTCATACAAGTCCCAACTTTTAAATAGGCACCAACTTGATAGAATGAACCTTCATTCAATCCATTATATATAAATATATACACTTCAACAAATTCAACTACTTTTCTTCTCACCATTCTTTCTTGTTTATATAATCTTCCAACTGGTGTGAATTTGAATCATTGTCTTTTGATATTTGAACCATTGTACATTCTCATTTAAATGATAATATTAATTTTTAAATAATATCCTTTTTCCTTTTATCCTTTATTCATAATGCTCATGAATTAAATCACTTTCAATCATGACTGTTTGTGGTTATTTTGTCTTCATGAGTTGATCACAAACATGGATTGATGCAGGAGCATCACTGCAAGCCAGCTACGTGCCAGCCAGCTAGCATATCAAGCACACATTCAATGGAGGAGAGAGGTGCAGCCTTCTCGACTTTCAAATTTTGAATTTGAATTAATTGTATTAAATGATTGTAAGGCTGAGGAGCCAAAGCCGTTCCTTTGAGCAGGATGTAGTTAGTGTCACCTTAATGGTTGACAAGTAGAAAAGGATCTAACTCCAATTCAGATTACATGGCCCATTCAATGTAAATTATGAGAGAAGATAGCTTGGAGGGAAGAGCTCGAGGAGCCCCTCTTTGTAAAAATATCTTCTTTGTATCTAGTCGTGACAAAGAGAGTACTAGAGTTGTGAGAGAAGAGAAGAATAGAGAAGAAGAGAAGAGAGGAGAGAGAGCCAAGACTCTGTTATAGTCCGTGCTCAGAACACCTTGTAATCAGGCATTCAAATTAAAACAAAGAGTAGTTTTTCCTGCACATGAGTCTTCGTGTGTTTATGAGTTCATGAATGAATGTTTTTATATGTGTTATTTTATGCTGTAGATGTATGTTAGTGTGCATTGGCAGGTTACAGGAAGAGGTAGTTTTCTATTGGGTTCTTTGATTTTAAGGTCTGGGTTCTCTGTGGTTTCATGCAAGGAGTGCATGAGAGAACACTGCGGGTTCTGTAAGCCAATGCAGGAGTGCACTTCTGAATTCTGCGGATTCAGACAAGGACATGCCAGGAGGGCACACCAGAGAAAGTCTTAGACTGAAGGAGAAGCCTCAAGGTTGTTGAATACCTTGGAGGTGAGGCTGTGCAGAGGAAGGCAGAAAAGAAAATAGAACTGTTGAAGGTTCTATAGAGCTCTGCCAAGAGGGCATTGAGAATGTGTTTTGAGGACACAGGACAGACATAATTTCTAAGAATTCTGTGGAAGATCTGCCAAGAGGGCATTGAGCAAGTGCAAAGAGTGCACATGAGAACTCTATCTTGAGTTCAAAGAGAAAACAGAGTCATTGAGAACTTTGTGGAGGCTCTGCCAGGAGGGCATCAAGCAAGTGCAAGTGTGCACAGAGAGAACTCTTATTTGAGTTCAGAGAGAAAAATAAGTGTCAAGGGAAGACTTTCATAGGGTTAATGAACACCTTGCAGGCTCAACAAGGAGTGCTTGAGCATAAGCTGCCAAGAGGGCACTTACATCCCTTAAAGGAAAGAAAGGGACAGAGACCTTAGAGGTATGAGTAGTTGAAGCTTGAAGAGGATAAAGACCTGTGCAAGGAGTGCACCAGGCCAACACCTGAGAGAAGTGTTGACAGACAACCATTTGAAGGCTCGTCAAGCGCAGGAGCAGAGCATAGAAAATATCAGGACAGATAGCACCTTTGTGTGCAGAGACTCTGCAAGGAGTGTAGAAGTCAAGAAACCTTTCAAGGTTTTAGAGAGGACCAAGCTCAGGAGGAAAAGTGTCTTTGCGCACAGAGCCATAGCTGCAAGGAATCGCAGAGGCCGAGAAACCCTTTGGAGGGTAAGAGTTTGAAAAGCTTAGGAGGGACAATGTCCTTCGAATACAGGTGAGAGCCGAGGATCCAGGCTTCACAACAAAGACAAAGGCCGAGGCCTTTTGGAACAAGAAAATCTTCTAAGGGAAGGAAGAAGCGTAAGCTCATGAGGGAGAACAGCTGTCGTTAGATCAGTTGGAGAGGACGAGATCTGGACCATTGAGTGTACGTCCAGGCAACAAGAGGAGAGCATGCAGAAGGAAGAGATCTGGGCCGTCAAATCTGGGCGCACGGACGATAGCCATCGGATCCAGGAGAAGCTGCACAAGGTTTAACCCTCGTATGCGAAGAGTGGATCGAAAGGCCTGTTTCAACATTTCGGCTACCAGGAGATACAAAGGGAAAGAGTCAGGACTCTTAGCTCACAAAGTCCCAAAAATATCGTGACTGTCCACAGGGGGACACGTGGTAAGCGGTCGAGGTTTCGGGGAAATTCTTGAAAGGAGGATTTTGGCATTTAGGCTACCGGGAATGCAAAGGGTAAGAGTTTAGGACTCTTGACCCACGAAGTCCCGAAAAGACACAAGCCATCAGATCAAGAGAGGCTATGAGCCATTGATCCCATCTTTGGAGTGAAATATCGACGTTTCATGGTTTGGTACTTCAGTATTTCAGATATCAGGAGTACGAGAGGCCAAGGATTTTGGTAGCCTCGCATCATGAAGGTCCGAAACGTGAAAGACCAAAAGAAATGAGAGGTCATGGAAGAGGCGGCCATATCTTTCGACATATCAGGATTCAGATTTTTGACAATCCTGATGACAATAGGTCGGGGGCGCTTTGCGCTAGAAATCCCCAAAGTCGTGAAACGCGACATATCGTGGAGTCGACTTGTGGTCTCAGACTTTAGTATTTTGCAATTTCGAGACTTTGGGGTTCCCAACGCCGAAGTGCTCGACTTCTTGTCCTTGGGATGGCTGAAAATTCGAATCCCAAAATGCCAAAATGTATGACTGCAGTCCCACTCCAACAATACGTTGCTTTCGGGACTTCGGGGTTCCCAACGCCGAAGTGCCCGCTTCTTGTCCTTGGAATGGCCAAAACAACGAATCCCGAAATTCTGAAATGCTGAAGTCTGAGACTGCAATCCAACTCCACAATACGTCGTGTTTCTCAACTTCAGGGATTTCCAGCGCAAAGTGCCCCTGACCTCTTGTCCTCGGGATTACCGAAAATCCGAATACCAAAATTTCAAATATATGGCCACCTCTTCCGTAACCTCTCGTTGCTTTTGGTCTTTCACATTTCAGGCCTTCGCGATGCGAGGCTGCCAAAATCCTTGGCCTCTTGTACTCCTGGTATCCGAAATACCGAAGTACCGAACCCCAAAACGCCGATCTTTGGTTCCAAAGCTAGGATCAATGGCTCATAGCCTCTCTTGATTCGACGACTTGTGTCTTTCTGGGACTTCATAGGTCAAGAGTCCCAAACTCTTACCCTTTGCATTCCCAGTAGCCAAAATGCCGAAATTCTCCTTTCGGGAATTTCCCCGAAACCTCGACCACTCGCCACGTGTCCCCCTGTGGATGGTCACGATATTTTTGGGACTTCGTGAGCCAAGAGTCCCAATTCTTTCCCTTTGTATCTCCTGGTAGCTGAAATGCCGAAATAGGCCTTTCGGTCCACTCTTCGCATACGAGGGTTAAACCTCGTCCAACTTCTCTTGGATCACATGGCTATCGGTCCATGCGCTCAGATCTCTTCCTCCTGCACACTCTCCTCCTGCTGCCTATATGTAGACTCAATGGTCCAGATCTCATTCTCTCCAACTAATATAACGACAACTGTGCTCCCTCATGAGCTTGCGCTTCTTTCTTCCCTTGGAATATTTTCTTGTTCCAAAAGGCCTTGGCCGTTGTCTTTGTTGCTAAGCCTTGATCCTCGACTCTCGCTTCTATTCGAAGGATGCTGTCCCTCCTGAGCTTTTCAAACTCTTACCCTCCAAAGGGTTTCTCGACCTCTGTGATTCCTTGCAGCTATGGCTTTGTGTGCAAAAATACTTTTCCTCTTGAGCTTGGTCCTCTCTTAAACCTTGAAAGATTTCTCAACTTCTGCACTCCTTATAGAGTCTCTACACACAAAGGTGCTATCTGTCCTGGGATTTTCTCTACTCTGCTCCTGCTCTTGGTGAGCCTTCAAACAACTATCTATCAACACTTCTCTCAGGCGTTGGCCTAGTGCACTCCTTGCACATGTCTTTATCCTCTTCGAGCTTCAACAACTCAGACCTCTAAGGTCTCTGTCCCTTTCTCTCCTTTAAGGGATGTAAGTGCCCTCTTGGAAACTTATGCTCAAGCACTCCTTGCTGAGCCTACAGGGTGTTCATTAAACCTGTGAAGGTGTTCCCTTGACACTTCTTTTTCTCTCTGAACTCAAACAAGAGTTCTCTCTGTGCACACTTGCACTTGCTCGATGCCCTCCTGGCAGAGCCTCCACAGAGTTCTCAATGACTCTGTTTTCTCTTTGAACTCAAGATAGAGTTCTCATGTGCACTCTTTGCACTTGCTCAATTTCCTCTTGGCAGAGCTTCCACATAATTCTCATAAATTCTGTCTGTCCCATGTCCTCAATGCAAACGCTCAATGCCCTCTTGGTAGAGCTCTACAAAACCTTCAGTAGTTCTATTTTTTTTTTCTGTGCCTTCCTATGCACAACCTCACCTCCAAGGTATTCAAAAACCTTGAAGCTTCTCCTTTAGTCTAAGACTTCCTTTGGTGTGCCTTCCTAGCACGTCCTTGTCTGAATCCGCAGAATTTAGAAGTGCACTCCTGCACTGGCTTACAGAACCCACAACGTTCTGTCATGCACTCCTTGCATGAAACCACAGAGAACCCAGACCTGGAAATCAAAGAACCCAAAAGACAACTACCTCTGCCTGTAACCTGCAAATTCACACTAACATACATCTACAACATAAAAGAACACACATAAAGACATTAATTCATGAACTCATAAACACACAAAGACTCATGTGCAAGAAAAACTGCTCTTTGTATTAATTTGGATGCCTAATTACAAGGTGTTCTGAGCCTGGACTGTAACATAGTCTCGTCTTTCTCTCCTCTCTTCTCTACTTCTCTATTCTTCTCTTCTCTCACAACTCTACTACTCTCTATGTCACGACTAGATACAAAGAAGATATTTTTACAAAGAGGGGCTCCTCGAGCTCTTCCCTCCAAGCTACCTACTCTCATAGTTTACATTGAATGGGCCATCTAATCCGAATCAAAGTTAGATCCCTTTCTACCTATTAGCCATTAAGGCGACACTAACTACAGCCTACTCAAAGGCACCGCTTTGGCTCCTCAGCCTTACAATCATTTAATACAATTAATTCAAATTCAAAATTTGAAATTCGAGAAGGCTGGGCCTCTCTCCTCCATTGAATGTGCACTTGATGTGATGGCTGGCTGGCGCATAGCTATCTTGGAGTGATGATCCTGCATCATACTCCTCTGTTGTGAAAAATTCACGAGCTCCTACTCATGAGCTTCCTAGCATGGATTTCGAAATCCACTTGGATCCCAAACAGTTCTCTGGAGCTGTCCATTCGCTCCTCTGCTTTGTTGCTACTGCTGCATCTGCCCTGCTGCTGTGGCAGGTTCTCCTCTACTCAGCTTCCCTTTGCTGAATGATTCTACTGATCTGATCATCAACCTTCTGATCTCCTCAATTATCTCGTCTAGCTGCTCCCATGGCTGGCTCTCCTCATTTAGTCTTCTCGGCTGCACTTCTTCCCTGAAAATGGGTTGATCAACTAGATCTCCCATGCCATATTTTTCCTCTTCTGTGGAACTAGCTGGCCAATTTGCTGCAGACTCCAATTCTGCAATCTTCTCAGTGAAATGTTGCTCAGCTTCCTCCTCTGATAGCTTTGCTTCTACCAGTTCTCTTGCTGGCATATCTCCAACTTCCTCTAGCTTCTCCTTAGACTGCAATTCTCCTTCATGTTCTACTACTTGCCTCGGCACTGCAGTTATCATCTGTTCAGCTCCCTAGCTGAAATTTTCAAGCAATTCCTCGGAATGATCCTTTGTTAACATTTGCATGACTGTTTTCTCATGGAAGTCATCTACTGGCTCTGGATGGTTCAACCAATCCTCCAGTATCTCCAATTCCTTCTCCCTTGGAGTGAGCATCTTATCTGCATGCTATTTTTCTTCCCTTGCTGTTAGCTTCAATGATGTAGTTGTCCCCCCTTCATATTCCTGGATGAAAATTTCGAGCCATTCTTCCGAATGCTCCTTTTCCTCTACTTGGGCAGTCTATGACATCTGCTCCATTTCTTTGACAGTCATAGTTGGTTGTCTTTTTTCTGTTGCTGCATCGGCAACACACACACTGGCCTCAACTGGAATATATGGCAGGAATACCTTTATCCCTCCAATCATCATAATGCTCTTCTGATCTTCCTCTATGAGCTCCTCTCACTGATTTGAACTCACCTCCGAGTTCATGAGACTTTCAGTCAGTCTCATCTGCTCTCCCTTACCCACCTGGAAATATGGGATTTCTTCTCTGCCCTCCTGGCAGTCTATGAGATCAACCGATCCCATCTTCATCAACATTCCCTACTGACATGAACTCACTTATGAGCTTCTGAGACTTTCAGATAGTATCATCTTCTCCTCCCTGCCCACTTGGCAGTCTATGAGATCCTCCAATGATCTCATCTCATTGCCTTCCTGGCAACCTAAATTTTATGTTCTGCCCTCCTGGCAGTCTTTGAGATCATCCTGTGACCTCTTCTTATTGCCCACCTGGAAAATTGAAATTTCCCCATTTCCTGCCTGACAGTCTTTGAGATCTTCCGATGATCTCTTCTCCTCATTATCACTAATATTTCTCCCAGCTTCTGGTTGACACACATGAACCACTTCCTATTCATCTATGAGGCTTTCATCATACCTCAACCATTCCTTCAACAGACTTCGTTGCCTTCTGGCCAACAACTTCTTGACTAGCCAGTTCACCTTTGTTTTCATGGGCCATTCATATACCCATCGCGATTTTGCATCCTGATGCATCTGCAATGCAAGCTTTTCCATCCTCACTCTGATCTCAGTGAGTTCTTTATCCATCTCAACCTTGCTCGGCTATTGCTTATGGTTCTTCTTTCCACCGCATCCATGGCCTTCAGTAGCCATATTCCTACCTTCTACCTGCCCTCCTGGAAAGTCTGCTACTGTCACTTTGCAACTGAGAGCACTTCCAACATCTCCTACAGTCGACTTGACTATCTATTTGTTGCTGCGTCCTACAACAATCACCACAGAGTTTCAACACTCTGCCTTCCTTTTCCCTCTGTCGCCTACAGAAGTCAATCTCACTCTGATACCACTTATTGTTGGAGTGGGGTACGGTCATAATTTTTAGAAATTTGGGATTCGACATTTCGGCCATCCCGGGGACAAGGAGTTGGAACGCTTGGCGTCAGAAGTCCCAAAGTCATGAAACGTGACATAACTTCGGGGTTAGGATGTAGTCACAAACGAAGCGGTCACATGGACGAGATGTGGGCCGAGGATAATTGTCGTTAAAGTCACTTCGGCATTTCGTCATTTCAAAGATCAGGGGATTGAAGAGTTAGGAACTCATGACATTAGGGTTCGCGAAATTGCGAAACCCAAAATCTAATTTTTCGGAAAAAAGGTCGTGGTCATATCTGGAGGCCATGTGCAGGTGAAGACTCACGCTGAGTGCCCATTGTGCAGGGCAGGTTTTCACAAAGGACCTGTGGAATGGGTTCGTTGGGTTTCAGTGAAGGCCCGAAAGAACCATTTCGGTTCTACAGATATGAAGGGAGAACGATCCTGTAGTGGATTTTGGATCGAGGGTTGGGAGGTCTGCATCATGGATTGACTCACTATATCGTACTCATGCTTCTTATGTGTTCTCAGTTCACCAACATATCATATTTGATATTTTATGAATTCTATGTATTTTTATAGTGTTAACTCTCTGTAGAATTACATCTGTATGAGATGCTTCCTTCAAACCATTTACATATGACCATACGCACAAAACTACGGGCTCATTGATTTAAGTGTTGCCTCTTCTTTTACCCTTATTTCTATATTCCATACGATCGTAGGTGGTGAACAGTCACTAGGCTAAATAAGTGCTTGATCACTTGTTAAGATCTATGGTCACATTTTAATTGCACGATGAGATGGACGACTGTCGTTACTTAGAGACTTCTTCCTTCGTGACTTCCATCCTCTCTACAAATCTCTCGAATAAAATACGCATGTCCATAATATTCAATGATTAATATTGCTCACCAAAGTAGATCAACAGTTAGCGTCATTTCATGGGTTTACGCTTATTCTATTCTTCCATTGTAGTTGATCAACATTCGAGAACTCTCCCGAATTATATCAAAGTTTAGCGTTAACTTCAGCCTTCGACACTTCAGATGATTTCTCCTTCACAGTCCTTCAATCTTTCGAAGTTCATTTCACCAAACTAGATCAGATGGTTGGATGTTACTTGCACGATGAATGGTTCTCGTTCATTTCAGAACTTCGAGTATTTGTTGGTGGTGAAACTCCCGAAGTACAAACTCCCGGAGTGACGTAACTTGCTGACATCACTTGTTGATGTGGAACTGACTGAGTGGCTGCCACATGTCACTTAGATTCTTGACTCATGCATACATGAAATTCCAATTTCACTTTGACACTGGTTTTCACCTGATTATGCCATGTGTCCTTGATGACATAGATCTCCTCATCTGGAACATGTTCTTCTCGTGGATCTAATGGTTCTCCTAACTCCTGAAATGCATCTCAGATCGACAACTAAGAGTGACTTCGGAACTTCGGCCTTCAGGTGAACTCATATGTTCTGAATCCTTTTTCGGTGAAGTGATGAGCATCGAAGTTGACCATTATTCTGATCCAACGACCATCATGTATTGTCCAGATCTGATGGTCCTCATTTAACTCGAAAAAGATTAACTCAATCCAACGACTATCGGGAATTCAGGTATTTAGGATCTCAAGAATTTTTCCTTTCTTATACTATCCTTCTACTTTCCTTGATCCAACGGTCGGGATATTTACCGAAGTGTTCCTTAGATCAGACAACTTGCGCCTACTTTGGGACACTTTGTGGATTACCCTGTCCTTCCACTAAACTTGATCCAATGGTCGGTATACTTCCCAAAGTGTTACTCAGATCATACGATTCATGTCCACTTCGGGACTTCAGCCTTTATTACTTCTCGTTTTACCCGAAGTGTAACCTCCTCACAACTTTTAACCCAAAATGAATGTTGTTCGTTGATCGTGATATTATATAGATGACTTGATCTGTCTGTGATTCTTCTTTGCCTTGGTTTAAATCCAACAACTCTTATTTTTCCCAAAAATTTACCTACGATCGGATGGCTCATGTTTACTTCAGAACTTCGTCTTTGGCTAAAATTTCTTCATGCACATTTCCTTCAGTCGATTTTACCCGAAGTGGTCAATGTCGATCTAACCATGCGTATGTCACTTCTATGATCTATGGTCCATGAATTACTCTATCCTTCCACTCAACTTTATCCAACGGTCGAGAATTCTCTCAGAGCAGATCAATGATCAGGGATGATTGCAGGGTCCTCACTAGCACGATGTTTAAAACTATTGTCGAGTTCTGCAATGGAAACTGCTCGTTTGGTAGTGGAACTGATGCCAATCGTAGATATATTGGCAGGTGACGATTGACATTCTAGACTAATTGAGGGATTGGAATTAACACGTTGTTTAATTCTCCCTTCGCGCTCCGTAATCAATCCCTGCCCTTGATCTGGCACTTGCATATCCAACAGTCATGACTTGATCTAATCGTTGACCAATCCTCCAACAGTCCTTCTCTTGTAATCTGATGGTCTAGAGTAATTGAGGGTTTGTAATTAAGGTTTTGTTTAATTCTTCTTTCACGCTCTGCAATCAATCCCTACCCTTGATCTAGTGCTTGCGTATCCAATGGTCACGACTGGATCTAATTGCATTTCTACATTGCACTTTTCCTTCTGAGCTTTGATCTATGCATACTGTTTGACATTTTCATTCTCTGCTAACTGTTATACTATTGAAATCAATGACAATTTCATCAATGATAACTCAACAATGACAATTCATCATAACAAATTATCATCACATCACAATGACATCGACTGTTGACATCAATGACAACATATCAATGACAATATGTCCAACAATCTCCCCCTTTTTCATTGAGGGAAACACTAACTTAATACACAAACTCCCCCTATGATGATTCTTTTCTCTATGAAGTTACTCTCCCCCTTTGACATCAATGGAAAAGGTTTTCTCCCCTTATGATCAACCTTTATCTGTCTTCATTTTGTTGACCAAAATATGAACTTGGGTAACTCTCCCTACATTCATGCCCTGCCTTCCATAATTGAATGACTCCCTCTGTCAATATGATATCTCTTCCTATGACTACTCTCCCCCTTTGTTTTTGGAAGGGTAGTTCTTCCCGACAAGGTCTCTTTTCCTGTTAATTTTAAAAACTCTTGGCATAATCCTTTGATTTTGTAGAACCCAATTTAAACTTATTTTTTTTTTATTTTCTTTCTTTGGCTAACAAATTATGACTTCATCAGAATTTGATATTGTCCCATATTATTCTATAGGAACTTCCTTTTCTTGGGCTTGATTTATTTCATATTGAATTTCACATTCTTTATTAGGACCTTCACCTATCATGTTCTTATTATTAATTTCTTCATTTTTAGGTGTAATATCATCTTTCTTGCTTTCTCCTTCAGATTTTCTTCTCCATATCTTTCTATGAGATATTCTTCTTTTTGGATCTTCTCTTTATAATTGTGTTTTTGGAGATTTGTCATCTTATTTCTTCTTCCAACTTTTATTAGGTTTTGTCATTGACTTGAATGACTTATTCAAATATTGACTTTTTGTATTCTTGTAGTTTTGGGATTTGTGCCCAAACCTATCACAGTTGCAACATCTCATTGTATGAATTTTTTTTGCTATGTGCCCAACAAAATTACATCTCTAACATCTAATTGAGTTTTTGGATTTTCTTGTATATCCTTCCTCTAGTTTCTTGCAATCCATTGCTTTATGGTCAAAGCTATGACAAGAAAAGAAATAGCCATTGAAGGTGTTTCCATTCTTGATTTTATTTTGTCTTGAGAAATTTGTCATTTGATTTTCTTCTTTCTTTTTACTTCTATAGATTCCTTCCTTAACAAAGTTCATGACTTGTAATTTCTTTGTAATTGCACCTTTTCCTTTTAGGAAGGATGATCCTTTATCATGTTTGTAAATGGTGCTCCATTTTTCATTGTCTTCTTTCTTATTGTATCCAAGACCATTTTTGTCATCAACTGATATTTGGCTCTTCCAAATCTTATCTAGAATAGCTGAGCTATTCTAGAAATTGACAATATTATTTGTCTTTTCATTCATTTGTTTGAGATTGACTATTTCTAACTTTAATATTTGACATAATTCTTCCTTTTTAATCAACTAAATCTTCAGGGCTTCTTCCACTTCTTTAGCATGTTCATGATGAGTCTTTAGATTGATGACTATTTCTTCTATCTCATCCAAGAATTATTTGCATTTAATAGTTTTGTCATATGTCTTCAATTTTTCCATATCTTTTGTTAGATAAAAAACTTTAGTTTTCAATATTTTGATTTCTTCCTTGTATTCTAGTTGAATCCTTTTGAGGTTGATGGCTTCTAATTCAAACATTTGGCATGACTCTTCCTTTTTAGTTATTTGGATCTTCTGGGATTCTTCCTTTTTCTTAGCTTCTTCAATTTGAGTCATTAGATCTGCATTAGTACTTTCATTTATCTTTTTGAAATTGATGATTTCCAATTCCATCACGTGGTAAGAATTTTCTTTCCTTGTTAACTAGATCTTTAGGTCTTCTTCACTTTCTTTAATTTCCTCAAGGTGAGTGTTTAAACTATTAACTAATTCTTCTGATTCTTTTAGAACTTCTTTTCTTTTATTGTCATGTGTCTTTAATTCGTCCATCTCTTCTGTTAGATTAGTAACTTCAGTTTTCAATATTTTGATCTCTTCTTCTTTTTCTAGATGAAATTTTTGTTCATGCTCTTCATGGTTAGATTGATCTAAATGTTGAAGTTTCTCCAAATCTTCAAAAGTGCACATAACTATGTATTCAAGTTGGTCAAGAACATTCACAAGAACTTTAATATGCATATAATTTCCTGGTTGCATACAAACCTCATCTATTGCAACTGTAACATCAGTATTAATATTATGAAATTTTTCTTTAGTGATTACTGAGGTATGCCTCAATTCCTTCATTTCATTCTGATTAGAAATATTTTTCTCTGTATTATGTTCTTCAATCTAATTGCAATTTTCCTTTCTTTATCTTCTTCCTTATCTTGATAAGAATTCTCTTCTTCTAAGTTTTGTTCGTTATTCTGATAGGAATCCTCTTTATATGAGTCTTGTTCCTCACTTTGACTTGATTTATCTTCTTCTTGTGTTTCATTCTGATAAATTTTTTCTAGTTGGAGCCATAATTCTTTAGCATATTTCTAGTGCTTCATCTTTTCTTTGACTTGGTCTAACAATCCATCCTGGATTTCTTTTAAGGTTACTGAATTGTTTCTCCTTGCCTCTTTTGCAGTTTTGGTTTTTATCTTTGAAGTAGTTAAGTCCCAAGTCTTACTTACTACCAAATCCCAAACTCCATATCCTCTTGACTTCAAATATCTTTTCATATTTTCCCTCCATGAAGAATAATTTGTTCCATCAAATAAGGGAGCTTCATTTGTGGAGATAACAATTTGTCCACCCATTTCTTCTAAATCTAACTTCAGTGTTTAAATTGTGCTGAAGTCACCCTCTCTGATACCAATTGTTGAAATGGATACTTGACATTGAGAGG
>JZKD02S0254608.1:148354-170694 GCA_000966675.3 Picea glauca | reverse complement strand
GTTATCTTTTAATTTGCATCTCACAAATTAATTTGACTAAGACCCAATTTCGGCAATTTCTCCCCCCTTAGGGCCTAGGGAAGAGAAACACTTGCCTTGGTACATAATTTAACAGTTATCCCTTTGTATTCCCTACCTACAAACAAATAAACACAAAACATATTATGGGAATCAAAATTTCCCACATACTCCTTATGAAATGATACTTTCTCTTCAACTCCACTTTATTGCAAATATACTTGCATATTTTATATTATAAATTACTCCTCCATTTCTTATGGAATGTGAAAAATCACAAGCTCTTCCTTCTCCACTATCTCTGCCTCAAAATGTAGGTCTCCTCATATTCAAGTGACTTTATTTTCATTCAATTTTTCTCATCACCCCTTTTTTACTTTTCATGAGTTTTCTCTCCCATGAATGTCATGAGTTCATCCATCTCCTCCATATTTTATTTCCTTCTATTTGACATGTCCTCAACTTCTAAGGAAAGTTGATGTATCTCTTTAGGCAACACCTCCCACTATCTATAATCTCATAATCCATATTATTTGGCTTTCCCATTCGTTGAACCCCTCCAAGGCTTCAAAGGATGTAGATAAATTTTGCACCTACTTTTTAATCTCATACTGATATCTACGAGGTATGCTTTTACCTCCCATATAATTCATGTGATCCTCTTTAGCATAATATTGCAACCCTAAATGCAGTCCCCATAACTTCCTTTTGTTGACTCCCCCTCAAAAACTCCACCCAAAAGTTCCTTTTGTTGGATCTATTCTTTACAACATGCATATTTCAAACTTGCACCCCAACCCCTTTTTCCATTGTGACTCCTCCTTCAACCCACATTCTCAAGATTCCTCAACAACTTCTACCTAACATATTTTTTTCATTGTTCTTCCTACTCCTATACAATTCTGACCAACAAACTCAACCAAAGTTTTTTCTCTTACATAATCTATCAAGTCCTTCATTTTCTTGTAGGATTTGCAATGCAGTAGGACCGATAACTAGTATAAAACCACTTGATGTAGTTATGGATATATCTACATAAGTGTAACATACCGAACTCCCTAAGGATCATTAAGGAGGTGGGGTAACAAAATATTTCCTCTTAAACACCATTCCAAAGTCACTTTTGAGCTCACGATTTCATTCATCTTGTCGATATCTTCCCAATGACTGCCCTCTTGTGTGATTCTAAGTTCTAAGTAAAAAGTTATGACCCTTTAAAGTTTTCTAAGGGCTCTCATTTATCCTACCACGTCATCATCCATATGGATTCACACATGCTAGATGACATGGAATTATATAGTGACATACCTCTTGTGTTATCAGTAATCATTTAGTTTACATTTATTGAGACATTGTGCCTCTTATGTGCATATTGCATCTTCAAAATATTCATCCTAACACCATGTCACACCTCCGCCAAACTTGTCATCGCACTTGCTAAATATTATTTTTGAAACATATCGCATGGGTGAAGATATTTATCCTTGCAATAGGGTATGACATTTATTTTACTGCATCATCAGGAAGTTTAGGGGTATTTCCAGATGTCTCTTCCTTCAACATTTTCCTCTGATTTTTCCACAATCCTTTCCTTTTCTTTTTCTATCACCTTCTTCATGTGCCTTTCCTTTTTCCTTGTCACACATTTGAAATGCTTCAACTCTATGACATATCGAAATACATTTTTTTTTTGTGACACATCTCACTCTCGAAAGTTTTCTTCCAGTGCAATCATTCATCTATTAGGCCTCCAAACCTTTTCCAACCTGTGACACCTCTGATCCCCCACCTTCACCATATTGCAAGAAAGTTTCATTTATTGCAATATATCACATGCAATTATTTTGTTAGATTTTCTTATTTTTCATAGTAATATATTTATGAGTGTTATTAGATATTCTTTTACATTAACAATTATATCATGTACTGAAAATATGAGCAGCATAAACAAGTACAAGAAACACAAGACTTTATCCTAGGAAAACCCAAAACAAGGGAAAAACCCAACCAACCTTTCTTAGATAGATTTTGTCCAAAATAATCCAACTATGAACCAACTCTTAAGAGAAAACAAATAATGAATAAACCCTAGAACAAGGCTAGTGCACAAGATAGAGATAGAAAATCAGACATCTGCAACAAAAACACCATATAGATATAGTGTACCTCTTCCAAGGAGAGTGCACAAGAGAAAATCACCACCAAGAATCTCCATGAGTGCAGTGTCGTGTCTTCCTTTCTTGCCTCAGATTAACACCTTCTTCTTCAGTGAGAGATGATTGAGTGAGTTTGTCTAAATGAGAAATATGTCTCTCTATTTATAGTCTTCAAGTCACTTTAACTGGGCCGACTTCTTCTCTGGGAAATTCTCTTTCCCCTTTATCTTTTCCTATGAGCCAAATTCTCTTTCTGGAGGTTCCAACTTCACTTTATTATTTTTCGGTGGGCCAACTTCTCTTATGGGGTGTTCTTCTATTGTTCAATGGTCTTCCTTTGACTTCTTTAATATTCTCTTCTTTTAAGAAAGGTTTTCTAGGAGGAAAATACCTCCCGCAAGTACCAAAACATCAACACTCCCTCTTAGCTAGGGAGGTATCTTTCCACGATGCTTTCTTCTAGTAGTCCCCTGACTAGCCTGTAATCCTCTAGTATCCCCAAGGATACCACTATGTCATCAGTAGCTCCATCCTTTTCCATAGTATCTATGACTATGATGCAATCACCTAGTAGCACACAACTACTACCATGCAATCCAACAATCAACTAGCAACACAAAGCTACTACCATGCTGTCCAGTTGTCTCCATGACTATGTAGCACTAAGCTACTAACATGCTATCCAACAATCAACTAGCAACACAAAGCTACTACCATGTTGTCACGACTACATAACAATCATCTAGTAGCACTAAGCTACTACCATGCTATCCAATAATCTTCATGACTATGCATCAATCAACTAGTAGCACAAAGCTACTACCATGCCATCATCCATATTCATGGTATGTAATCAACTAGTAGATACAAAATCTACCACCTGCATGCACTCCAATAATCTCCATGACTATGCAACAATCAACTAGTAGCACCCAACTAATACCATTGCATCAGACATAGTCATGATATGCAATCAACTGGTAGTTGTAAAAATACTACCATGCAGTCCACCAGTCTCTGTGACTATGCAACAATCAACTAGTAGCACACAACTACTACCATTCCATTAACCATAATCACAACATGCGATCAACTAGTAGTTGTAAAAACTACTACCATGCAATCTAGTAGTCTCTATGACTATGAAACAATAAACTAGTAGCACACAATTAATACCATGCCTTAAACCATAGTCATAGTCTGTAATCTCTATAAATATACAACAATAAAATAGTAGCACACATCTACTACCATGCCATAATCCATAATTATAATTTGATGATGATGAATCTAGTAGCACGAATCTTCTCCCATAGTCTCCACGACTATGCTATGATGTTTCTCCTCTCTTGGTATTCCCATTCACACCCATACACTGGGAAATACTACTACATTACTCCCTCAGTGACTCATATGATTGATCTGGGAAACCCTTGTTGAAAGGGAAGCCTTCTAGAGGATAAAAATCACACCTCCATCTTATATTTGGGTGGACATTCTGCATCATGCCAATCTTGTCTCTAAAGTACTTATACTTCACTCTAGACAGAGGCTTGGTGAGAATGTCTACTATCTTCTCATCCATGGATATGTACCAGAGCTCCACAACTCCTCTCTACACCATGTCTTAGATGCAATGGTATTTTATCTCTATATGCTTCGAATTGTCATGAAATATAGGATTCTCTAAAAGATTTACGCAACTTTGATTATCACAATGTGTCAAAGTTGGCTCCAACTCTAGATCAAATAACCCTGCAAGCAACTTCTGAAGCCATACTGCTACACAAATTGCAACATTAAATGCAATATACTCTACCTCTGCTATAATGAGTGTTACTAATGTATTTTTTCTACTTAACCATGAGATCACACCTGATCCCAAATTAAAGAAACATCCGGATGTGATTTTCCAGTCCACTGCACTCCCTACCTAGTCAGATTCTGTATATCCCTGTAGTTTCACTTATCCATCTGAGACATATCGAAGTCCGTATCAAATTGTACTATCCAGGTATCTCAACACATGCTTTGTTGCTATCCAATGTACATGTCTAGGTTCAACCATGTACTAACTCAAAGTGTTCACTGCAAAGCATATGTCTGACCTGGTGTTAACCAAGTACATCAAGGATCCAATCAACTATCTGTACATCAAGGGATCCACCAAATATGAATATGAATCACTCAAGAGCTTCAGATTTTTAACCATAGGTGTGGTCATGGACTTGCAGTCCATCATCTCAAATCTCTACAGGAGATCAATTGTATATTTTCCTTGGTTAAGGAAAATCTCATCTGGCCTCTACCACACCCCTAATCCCAAGAAATAATGCATTAGAACTAGATCCTTCATTTCAAACTCTGAAGTGATCTCCCTCTTGCACCTAACTAAGAACTTCTCATCCCTTGTTAGAAATGGGTCATCCACATATAGGACCAAAATAAATGGGAAACCATCTTCAATCTTTTAGTAAAGTTTGGGATCTACATCACTCTTGGTAAACCCCAAGCTCATCAGATAACTGTCTATTCTGGCATGCCATGCCCTAGGTTCCTGCTTAATCCCATACAAATCCTTCAATTTCCAACATGGGAATCCTTCCCATGGATTACAAACCCTTATGGATGATCTATGTACAATTCTTATTCAATTACACTATTCAAGAAAGCAGTCTTGACATCCATCTAGTGTAATTTCCATCCCATCATGGAAGCAATAGCAATAATCAATTTGATGGAAGTGTACTTTTCTATTGGAGAAAATGTCTCATCATAATATTCTCCCTCTTTCTAGAAGAACCCTCTAGCCACAAATCTCGCTTTGTACTTCTCTATGCTGCCATATGTAGCATGTTTGATCTTGTAGATCCACTTGGAAGTCACTATTTATTTCCCCTCTAGTCTCAAAACCACTTCCCACACATCATTCTTCATGATGGACTGGTACTCCTCCATCATGTCATCCTTCCATATTTTCTACTTAGCAACTTCCTCAAAAGTGAATAGTTTTGAATCAATGATTTTACTCATCGACACCACATAGCTGGAAAACTTGTGTGGTCTCTTGCTCTCTCTAAAAGAGACTTTGGGAGCTACATGTCCTTCAAATTACTAAAAAGTGTTCCAGAGCCATGCTGGTCTCTTCCTGGTAATTGTAGTATCTCAGGGTGGATCTACAAGTACCTATGACTCTACTGTGTCATTCTAGTCTTCTGGAATGGGTTTCTCTGGAGTAAATTCAACCATGAATGCATCCCTTGGAGCATCATGTTCCTCTCGGTCCTCATCCATGTGAGACTCCCTATATCTTTTGAATGTTTCATCTTCATGAAATGTCACATCCTGGCTGATCTTAATCTGTCTCTGTCCAGGAATGTATATTTTGTAAGCCTTTGAAGTCTCATGGTATCCAATGAAGATTCCCTTATTTCCTAAAGGATCCAACTTTGTTCTCTTTTCCTTGGGAACATGTATGTACACTGGACAACAAAATATCCTTAAGTGGTTAACTTCTGGTTTCTTTCTAGTAAATACTTCTTCTGGTGTCTTGTTCCCCAATATCTTATGAGGACTTCTATTCTGAACATGCACAGTCGTACTTGATGCTTCTTCCCACAAGTGCATGGGTAGGTTCTAGTCATGGATGATTTCTTTAGCTTCTTCCACAATAGATTTGTTATTTTTCTCTACAATCCCATTCTGCTGGGGGTTCTCAACTCCCTCTTAATTCTTGCTTCTCTGCAAAAGTCTTTGAACTCATTTGAGGTGTATTCACCTTCAATATCAAATCCCAAGATTTTAATCTTCCTTCCAGAGAGATTCTCAACTAAAGCTTTAAACTCTTGAAACTTGCTGAAAACTTTATCATTCTCTTTCAAGAAGTAGATCCATGTCTTACATGAGTAATCATTTATAAAAATGACATAGTATACAAAGTTACCTAGTGATGACATCATCATCTTTTTGCATACATTTGAGTGTATGATGTCCAATATCCCCTTGGATCTATTGTCACTGCTTGTAAAGCTTCCCTTAGCCTTATTTCTATTAGCTCCCAAAATGAATCAGTCAATTTGTTCCATTTTGTAGGTGATAGCATGGTCACTAATAGGATTCTATATAAATTTTTATATTTTAGAAGTGTCAAAACATAGGATTTCAGATTTTATCCTAGACATAAATTGATACTCAAAAGGTTGTTTCAAAATTTTGTGAAAAAGCTTTTCAACGACTAACATATGTTGTGAAGTTGATGTTAGCTGGTGAAAGCCTCGGGTTTCAATGGTTAAGGTGTACTCCCCGCAACAAGCAAGCTGGTGAAAGCGCTAAACACATATTTCTTTTCAATGACTCCAGAAACCAAAAAGGGACACGCCCGGCATACATCATATAATCATTATGACAAGCTAGTCGAAACAAATGATGATGATGATACCGTTTGTTCATAGGACATTATAGCAGATTGTGCTAACAAATTTCATGTGATAGCAAGGAGAGGGTTTGAGATGACGAACTCTCAATCATCATTGGAGACAGAGGATAAAATACCGGCCATCCGGCGACATCAAATCAACATCTCTTGTTTTGAACTCGCAGTGTTCACAGATTGCTATGATGAGGTTTCATTTTCTAATTGGTAACACAGGGAGCTTTCAATAGCGCTCGCCTTTTCCGTATCAATAAAATTACCGTGTCAATGTTGTGCAAATCGACTAGAGTTCAAGTCGCATGCAAGAAGAGCCACGAGGAAAGGTCATAACAGATATTATTATTGTGATTATCAAAAGGAAACTTCGACAAATTGTTACAGTGACCATATCTGTCCTATGCGTGCACAGCTCAGGAAGTATTAGCTTGCAGAGCATCAATGCTCAACACAGTTCATATGCCAAACCATTTATTGATATAACTTAGCCACAGGTCAAGTCAACAAGTCAGGTGCAAAATCCCAGTTCACTTATTTCAGATCCCAGGTTTTCTATTCTTGCATGATAGTCAGATATCATATCCTCTACATACACAAAGGGTGTTAATTGTCAGCTCTGTAAACATGGAAGATCACTCATGCATATGTTTCTGAATCACTGAATCAAGAATTTACTGCATAATCTTTTAGAATGATGATTGATCATTCTTGGCTTCGAAATTTGCAGAATATTCTTCATCATCGATGGAAGGAGACGCCCTAAGTGCAAAACCAATATTCAATTGCTTGAATACATGATCAGATTTTGAAAAGAGAGATATAGTGTAGATCACCAAAGAAGACAGGGAGAATGACGGTTGAGGTGTATTTGTTTTAGTGGGGGTTCCTCATTCAGAGGCAGTGTTTGCAATGAATCCTGTAAATTTTTTGAACAAGAGGATGCTGAAAAGAACCTTTGAAAAATGATGCCTAATATTTCGGGGGAATTTTGACTACCTTTCCGAGCTCTAAATTCATATTTGAAAGTACCATTGGGATTTCTATATGTCAGTTGACTATTCAAGCATGTAAAACAGACTCTCCACGACTCAGAAATTCAATTTTTCCCAAGGTTGTTTTCATTTAAAAAATCTGCGCTTTCACCAGTTATTATGCTTTGAACTTTGCTAGTTAGTTGGTGAAAGCTCTGCTTTTCACCAGCTAAAGGGTCGGATTCAGGACAAAAGAGCTGGTGAAACCTGTTACATGGCAGCAAGGTCGTAGTTTTGCCCAGATTTGACTTTTTCTCAACCAAATCTTTCGAGGTTGGTTTCTAAAGATGCATAATAATTAAATACATTAGATTTAAGGTTTTATCTTGATGTATTTAATGTTTAAGAAGGTGGAAAAGTGAAAATGATGACCTAGTTCATGAGCAAAAAACTATATTTTTTGCCAAAGGTGGCAAATTCAAATTTCTTATGAAGATTCATCAGCCTTGGAAGGTTTTCTACATATGTCAAAGAGTTTGGAGGATATGAAGGCTATCAAGATAGAGTTTTACTCCTTAGATAGGATACTTTCCTATTTTGTTTTGACTTTCCTACACTTGTTGTATCTATTTTGATTTGACTATTTTTAGCAAATCTGATCCATCTTTCAAGGATCTAGATTTCATCTTGTAAGGCTATAAAGCCAAAGACATTTGGAGCACCAAGGGGTTCAATCTTGGATACATTTTGCTACTGTTATAGACTCTTATTTGATAACAGAATCACAGTCTTATTTTGTCTTCAATATCAGAATTGTTCATGCATCTTATATTTCTGTACTTTACTTCAGTTTGTCTTAGCTTCTAAAGACTGTCATCTCTTTATTAAGCTCATAAACTTGAATTGAAGGACTTCTTGCTATCTTGTATTGACCCTACACCTAGTTGTATTTGGTTATCAAGATTAGTATTYTTCATCCCCTGTTTAAACTRTCTTGTCTGATTATTGATTTCTAAAAGCACTGTCTTATTCRAATRTATGATGAGTTGTCCATTTCATTAGTCATTGAGTTATCCCATTGTTCCAAGCATACCAAATTTACCATATTCTTGAGTTACCAAACATCTTTGGCCTACAACCCCAAAGAGTTTCTTGGAGTGATAACAATTTTCAAGTGCACATCCTTTACAAACTCCATCATGTTCTACCTGCATATCTGGTAGACCTGTTACCATCTTTCTCAGGACTGGTAATGCTCTGTAATTTAGATGAGCAAGCCTTCAATGCAATAACTCACTAGAGTTAACATTGTTGTGTACAAGGGATTGTTCTTGGTGTCCTTTCAAATTATAAAATTCTCCCTCTCAGACACCAATCACGGTAGTAGCATCTATGCTTGAATTCTTGGGCCATAGAAGAACTTATCCATCCACACAAACCACCCTAAAACCTTTATCTTCTAAAGAAGAAACATGAAGAAGATTCTTCTTCAAGCCTTGTACAAACAACACATATTTAATTTAGATAGAATTACTTGAATCAAGTTGGTATGAGGATTCTCCTACTCCTTTGATTGCGTGTTTGGAATCATCCCCAAGCTCCACTTGAAGGGGTGAACTATTCTCTATCAATTTTGTAAGGGAACTTTTGAACCTGGTCATGTGCTTGGAAGCACCACTATCCATGAGCCAAATATCACTTCCTTGAGTGATAATACCTATTAGGGTTGAAAAAAATACATATTCTTCATCCTTTGATTTATTTTCCTTCTTTTGAGATGTGGGATATTTTGTGTTTGATGCATGTGCATGATGTTTCCTCTTTCCTTTCCCATGCGAACATTGAAAGACATAATGTCTCAACTCCTTACAAGTGTAACATATGATTTTAGATACATCCTTCTTATGGTGTGGTCTTCTAGTTTTCTTCAGACTAGCTTCTTTCCTTTCTTTCCTTTTCTTCACATGAACAACAAGAGCTTGATTTTCTTCATCATTTGTCTTCTATGATTTGGATATCAATATAGATTCTTCTTGGGTACAATCTGCCCATAGCTTGTCAAATTTGGGAAATTTACTTCTTGCACAAATTCCTTGAACAAATGCATCCCAAGAAGAGGGGAATCCATTAAGTGTAGTGGTTACAAGTTCTTCATCATCCACCGAGTCTCCAATGGCTGCTAGCTAGTCCTTGATTTGCAAAATTATCATGAAGTAATTGGAGACTGTCTCTGACTGTCTCTGAGTTGATGCCTTAGAGTTAGATTCTGGATGGTGTTCTTGCTTTCATAAAGTATGGTTAGGGAATCAAACATTTCCTTTAGTGTCTTTAGTTATGATACATTGGGTATCATGTGATCCTTAATCAAGTCTGTTAAGATCCTCTTGGCCTTGACTTCATTATTCCTGAAATTTTCTTTGGCTTCTTCTTCTTCTAGCTCTGGAAGCACCTGCTTGACATGACCCAACAAATCATTCACTTCTATAATTAGGATTACCCTATGCTTACATGATCTAAATTTATCTGCTCCATCCAGTCTATCCTCAACTCTCATACTGTTAATCATTTTCACCGGTAGAAACTCTAGGACTGAGAAATCCCAAAAATTCAAACTCCACCAAACAATAATTTGAGTGTTGCAGGAGGTGTGCTAGGGTTGGGAGAGTTTCTCTAGGGTGAAATTTTTCCCAACACCTTGGAACAAGTGCTCAAAGATCTTGACAAAGTAGTTGTGCAACTACAAATTTCAAGATCTTCCCTTCCAACTGTTAGACTTTCTTGAAGGTAACCATCTCTGATACCATGTTAGATTTTATTAATTTTTATAGCAATAGATTTACTATTGTTTTTAGATATTCTATTAAATTAACTATTATATCATGTACCGAAAATATGGGCAACATAAACAAGTACAAGAGACACAAGATTTTGTCTTGGGAAAACCCCAAACGGGGGAAAAACCCAACCAACCTTTCTTAGATAGATTCCGTCCAAAATAATCCAACCATGAACCAAATTTTAAGAGAAAACACACAATGAACAAACCCTAGCACAAGGCTAGCACACAAGATAGATCTAGAAAACCAAAAATTTGGAGAAACAACACCATACAGATATAGTGCACATCTTCCAAGGAGAGCACACAAGAGAAAATCACCACCAAGAATAACCAACCAAGAATCTCCAAGAGTGTAGTGTTGTGTCCTCCTTCCTTGCCTCAGATTAACACCTTCTTCTTGAGTGATATATGAGTGAGTGAGTGTGTCCAAATGAGAAATACATCTCTCTATTTATAGTCTTCAAGTCACTTTAACTGGGCCGACTTCTTCTCTCAGAAATTCTATTTCCCCTTTATCTTTTCCTGTGAGACGACTTCTCTTTCTATAGGTTCCAACTTCAATTTTTCTTTTCCAGTGGGATTAATTCTCTTATGGGATGTTATTCTACTATTGAATGGTCTTCCTTTGACTTTTGGAATATTCTCTTCTTCTAAGAAAGGTTGTCTAGGAGGAAAATACCTCCTGCAACTACAAAACATCAACATATTTTTCATGCGATAAATGAATTCCTTTATTTATTAATAACATATTTGAAAACCTACACTTCCTATGGTGTATTTCATGAATTTTATCTTCATGTGATGCACCACATCACACAAAATTCAAACTTCTTGCAATAAGACAAATTCTTCCAAAACTTTTCTAAGTCCCCAAACTTCATCGAGCTTCCCATATCATTCCTAAACTTTCTTATTGCAATACAAGATATATCACATGAATTTATTTTCATGTGATACACCCTTTATCGAAAGAAAATAAACTTCTCACAATACACAAGACTTAACGAATTTGCCATAAAAACATTTCCATAAAATTTCCTAGATTTTTTGCCGAAAAAATTGTTTCGCTCAAGGAAAAAACACTTCTTCAAGGCTCCCATTGACCTCTCATAAGTTATGAAGAGGGATCTAAAGAATTAAACTCACAATTTATCAAATATAAAGAGGAAGGTTGGGCTCATAATGATAAATTTCTCTCAAGAAGGATGGCTAGGCCTCCAAGGATTTCATCCTTTACATATTATAAGTGCATCCTTCCAAGATTGGTCTAGGATGACAAGTGTCCCAATAACCTACAAACTTCATCTTAACATCATACTAACAAGTTACTTTAATACATGCAGATACATACAATTAAGTAAATGCACCATCCAAAAAACTTGTGTAAAGTTTAAACTAGTAAATACATGGCAATTGACCTCATCGATGCAAATATGAATTTAAACAACAAAGGTTAATGAGGTAGGCACTCAAAATACTCAACTCTATCATAACAAGAAGAATTCCTCATGCCAATGCATCACACAATCCTTTCCAAGGAAAGTATCAGTTTGTGCAACAAAATCACTTCTTTATAGAGGAATTTTTATTCCAAATAAACTAGAAAATAGTTACTCTTATGAGTTTCATGAACCAAATACAAGACAACTCATCAAAACAACCAATATAAAGATTCTACAAGTTAGGAGACATGATTCCAAGTAGGAAAACATGTTTCTAGGACTTCAATCTATTCATTTCCTTGATTCCCTCACAACAATGCCTCTAGCTTCATATAACATCATGACTCCAAACAAGAACCATTAACATATCACACTAATCATAAATATATTTCACTTGCCTCAACACATAGGTTAGATGACATAAGGCTATTTAAGTGTTGTAACTTTAAGTCCTTAAGAAGATATTTATAGAATATGATTCAACCCAAACTTTAAGCATAAAATCATTATTCAAAGATATGCAGAAAGGCTATGTTTGAAATAGAGTCTATGAACAACATACACAAGAATATCAAATGCATTTCCAAAGTAGAAAAAAAAAATTCATGCTAAATTCCTAAGGAAACAAGAAAAGATGTCCATGCAACTAGGAATGCATAACTTCCTTTCCACACATGTTACCATAATCATGAAATTTTGCAGCCATTATAATTATAATTCTAAAAGGATCAAACCAATATATTTCCCATACCAATTTCATGTACAATTCACAAATTACATAGATTGTATGTAAATATTTAGCTAGGTAAAATCACTTATTTGAAATTTGGAAGCTACCCAACCAACTGATTGAGGGTGGGCACTTTTCCACCCAATAGTAGGTTCAATTCCACATTTCCTTCTGCAATTGGCCACCCCCTAGCTAGACCATGATACCACCAGGGTGAATTTGAAAAAAAAACTCTCTCGTAGACAAGAGTACAATAAGGGAATTCCTTTCTCCTTCGGGTGCAAGGTCTCCATGAATTATAGGTGCTTCCTCTATTAGCTTTCACAACATCTAATGGGATCCTTTCAATACTCCACAATCCCTTAAAGTTTCCCATTTCTTTTGCTTATTGTGTGCACCCAACTATGCACCAAATCACGACCCTCACACTCAACAAGTTCAAGAACTTCTCGCACCAATTCAAAGCAATGAATTTAGAGTATTCAAAATCAATTTTACCGACAATGAATTGCTCACTATTGGCTTCACTCTACATGCATAGAATCACTCCCTTCCCACTCATACATATTTGTCTCCTAGTTCTCCCATAATTCATGATTTACTCCTCTTCCCATGCAACATAGATCATGCATAAACTTCGAAGTGACTAATCTCACCCATCCCATGCATTTTGCTTTGAGATACTTCTCAACCACCACCCCATGCTTCCATAATTGTGGGGAGGAGATATCTCAACCAGCCAAGTCTTCTCATTAAATGGTTTGGGAAAAAAGGGAAAACATTCAAATTCAAAAAAATGGCAACAAATGTTTTGGCAAGGGTTGCTTAATATTATTTACAAGGTAAACCCTAAGCCCCCTCACTATTCACTTCTCATGGTATCATGGTCACATTAGGTGCTCTTTCCTCATTTACTTGTTGGTATTTTTATTATTAGTTGGAGGATATAACGTTTACAACATTTACATGTCCAAATCATCATGGAATTGTAATTAATTATCCATGTCGAAATTAAAATATTAATTAGTGTAATTAATCACATATTTAATCAGTGGATAAAAATGGGTATCTTACATACCATCCCCCTTGGAATAACGCCATCTTCAATGTCCTCTTTATTGTAGAAACAATTTCAATGTCCTTCACTCTTCAACTTGCACCAACATGATCATCCTCTTCAACTATTCCATCAGTTGTCATTTGTCTTTATTGTGTATCCATCTCCACACTTCTGGTAGCCAAAAATATGCCTAAAATGATTATTAAATGATCATGTATATTAGAACCTTTTCTATGCCTAAGTATTCCATTGATTTTTATGTTCATAATGTTGGATAGAGTACATTTTTAAACACAATACTTATCTATATGATCAAGATCCACATCCATATGGCTGCCACAAATAGAATTCGGCTCACTATTCTCTCAGACATATCCAATATGCTGATGATCCCAACCAACATAAAGTCTCCTCTTCCTTACAATGACTCACCCTCCAAGCTCAGGCACCACCTTCTCTGTTACACAACACCTCGAGTGATTTATCATTTTCCAAGGCTTCCATGGAATAGAAGAGTATTGAGACTTATAGAGTATTATGGCCAAGGCATCCCTCAACTTGCTCCAGCATATCATAGCTCATTAAAATGATGATCATGACATACCATAGTGGTATCGTGTCCTAACAATAGCCTATTTTCCATGTAAAGTGAATTCAAGGGTGCTAAATTCAAATTTTCATTAAAAACAATGATTTCAATATCCAAAATTGCAATTTCAAAAAATATTTTATGACAAAATTTCGATGATGACAATTTAATGGAAAACATAAAAATCATAAAATATTTATACTTTTTCTTTATGAGTACATCATAGTAAGAATTGTCATTGTTGTTTATATTTCCAGAAGTGGATTTAGAGACAACGGTGGGGGAGATTGCAACCATTTTCAATTGGAAAATAGGCACAAAAAAGGGGGAAATGTGAAGGATGGGAAAAGGAAAATATATTGGGACTGCAAGGGAGGGGACACAGTTAATAGTTTATTAGCATAGTTTAAAAATGTTACGATTTTGAATTTTTTCCTCCATTTTTTTCGACTATTTTTTCCCAAAGTCCAGTTACAAATTGATAGAATCACAAATTTCAATTATTGAAATTACACAATCTGAATGCAATAGGGGTTTTTTAGGGTGCCAAAACCATTTTTAAAATAAAAAATACAAATCCAACAACGAAAATATTGCAATTCCAACAATTCTTTTGGGTTGGACATGTAATCCTTGTGACTATGTTACTTATGGAAATATTATTGTAAATATCACTTAGCAGAAATATGAAGATTCGTAGGTGATAGGAAGAGTCACCTTAGAAGGGGAAGACCAACAATCATCCAAATGTATATTTATTAAGCTTCATGTTAATGAAAATCATCAAGTGTGGAGTTACATTTTCTACCATACTTGGCCTGTCAGTGGTATCAGAGTGTAGGCTAACTCCATGAATCATTCCTCTTGGCATTTCCTTTCCCCTTGTGTACAAAAAATGCTTCTTGATTTCCTGCATTTACCTCTTCCTTCCTATTTTTCCCTTTGATTGATTCTCTATGCCCACTCCCTCATATTTGATTATTCTTTAATGTTATAATTATTCCTTGGTCCATTCCCATCCCCATTCACATTCCTTCTTGTTATGTGTGCAACCCTCTGTATGGCCCTCTTCGTGCAACTCTCTCCAAATAAAACCCTAATCTATGGTGCATTGAGTGTGTAAGCGTGGTGTGGATACTGGGATCCAAGCCCATGAGAAGTTCTATGCAAATCCTTTTCATCTTTCCTTATTTTTCTTGGATGTATTAACTTTGGCATCGGTTGTGGACACATTTTTGAATTTTTTTTGCTCTTGTTCTTGTTTCTTGAGGCCGAAGGTCTTGTCTTCCATGACCTTCTATTTTTTTTTGGCTATATTGGCCTTGGATTGTTTCTTGGGAGGCGTGGTTTTACTCATTGGACTATCACCTCGACCACACACTGTCTCTTCTCCTCTCTTCTGATGTTGTCATCATCGGTCTAACCCACTACCAGGATTGCTATAACTGATATTATGGTTATTGAATGAATGCTTCCCTCAACATCCATGGGATATATCAACCCTAAGATGACACACATTGGAATTATATCCATCCATGACCATGAATTGCAAATAAAATAATCTCAAAGAAGTCTTGAGGATCATCTCTCTTGGAAGTATCTATTGATTGGGCAGTAGGATATTTTATCATCCTCAATGACCATAGATCATGTATTAAGAACTTTGCTACATGTTGATATCATAAACAAGACTCTTCAATTATGTCGTAGGATCTCGACCACTACAAAACCAATTTAAAGGAATCAAATACATGAGTGTTAAGAACCAAATATCAAAATAGCATAAAAAACCTCAGAATAAGTACTCAACGCCTTAACAAAGAGAGAATTTCAGATAATAATCCTCTTTGAGGGGGAAACCTTCTTATACACCACATAAATTTACAAATACAAGATGATTCCAAATAAAAAGGTCTCCTTGGTATATATAGGAGACTATGAGAGACTATGAGGTACAATTACAACTAATGGACCCAAGACAACATAAATAAAATAAAAATACTAATGTAATATGCCCCAATTAAGGGGTAATGTGTCACTATTTAGGGCTTAGCATGCCCCTCCCCTTGAGACAAGTGTTGTCTGCAACACTTGAGTAATTCTGGATGCTTCTGTATAAAAGAATCATGTTCCCAAGTGGAATATTCAATAGGTAGTTTCCTTCACTTAATGAGATACTCTGAAATGGATCTATTCCTCAGCTGGTGAATTCTTGTGTCAATGATAGATTCAGGCTCCAATATGATTTTCCCTTCCTTGTCAAGTTCTGGAAATATAGTTTGAACTGGGATTTTTTCACCTATAACCTTCTGTTGAGATTAATTTCCGCTTCCAAAATTAACCTCCCCTTTTTAATTTTCCCAGCTTATTTTCTCCCTCTCTTTTCCCTCTTCTATACTTACCCAATTTCCCCTTTTCCTTTTTTCCCTTCTTTTCTCCCTTTCTAGTTTTCATACTTAGTTTTTTTTTTCAAAACAATGGGTTCACGGGTTCCCGAGTTGGTGGACTTGCGAATCCTCATCTCCAATCCACACTCTCACATATTGAGTCTGACCAACCACCACATTATCCCATACTTAGCCATTTCTGTAGTCGCGGGTTCCCGAGTTGACGGGGTTGAACTCTCATATCCCATGTTCTGTAATATACATCTTGAATCTGAAAGATATGCGATCTACATTTTGACCATCAGAATCCCCCAACTTCCAATTATCTCATTCCTCCTATGATGAGTCTGTTCGACCACATCATAACACTTAGCCTATTTTCAACCTTCTGCAGTTGCGAGTTCATGGGTTCCCTGGTTGGCGGGTTCACAAAAGTATCAAATCCTATTTCCCTCCTGTCCGTCCCCGCCACCTTCGTGGTTTTCCCAATACACATTTAGTATGGTTTAATGATAATAAATAATTATGAAGGTACCATAAATATTGTCATTAATAGGCGAAGGGATTGATGAGATTTCTCATTAAACTAAATTAAAGCATGATTTTTGGAAGATTATATTATATCTCTCAAGCACTCATTTCAAATATTATCTAGATCAAAAGAACGCTCCCATCAACTTATGGTAGTGACAACTCGAAAATAGTTCTGCGGAGATACTTTGAACATTTTTGGATGAGAGGACCCGAACGTTTAGTGGTCTAGAGTGTACTCTTATTATTCATCCCCTTCTGCACAGAAGGAAGTAATTTGGACATCCGGAATTGCTCATGCAGGCTATGTTATTGAAGTATTTGAATGCAAGGAGATGGTTTCCTGGTGCCCTGAGAAGTATATACCAAACCAACGGATGATTCAACTCCAAGTCCATTCTCCCGTCTCCCTTCAACTCAAGTGTTCCGTAAAATGTTGAGACTCCTAGAGCCAACACTCACCTTCAAAGGTGAAGATTGCAGAGACTTCTTGAAAAAAAAGACAATGTCCTGGATCTATTACCTGAATTCTTGGAGACTCCCACGACCATCCTTGAAAATATCACCAGACTATAGGTCATCTTATTCAAAAACCCATTTCAAGAAATTGCCTGGTTATTTAACAAAGTTACGAGCCAAGAAAATACTGCTAGCATTTCCTGTATGATTCTTTACATCTTATATTTTACTGTCAAGGAGCAGGCTATTTTTTATTGGGGGAAGTTGATTTCCATTGAAATATATTCCCAATTGTCTCAGTATAAAAAGGATAAGAAATTCTTTATGTGTTCTTATTTAGTTTTTGCGATAGCACATTGCTGTCGATTTCCTAAATTGTCTACATGCAAGAATGTGAATTGTGAATTCGACCCCATGACCTTTTGGTACCAAGATTTATGGAGGCACAAATATTCCCTGCATTTTTATGAACTTTTTAACGAATTTGTTTCGGTCCTTCAAGAATTAGTATTCAAAAAAGACACCCCAAGGATATTCGCTCATGCCAATAAATTCCTGGATAGAAAGGGGACTTTGGAGCAAATGGAAAACTACAATGTCATCAGGATTTTTGGTTCTATGGAAAATCCTTCCTTTCTTCCATGCCATATATCTGACAAAATGTTTGTCATATAAGTTGCAAGGAAATATAACTTTTGGCTACATGTTTTTCATGAAAAATGAAAAAATCAATTTATACCTTTGCCTTGGAAAGTTGGGGATTTTGTATTCAGAAAAATGAACAAAATTGATGAATTGGAAAACCACTTCCACAACTTGAATCTCAAGTAGGATAAAAATATTAGAGGGTTTGAACCTAATGGAATCTTTGTGGAACATATGTTAACAATGGGTTTAAGTATTTCATTTATCCATACAGTTCTAGGAGAAGAAGAAGATCATAACCTGTGGAATCCTACCCACACTACTGATGACTTAGAGATGGTACTCAGTACCAATGAATTGTATAAAAGAGAGGAAAATTTCCCAGCGAGAAGAGTGCCCAGTCCCCAACTATTACTCCAAAGAATTCAACACCTCGTAGCAGTGATACAGTGACCCACCCATCAAAAAAGGTAATCAATAGTATTTTAGTTGGAGGAGGAGACAAGAATCCCCCTCTAGGAAAAATAGAAAGCTCCCATAAACTTCCTCTGAGGAAGAAGAGGAAGAATATTGTACAAGAAGAAGAAGAGCGTCAGGTCAAAAGTGACATCAATAGCTTCTCCCTCGAGGATATCGAGCTCGAGGCTGACATTGAGAAGATTGTTTCTAACATTGATCAGCTAGGAGGCACGGCCCACCAAAATCAGTCATTGGAAATTGTTGAAAATGAGATATTTGATGAAGAAGAATCATTTGTATTTCAGAGTGCTGTCTTTGACAACGAATCTAAAAAATTAATTATTGAGAAGAATGATGCAAAGAATAAAAAGGGGAAATATCGTTCAGAGGTTAACCTAAAGAATATGCATCCATCCCAAGTTTTAAGAACCCATAGAGCCACCGATGATGCATTGGACGATTCCATTGGCAGTATCGAAGAAGAAAATACAAAGTTAAAGGAAAGGATTAACGAAATAGAATATAATTTGATGCCTCTTCCATTTCTTGCCAGAATTTTGGAAATTGTCAGACCTGCCACGCCCACAAAAAAAATAAAAGGATCCTCAAGCTTACTCACATTAGCTAGGAGCTATGTGGAGAATAATATCAAGAAAAGAATGGCACTAATTACAGAATCTTGGGAAATTTCAAATAACATTGTTTCTTTTGGATTGAGGGCACATACCTTCATTTAATATCTACAGGTCGACCTAAAAAAAGAAGAAGGTTTCTAGCTTGATGTCATGGTACCCTTTGGTATTAAAGTTACCAACATGTTAGAGATAAAGAGAAGAGAGGAGGACCTTCGCTCTCCAAGTTGGATCAAGCAACTGAATGCATGCTGGAAAGAGAAAACAAAGAACTTGAACAACATCATCCAGGCATGCAACCAATCCATAACAAGGAGAGAAGAGCTATTCAAAAGGCTCACGGAGGTGGAACTATCCAGAAGCACTAATGAATTCCAAGATCCCAAGTTGATCCTCAACTCGTTGTTCCTAACAAAACAATAGTTTGATGAGTAGGTTGCGATTTTTAAAGGATTGTCAATTGAAAAATTCTATGGAATAATTGTATATGATGAGAACACCATAGATAACTAGCTAGTGGACTATTCTGTAAAAAATTAGGATATTGAAGAAGTACTACATGTCGTTTCCATTGATCTCTAAGACTTGGAGGGTGAGCTGTTCAATATTAAAATATGGCATGAAATCAACGTGGAAAATATGAAAGGTTTCATCGAGGAATGGTTCAAGAAGGCTATTGACAAACTGACAACTGAAGGACAAGAATTAGTTGAGATGGTTCCTGTAACCATTGATGAAAATGATAAAAGGACATCAATGAGAAAATGAAGATATGAGTGACCATCATAGTAAGTTTACATTGATCACATCTGCTGTAGTGGGAAAACCCCCTATGGACTACACTAGGGTTCTAAAGTGCAGACAGAGCTAACTGTCTAATGTCTCCTACTTTTAACGACTACCCCGACAATACCCCACAATCATATATAAAATACAAAGTCTAGGGATCTGATAGGCTTACCTTAAACCCCGTGTCCAGTGTCGATCCCTTTTGCGCTCAGTTGTTTCCCGAATGCAGATCTCCTCCCAAGGCCATCCTGCATTCACCAAAAGAAAAACAAGAAACTACGAGCATGCATTCTATATATTGATTAGTGGGTTAGATATCATAACAAAATATAAATAAATCATAAAGATTGAAGATATCATTTGGCGGGACGGAAAAAATATTTCTTTGTATTAATCTCACAGAGTAGCTTACAATATGAGACCAACAACTGCTCCTCAAACTCAGTCCTGGGCTCCTCTTCACCAAGCTCCAACTACTTTCAGGTATCTTTCTCCTCTTCAATTCTCTCTAGGGAAATGGCAAAGGTTTGCAATGGAGGAAAAAGGGCTAGAATAAGGAATTTTGGCTCAAACTCACAATGTGGTGGAAAATAGTTGGGGTAAGGGGGAATACTAAAATGGGTAGAGTTTCTTTTCTCTCATGCTTCTTGTAGGCATGGGACCCCCACACCTTATTTTATATGCCAAAAAGATAGTTATTCGGTTGGGTGACCGACTATGGGTGGTCAATTGGTTAGGAAACTACCCAAAATCTCGTATCCCCTTGCAAATTTTTATTTTTTGCAATTTTTGTGAGTATACGCAGGCTGTAATGGTGTAACTAGCATACGTACGTGAACTTCAGAGGTGCAACAAGCATGTGTATGCGGGAATTAGTGGTGCAGGGTGTGTACATCTTCAAAAACATGGTTTTTTAGAAGAGCTATTCAGTGATGGCTTTGGAAAAAATAGCAAGTAAGATGGCCTGATGCCAGGTATGCAGGTATGGTGCAATTTAGGGATGTAATAGATTCCCCCTAATGTGTGAGGTCATAAGATCATCTGATGGCTGAAATACATTACCAACCTTCACCAACGTATGAAGCGAGTGAGGCCAGGCACCAGAGTTTGGGAGGTGCCATCTGCAAAATAATAATTTGTCTTACCGAGGTGGGCATACCCATGCTCGAAATGAAATAAAATCATGGTTGCCAATCAAATACACTGCAGATCCATGTCATATAATTATATAAAGTGTAGCTGCGTGAAATACACAACAGATCTACATCTCAAAATCAAAAGATATACATGTATAGTATCCATCTTCAAGAAGCCAATGACGCTTGATGGCTAGATATGAGGCCTTCAAAGCTCGAGCAACAACTTCAAGATATTCAAAACTCGGGTAGGAGTGTAATACAGGTGTATGACTTCACTACCCAGAGGTCTTTGACGACTTGTCGGGAATATACAAGAGGATCTCAGTGATCAAGCAGAGAACTTCATTGATTTTGAACAAGGACTTGATTGGAATTTCGGGATGGCCGGGCATGAGGACAGGATACAAACTACAAAAGGGCCGACTCAATCTAGATAAAAATTCCCTTGGACAATAGCACGACAAATGATGAGACTCAGGCAACATGGCACTGACATAAGTTTACAATGTAGGAGGCAACACAAACTCTCCATATGTTTGGAAGAATAGCCAAATAGAGGAGGACACAACTCTATGTAGCGAGAACAAATTATTAAGGTCATATTAAATCCCAGATCTTGACGAAAAAATGGAAGGATGTGCTTTGTCCAGGGGCGACTCATTGTGCTGCCAACAAAAGAAAATACTTTTCCCTTCCTATTTTTGGGGTATATTTGAGTTTTTTGTCTTTTTCAATAATTTTGGAGAGCTTGAAAGAGAATAAAAGAATGCTACATTACAAAGGAGGAACAGGTGTCACAAACATACTAGTTCCAAGCGCAAGGAACACGCTGATGCTCAAAGCAAGGAGACATATGCAGGAAAAGGACACTCGGGAAAATTCCTCCATGGGTCAAGGTGTCAAGACACAAAGGCAAAGTGCTACAAGGATTGCGTATAAGGCATGTGTTGAGCCCTAATATTGGATCATTACCCCTTAATTGGGGCATATTACATTAGTAATGTTATTTTATTTATGTTGGCTTTATTCCATTAGTTGTAATTATACCTCCTAGTCTCCTATATA
>JZKD02S0254608.1:122238-143650 GCA_000966675.3 Picea glauca | reverse complement strand
TAAAAGGAGGTTTCCCCCTCAAAGAGGCTTATTATCTGAAATTATCTCTTTTTCAAGGCGTTGAGTACTTATTCTGAGGTTTTTCTATGCTATATTGATATTTGGTTCTTAACAACATGCTTCAGATGGTTCAGTTGAGAGAAACATGGAGCCGACATTAGGCCAAAGCTGCAGGGATGCAAATGCGATTAATAAGACACAATGATAACATCCTTCAATTTAATTTTAACGAGCCTAGAGAAGGTAAGATCGACGGTTTTTCATTTTTAGAGAGTCTGCAAAAGCGTAAAAGAAGACTCCACTGGGGTACCTTTTCCGAAGGTAGTCTGGTCGGTTCAAAAAAAGGGTAAAATAGAACCGAAAAGATGTCTATTCAAAACCATTTTAATGAGTGTGACAAAGACAATATCACTTGGAAAATTTTTCAATTTTAAGGAGTCTGAAAAGAGCTTAGCTATGGACTCATTGGATTTTTCTAGATTTAGTCTCCCTAGTCCGAAAAAGTGAAATTTACTGAGGAGAACTCTCCCGGCGAGACAAATCTCCCGAGGTGTAAATTTTTCCTCCTTAATATACAGGTCGAAAAAAGGGGTAAGCTCATGCCAATAGATTTTTTTCTGAACCAATTAAGGAGTGTGAAAGAACAAGGTCACTCGATGATTTTTTCACTTTTAAGGAGTCTGAAAAAAGCTTAACTATGGACTCCGTAGGGAATGTTTTTCTTGACTATTTTAACGAGTGTGAAGAAACAAGGTCACTCGACAATATTTTCACTTTTAGGGAGTCTGAAAAGAGCTTAACTATGGACTCTGTGGGGGTTCCTTTTTCGTAAATTTAGTCCCTCAGGCCCGAAAAAGGGTTAAACTTATACATGAGAATACTCTTCTTGCGAACCGAAGTTCCTAGAGTATACCTTTGTTCGTATAGTTGACTATCCAGACTGAAAAAGGGGTAAACTACTGCTGGATAGATGTGCCTTCAAGTTTTAGTTTGGCGAGCATGAAGGGAAACAAGATCGCTCGACAATCTTTTCATGTTTATAGAGTCTGAAAAGGGCTTAAAGAAAACACATAGAGGTTAATTTTCTCAGTTAATCCGGATGAAATCGAAAATCATAAATGCAGTCTTGTCGGATGTTGCTTTCAGATCACAAAGCAAGATTGAAAAACAACAAATCTTTCTCATGCTCAACACTTCATGGGTCGATGCCTAGCATCTCCTCAGGGGAGCAGTCCACTCTGACGAAAACATTTTTCACAACGCCAGGGGTTCTGGAGATATATATAGGTATCATTTTGGCGATGGTTTCCATATTACCTTTGGCATAAACTATGTGCATAGCCAAAGGATTGATAGGACAAGACCTATATTCATTCATAGTCAAAGTGAATTTACCTATTTCAATTCTTCTTAACTCTGGGAGAAAACAAGATCTATGATGGAGATCATACCAGGGTCTATCCAGACCAGTCATTGCCTCGATAATCGCCTTGTCTGAGGGTAGTAATAATTCTAAAGAATCAATATCAGCGAGTGAACCTTGAGCCCAAATAGGCTCAAGAACTGAATCTAAATCCTGTGCGGGAGTCAGATCGGGGTCGGCGGAAGCTTGCTGGACTATAGAGTACACAACTTTTGTCGGGGACAAAGGCATGGCCATGCCATGGTTCCCTGTCCCTTCCAACATGGCTGATGGGGAAGGAAGAGTCCATATATCATTAAAGTAAGTCATGCGAAATGACGAGACTTGAAAAAATCCATCCCTAGGTTGGTCGGGGACAACCGATATGTATTTGACATCGTTGGTTGGAGGCGAGTAGTCAAAAGTACCCATCAAAGGTGGGCACAAACCAACCCCTATGTTAACGATGCTAGGATGAGGGTTATCAATCATCGAGACTGTGGATGCCCTTGATGAAGGGTTAGGATGGGAGAAGGATAATTGATCAATGGACACGATCCGACCCTCATGTGGAAACAACAAGACCTGAAAAACTGTCGCGACCACTGCATGCATATCATAGGTCCAAATCCTTCCTAACAAAAGTTTGCAGTCGAGAGGCACATCAACCAATTCAACCTTGACGCACATGGTATTTCCTCTTTGCTGCACGATGAAAGAAGGAATGATTCCATGTGGTTGGAATGAATGACCGTCGAACGCGGTAATAAGAGTAGGTGATGGAGACAAAACGGATTGGCCAATGGGCTTCCAACACACCAACGACATCATGCATGTCGAGGCACCCTCATCAACCACTATGCGGAAAATGTTCCGTGTAAACGTTTTCGTGATATAAGCCACTACTATCTGAAATGCCACATGGTAGGGGAGACGAGGTTTTAAGTCAGTCGTATCAAGCATGATCATTCCCAGATTACAAGTCTCAGAAAATCCTAAGGAAGATAACAGAGCCTTTCTCTGGGAAGGGTATCTCTGGAGGACCTTGAAAGAAGACATTGCACAAGGGGTTTGTGACAAATCCTCTACCACAGAGTAGTTCTGGGCGGCCCCTTCATTTGGATTGTGGGAATCTTTATTGAACGCACCTTTTGGGATGTGTGTAATTGTTTCGCAAAACGTATTATCGATCTGAAGAGGAAGAGGTGGGTTTTCAGATTCTTTACCCTTCTCAGAGGTGTTTGGAATTCCGTAATTGTGTGCCCAATTTTCTATATAAGTATCACCTTTCATCATATAAATATTCGAAGTTGAGGTATTACTGGATGACAGAGAGGGTCCCTGACTTCCCCCATCCGCATTCGAAGAGGCTTGAGTTAAAATTTTCCCATGTGGGAATGGGTTCGTTAACACAACAGGCTATTGTTGTGACAAAAACGTTTGGGCCTCTCTGAGTCGAGGGCATAGGTGAGTTGGGTGATCTTCCATGCAAAGGTTACACAAATATTTCAATTTTTTTCTCTTTGTGTTTCCCCCGCCAACATTATTGTTGGGTTTCTTATCCCCCTTACCCTTCTTTCCTTGTTTCTTCTTCCCTTCAGGTTGCTGGGTGGTCTTTGGGTTTGTCAATTTCACACTGTGTACATACGACGTTTGGGTAGGGGGAGCATCCGAACCAGTGGTCTGGCTGGCCGCTGTCTGTTGTATTGACAATTGTTGCAATTGATTTGACAGTGGATCAGTGGGATTCATTTGTGCTGAACCTACAATGCCATCGACATGTGGTCCAGACTTCTATTTGGTCTTGTCAAGTATGGACCTCAGTGCATCTGGCGAAATTTCGTAAAGTAAGCCAGAGTGAGAGTAAATCAACTCTAGCTGTTGAGCTCTCATTATCTCTTCTTCTAAAAAGACCCCCGACGTTTTGCTAGAGTGGACCAAAGACTTAAGGAACCACTCTAGCAAAAATGATGGTGGGATTGGTACTTTTATCAAACTCTTTTGATGTCTCCATTCTCGGATGTGATCATAGATATGGTCTACCTTTGTCTGCTCAAAGTTGTCCAACAATTCTGTGCCGGCATCATATCTCATAGGTAATTGAAAATGGTTTAAGAAAACCATTTCCAATTCACCAAACATAGAGTATCTTGAGCGATCGATCTCAATGTACCATTTCACAACACTCTCGATGAGAGTGCATTGAAACAAATGCAATTGTATGGACTCGTCTCTAAATGAGTTGGACGAGCACCATAAGTGGAAGGTAGTCACATGATCACCTGGATCTTCATTAGGTTTGCCCTCGAATTTTGGAATGTCTGAGAGAAACTTGGTCGGCATAGGAGGCCAACATGGATTGTGATAGATTGGGTCTTTTAATAATCTTGACAAGTCTGGAAAATGCAAAGTTGCCAGAAAAGGTAGCTTCGGTTGTTGAATATTTTCAGGAGGATAGGGGCCTAGGTTTTGGCTGGCATCTGATTTCCAAGAAAAGTTAGGCTGTTGGCCTGGGTTCTGGTAAAATCCATGGCCGTGGCTAGTGTAAAAATACTACGCTTGTTGAGATGTCGTCGACTGACTCCTATAGTAGGACGTTGAGGGCTGGGAAGGGATTGCTCCCAACATTGCGTTCCAAAGGTTCTGGAAAGGGATTCCCCCTACTGATCCGATGGGCATAGGTGTTGAGCCTTGTCTGGAGTTCCATTGGCCATGGACGGGGTTTCCACTGGTTGACATCCCCGACAAGGGGTTTAATCCATGCCACGGATTCCAAGGTCCTTGAGAAGTGTTTTCCCCCTGTGTAGGAATAGTACCCTGCATGGGATTTTGTGATCCGAATCTAGGGTTTCCCTGGTTGAGGCATAAGCTGACAAGAATGCATTGTTACCAAACACGTCGAACAAAGATAATGACAAAGAACCCACCGTTGTGGTACTGAAAGAAGGTCCTTGAATACCTGCTCCTAGCCAGTTATAGTTCATGGTCGGCCATGTGGGTTGTTGAGGAGCACCATCGAGCGAGGGAGACGATGAAGGTATGTGACCCCCGCCGTGAAGGAAATCATTATAGGGGGCTAAGGTGCCCCCTATAGAACCTTACAGAGGAGCATTAGAGCTCCCTGCCCCCAAGCCCATGGTTTGGAGGGTGGAGTAGGACAAGATCGAGTTCATACTAAAGCTGGGCATCCCATATGAAAACAGAGGGCTTGTCACACTCTGTATAGGTGGTTCATTGATCGCCACCACGGATGAAATGAGACCACTGCCCGAGGTAGAGGCGATTGAGACCATGGTGGCCCGTACCTACGAAGGTGAGTTAGGAGGCAGAACGCCCCCTACTGTGATAGCCTTAGAGGGAGTATGAGGATTCTCTGATGAATTAGCAACATTTGTTTCCATGGTTTCATGTAGGATTATTTGGCACTCGCGATGCATTAACCTTGGGGGGACAAGATGTATCAAGAGCGACACCGAAAAATCAGTGATCAAAGGGTTATACGGACTGAGAGCTTCTACTCCAAGGTTAGAAATAGTCGGTTCCTCCAGATTCACAAGTTCTCTTGTCAGGGATGGTTGGGGTACATTTTGATGTTGCTTGGTTGCCTCAAATGACCCTTGATGGTCAAGTCTTTTCCTTAGCGGTGGCGGTGGTGGCTCCACTTAAACCAGTGATAGGCACAAAAGCCTTCGTGACCAGTGGAGCTCTTGATCTTCCACTGTGTGAGAATATCAATGACACACTAAGGTTTTTCTAATGTTGAAGATCAAACACACACTAGAAAAAGTTCCTATAAGATATAGCAAGCACACCACTACAACTAGTTGGAAGAACAATTACACCAGCCAACACTAGAGCAACTTACCGGTGCAAGTGAAACTCGAATACGAAAGCACCCTCCAGGTATACTCTACAAAGTGTGACCTGATGTCTGCCCTAGGTATGGTGGTATACCCCCGCAGTCACCTATGTAAGTCACTAAGATAAAGGCAACTAGGTTTCCAGTGCGCGAACAACTACCAGGCGGGTATAGTCGACAGTCGGGCAGACCACAATGAGCAGGGTATCAAGGCCTGAAACCTATCAAGGGTATCAAAATCAAGTGTTCTGAAATATAAATGAGGACCCCAAATGGATTTGAGACCCACGAAGCTCTGTGGAAAATGCGATCAACAGAATCCCAAGATAAGCCCTCTATATGCGTTCCTCCGTTACGATTGGTCCAGTTTTGGAGGGGTTATCTCCGCTACCTTTCCGCATGCGACCTCATGTTTAACCCCTTTGTTAGAGGGGGGTCCCGTATATTTTCCATAGTTACTCGACTTTTAAGCACTCCCTAGCATAGACTCCTATGTTTGTTTTATAGCCTTGAAGAGTTTCCTCTCCAACCTAAATCAAGGCTCTAGCCTAGACTAGTTTGTGGACCCTAACAAACAAAAAGTCTAATAAATTTTAATTAGGTGTTAATTTTAAGAGGTTGTTCTAATTCAAAGGGAATGGAAATGAAACTAGTGGTGTTTGTAAAGAGACGAAAGAGAATAACGAATGATGGAAACAAAATTACTTCTTTTTTCAAGAAATAAAGATTTGTAAATTTAAACTCTTTAACCAAACTTTTCTAACTAACTTTTTTTTCCAAGATATTTTTAAATGAAGAACTCATAATTGAATTTCACTCGACTATGAGCTACTTAAAGTCCTAAGCATTCAGTAAATAAATTAAGAAAGAATTCTTCTTCCTAACAAAAAGAGACAACTAACCTAACTACTTAACCAAACGAGAAAGTGCAATTTTTTTTTTTATATGCTTCAAAATGAGAAACTTGAAAATGGATTCTTTTCTTTTCTTCTAAAGCAAGTAAAAAAGGAAAAGTGAGGAAAATATGAGACCAAAAACTAACTTCTGGCCTACTATGGCTTGCAGAGAGTTACTGACAATTCTAAACAAGCTAATAAAAAAAAACTCACAAAACTTGTCTCAAACCCTTATCAAGAAAATGCAAGAAATCTTGATAAATAAAAAGATAACTATTGTCAAACCCTAGGCAAAATACTATAAAAATAGAGACCAGGACTAGATCAAGAAAACCCCTGGGAGATATGGCTTCTTCTAGGGAAGAGGATGACTACCTCTTCTTTTAAAAAGATTCTCCTGACACAGGCACACAACTGATACTTTAGCAACCTGTGTATGCATGGGGGCTGCCCAAAGATAGGCCACATATGTACGTGTGTAGACCCACTCCAGGCCGCGTACACCTCTGTGACTTCCCAAAAAATGAAAATTAATAGTCAAGCAAACCAGGAAGGGAGTACTTGTATGGAAGACCAGAATCCCTCAAAGACATAGAAACTTACAAAAACTCAAGAAACAGTGAATAAACTAATTAAAGACACTCAAAAACAGAAAATCCCCTAAAAACCCTAGAGGCTTCCACAATATGGTCGTCGATTCTTCTATAGTGGGAAAACCCCCTACGGACTACACTAGGGTTCTAAAGTGCAGGCAAAGCTAACCGTCTAAAGTATCCTACTTTTAAAGACTACCCTGAAAATACCCCACAATCATATATAAAATAAAAAGTCTAGGGATCCGGTAGGCTTACCTTCAACCCTGCGTTCAGTGTCGATTACTTTTGTGCTCAGTTGTTTCCCGACTATAGATATCCTCCCAAGGAAAACCTGCATTCACCAAAATAAAAAAAATAAACTACGAGCATGCATTCTATATATTGATTAGTGGGTTAGATATCATAACAAAATATAAATAAATCATAAAGATTGAAGATATCATTTGGCGGGACGAAAAAATTATTTCTTTCTATTAATATAACAGAGTAGCTTACAATATGAGACCGAAAATTGCTCCTCAAACTCGATCCTGGGATCCTCTTCACCAAGCTCCAATTTCTTCCACGTATCTTTCTTCTCTTCAGGTCTCTCTAGGGAAATGACAAAGGTTTGCAATGGAGGAAAAAGGGCTGGAATAAGGAATTCTGGCTCAAACTCACAATGTGGTGGAAAATAGTTTGGGCAAGGGGAAATACTGAAATGGGTAGATTTTCTTTTCTCTCATTCTTCTTGTATGAATGGGACCCCAACACCTTCTTTTATATGCCAAAAATATAGTTATTCGGTTGGGTGACCGACTATGGGCAGTCAATTGGTTAGGAAACTACCCAAAAGCTCGTATCCCCTTGCAACTTTTTATTTTTTGCAATTTTTGTGAGTATACGTGGGATGTAATGGTGTAGCTAGAGTACGTAAGTGAGATGTATGGGTGCAACAAGCATGTGTATGCATGCAGTAGTGGTGCAGGGTGCGTACAACTTCAAAAATATGGTTTTTTAGAAGAGCTATTTAGTGATGGCTTTGGCAAAAATATCAAGTAAGATGGCATGATGCCACGTATGCAGGTATGGTGCAATTTAGGGTTATAAAAACATCTTTCTTTTCTTTTTCAAGTCCTTCATCTAGTTATTCCACCTCTTTAACTTGAAAGGTTTAACCAAATACTGATAATTCCTTTGTTCTTCTTACTAGGTCTTGCCAATCCTTCCACCGCCCACCATCCTCTTTCTAAAAGATTATTTCTTGTATTTATTTTCTTAATGGTCCACGGGATCCCCAATCCTAGTATTTAAGACAAACACATTTACATTTTCAAGAATATGTAACCAATTATATATTTTTGGAAATTTCAAGAGAACTACTTTGGGAACAATCTCGACAGTGCTTTGTAACTCTGTTTTTAGAATATAAAGTATTTGAGGTTGATCTATCATTAACTTTATTTGAGCTTTCCATTATCCAATCTGTTAAAGTTCTCTTGTGCATGTAGATCATCTTCTTTTGTTTTTATGTGATCATAATCTTTATCTTAAAACTATGATGGATGTGAGGAAATTTTGATTATTTAATTTAAATGTGTGATGCGTGTGATTCTTGGTCCTCTCTCAGGAAATTTCTTTAAAAATACAAACAATTTTTTTTTTCTTTTATTTAATCGTTATATTTATATTTCTTTGAATTACTGCGACGAACTGCTTTCAAGTCCCACTTTATGAATATTTAAAAATCTCAATAAAATCTATAGAGGAGTACCACCTCTATAAAAATGCAGGGGGATTTATATCCTTGTGAGGTTGTCGTTTCGGTCCTAACAGAATCAAGCGTCAACATTTTTGGTGACCATACTAGGGAATGAACTAAAATTTGGAACTTGGTTTAGCGTTTGTAGAAGAATATATCACTTTTCGCCAGCCTGATCATCCTCATCTGGAAATTGGATTGAAAAACCAACGAAGCATTTTACATCAGTTATACAACTTAGTAATATCAACGACTGAGACCCATGAAGATTTATAAAGGTCATGACAAACCTTGATCCAAGAAGAAGAAAGAAAAATCCTTTGGAGATAAAGGAGAGAGGAATGACAAGACCTAATAAATCAAAGGCTAGCTAGAGAAAGACAAGAACAAGTTCAGAATTGAAGTTGGACGAATACAAGGGATCCATTCCGAGAAGTAAAAGAAAGCAGTTCTTCATTCTTAGAAGTGAAAAGCCTATTCCTAGAAACTATCTAGACATGGGAGCAACATACGAACAACCCTGAGGCGAGCATCATGAGGAGAGACAAGGAGGTGGAAGAGATGCTGCAAGAAATCAAGGAAACCCAAAATTTGAAAATCGAAGGAGGGTGAGATATTCCCCTCTAAATATTATATGAGAGAAAAATGATCTCCCTGTTCTCCCTAAGGGAACCTTAAAAGAATTTTTTGGAGATGGAGGAATCGATGCAAAGAGTCATCTGCACTTATTTCTTCATGTTTGTGATTTTGAACATGTTGAGTATGAGGATGTTATGGTAAGGTTGTTTCTGCAAACCATATCAGGAAGAGCGTATGAATGGTATACAATGTTTCCCAGTAGATCCATTCGCTCATTTAATGACCTCGAAGCTATGTTCATGACTATGTTTTCCACTCTGATTTCTTACCATACCCTACTCACCGATTTCTCTCGGATTGGGTTGAGGAAGAACAAAAGGATACAAGATTTTAATCTCAAGTTCAATAAAACTTTGAGTAAGATTCTATAAGATAAGAGACCGAATGACCTCGTCATTCTCAGTTTTTATAAGAATGCAATGCACTGAAATGTAAAATACAATATTAGAACATCCCAAATGAATAATTTGGAGGAGGTAGTGACTAAATCCACTAAAACGGAAGAAATTATGATTGAAACGGGTGTTGACCCCGATATTATACTGGGAAGAGAACAAAGGCATCTGGGAAGATTAAATATTGATAATTAAGGAGCTTCTAGTACAATAAAGAACGAAGAAGTCAAGCCTCAAGCGACTTAGAATCAAACGATGGGAGGAGGATTTTTCAAGGGAACCATACCTGATGTGAAGGTTGACCCTGTGGCGACACAAGAAACTAAGCAAATAATTGAAATTACATAGATGAATAGAACCATCAAACAAATGTAGAATGAGATAACCAGGCTAAGAAGGGGAGATAATTACATGCCAAACACAAGAATGCCAATCCTAAATCAAAGGAGGAACCCTCCCCCAGAAAACAGAGTGAGGTTTGAGAACACAGATAACCCACAAAGACCAAGGGTTCCCAGACAATCTACTCTAAATGCGACTGTTCTGGATGATGTCTATGATGAGAAATTAATTTAGCAAGACAAGTATTACTCACCTGATGAAAGCTACGAAACTGTGCATATGGACTGATGTGAGACGTCCATGTATATATTTGAAGAGGGATAAAATGATCCAAAATCACAATAAAACATTGCTCAGACAAGAGGATTTGTAAATAGACCAAAAAATAAAGGTGACTCTGAGAAGGAAAAACAAAAAGAAAAGGAAAAAGAAAAAACAAATGAGAAAGTGTCAAATGAAAAAGTGACAGATGGAAATGGAACTAAAATTCGACAACTGACGTCGAACTCCACTCAAATGACGTATAATGTCGTTGAGGACTTAAGTAAATTAAGGATAAATTTTCCCTTTATAGAAGTGGTGAAGATTCCCCATTAAATACATAAAATTTTGAAGCTATTGGATGATCCATCTGAAAGAGATTAAGTTGTCGTTACCAATTCAAAACAAATCCAATTCCTGTCAACTGCCAAGCTGAGAGGTAAATTTCCGCCCTTCTAAATTTCAATTGAAAATTATGATGTTGCACTACATAACTGTTTAGTTGACACTGGCACGAAAAATAATACAATGCCACTTGCGGTCATGGAGGAATTGGGCATGAGTTGCACTAAGTATTATGAAACCGGTGAAAGAATATATGAAATTTATTCTAGAAAAAGTACCATCTTGGGTAGAAATCAAAGACTTTTATTCTTGGATTACGACATCCCCCCATATCATTACAGTTTTCAATATTATTGTGGTAGACCTTCCTCCAGCATTTGGAGTTGTGATGGGAAGAGATTGGACGTCCATGATTGGTGGATATATAATGAACGATGGAAGTTGTATGATGCTACCAGGAAAAGAGGGAGTGATGATTAAAGTACCCCGTTGTTATCACTGAAAAATCGTTCGCAACATTGCACACAATGGTTGAAGAAAGACATCAATTATGGTAGCAAATAGTACACCTACAACATAAAAATCCATCAAAAAGGCACAAAACTATACACTCGGTTAAAAAATTAAAGTGAGAAAATTCCCCAAAGGAAGCATGTGCACTGTGTATAGAATGCGCAGGCCAACACAACCCTATTCATGCACTGTGCACAATATGTACGACTATCTACGAGAAAATCCATGAAATTTTCATGAACGACACATTTATGAATCTTGTCAGCCTCTCAACCACTTCTAGTCCCCCAAGACGATTTGACACTTAGATCTGAGCGAAATATAGATTGGAGGTTGGTAAAGGGATAGGAAGTGCCCTAAAAGGCCCCTTGTTCACACTATGAACCAATTGTATCTTTCCATGAATGGACACTATAAATATGTGCCATGGGTGTGCTAGAAAAATAAGAAATTCAAGGTATTGTTATGCTGCAAGAATTCTTCTTGGATAATCCTCTTTTCTCTTTGAATCATTCAAGCACTATAGAAAGGGCCATTCCACTCACCTCTTGAGAGGATTGGCATTGTATTTCTTCACTATGTTTACTTTCCATTGCATGAAGAGAAGATATATCTATTAGGGAACTCAAGATCCCTCCCAAGGAGGAATAGGGGATTCATAAGTCCCTACCTTTTTCTATGGTGTTATCCTATCAATAAATTGATCCATTGGTAGCTACATGATGGTCATTTTTTTCTTTTCATGGTTCTAGTGCTTGCAAGCTTCTCTAAAATTTATTTCTCTTTGTTTTTAATTTTATTTCTTTGTTTCATGTATATTTGGTTATCTAATCAACTCACAAACCTTTGTCTTGTTTAGCTGATTTAATTAAGAAGGTAAGTGTTGTGTTTTTTCTCACCCATGTGACAAAACCAACACAATAGATTGGCGACCATACTGGGGATCGGTATCAAATTCCTCCCTATTGAAGTCTTGAGAGCACTTCTTTATAATTTTTTGGATATGCAGGTACCAAAACCAGCCTAGTCTAGCCTTCCAAAGTCAGAATTTAGAGCCAAGGAAAGAGAATTTCACGTGGAAATTTATTTATTGATGCGTGACAGGAAGTGCATGGATTTCGAGGCACACATACGTGCATTCTGCACACTATGTGCATGGAAACCTTCATAACTCTACGCATTTTTCACCCTTGTCAGAACTGCAACCCACAAATAAGTTCATTTTTTGTAAATTTTAAGGGTTTTTATGTGTGGTTTGAGGGCCCAGTGCCTTCAGATTTTAATTTCTTGCACTTTGTAAAGAAACCACACTTCACGTAGAGTCCTTTCTTACAAGAAAGGTTAGCTAACATAAGAACATAGGGGTAAAAAGAATCACTATTCTTCTCTTTTCTTTGTTTCCACATGGATGGATCATTTGGCATTTAAAATTTTGAGTTGAATTTATTTCTTTTTCAAACACAATCAATTAATTTGGGACTAGAAATAAATTTTGACCCTCAAGTATGCTCTTCCCCCGCACCCAAGTGTGATCTCAGGAATCATAAAAGGTGGTTTAAAGGAAATTTCATGTCCTTTAAAAAATCATTAGGAGGGGACAAAGCCCCCCTAGGGTACCTCTTAGTTTTTGAAATCATCTAAAAGCTTTGTAAGGGCCCATACATGCCCACATGTTTTCAATCTTAGGATAGTTTCTAAAATCTTTCTTAGTTTAGACAACACTCTAGGAAATTTTAAAACATCAAGTAACGAGCCCATACATGCCCACATGTCTACAATCCTAGGATAGTTTCAAAATATTTTCTAGTTTATACAACATTCTATGGAGTTTAAAGGATCAAGTAAGGACCCATATGTCCACATTGCTAGTTCTTTATGGCTTTGAATATTCTGCAAGGTTGTACCAAAGAAACATAGTAAGATAGGTAAGAAGATTTGTAAGGACCAAAGGAAGTCCACATGGTGTAATCTTACACTTAAATTATTAAAAATATTTTTCACACTTTTTACTTTCTTGCACACAAATCCACTCATCACACACATAATTTCTATTAGAAAAGTGGAGGTCAAAGTAAGCTTTCTTTTTAAGTATCCACAAATTACTTCAAAGGAATTCTGAAAGATCCGACTACTTATTTGGAAATTATCCACACCAATTTAATTCAAATGAGGTTGGTCCATGACCCAAATCTCTCATCCCACTCCATCTAAAATTTTTCTAAGAATGCACTAAATTTTCCTCTGTAGGAGGTGCCAAAATATTTTTTTTAGTCTAGGTAGGATCTCAGGGGTAGGCATCCAAATAACCCCCTGTTATCAGGTTCTCACATTTTGAAACAATAGAAGTTGAGAATAGATATCTTTCAAATCCTCCAAGTCAAGTGTTCCTATACCATAAGGCAAGGAGATACTTGTGAAGGGTCGAAGGCCGAGGTCCGATTATTCTGCGCATCCCTCCTTGAGTCACCCAACTCTTGTAAGGGTATCCATCCCGTGACCCATCTATTAGTCGCCAAACATAGGATATCTACCTAGGTGGTGGTTGTGGGCTGCAATAGCACCTTGATCAGATTTTGTGGCTATTGGGAAATATCGCCAACTCTTTCGAGATATCAACCCTCTACCCCTCATTATAACTGATTACTTCAACCTTCACTATTTCCTCTTCCGGTGGCTTCAGAACCCACTGTCGAGTTCTATTGGAAGGCCTAATGCTAAATTGAGAGGAAGGATGATAGGTATTTTAGGACACGAGCATTTGTTTTTGTTCTTCCCCCACGTGGAAAAAATCCACCTATCCACATTCTTGTTTATTTACAGTTGATTTATGTATGATGTTCATTTGATTACATGCAATTGTGAGTTATACTATTTTGTGAAGGTCAAAACCTCTGGTTCATTTATTTCTCTCTTGTCACCATTTGCGCACATTCACTCTACTATTCATAACCATAGGGGAACCACATAATCCCCATAGTTCTAGATGCTTGCAGAATCTCCCTCCTATTTTAGGAGGAGTCTCTAGTCTCGCCAAATCATCGACTCAACCATCTCACACCCCAGTGAGTGATATTTTTTTGGGATCAACTTTACTTGGTTCCACTTTTCTTGGGTCAAATACCCAAGGCAATCCACCTATTGGTTCTCCTTCAAAAGGAGGAGGGGGTCAAACTTCTTCTCAAGGGAGATGTACAAACCCACCAAATCCCTCTCAAGGGACAGGTCCATTACCTACACACATTATGGATGGAACTAATACTCCACCAAATTATCCTATTCCATACTTGGCATCCCTCAGCATTCCTTATTTAACCAAACTCATGAATGATCTCATTTTTCATTACGCCACTTGGCCCAATATTCCTACCAAATTGCCTTAAGATATTCCAAAGTTTGAAGGAAAACTAGGGGAAGATCCTGCCAACCATGTTATGACCTTCCACTTATGGTGCTCTTCAAACAATATCATGGATTATTCCATCCACTTGAGTTAATTTCAAAGAAATCTCATGGCTTCATCAACCAAATGGTATGTAGACGAAAAATCAGGGTCCCACGTGACCTTTGAATCATTGGCCAATGCCTAATTGTCCTTTTTCCAATTACCAATTCATCGTGATACCAACTTAGAACTTCTCTTCGAGTTCAAAAAAACCACTGCTATCCATATCACCGACCACATCCATGAATGGTCTCAACGATGTAGTTTGTGTAAAGCAGAAACCACCAAAGAACAACGTCTCGATTGGTTTCTTAAATCGCTTATCCCTGTGATTGCCAATGATGTAGCATTCACTTTTCCTCAATCATAAGAGGAATCCATTAGTAAGGCCCAACAATTTGACCTCATATATGACCAATCAGGTTACTTATACATAGTATTACCTAATGCACCCAAACCCATACCATTTGGTCAGGACAAACCTGGGATGTCCCATGTCACGGATGGGATGATTGGTTCTATGACACACCGCAACCCTTACGACCACCCGTCACCTACTTATGGTGTAAATAAATATCCTCAACCATATGGAGGGTCATATTATTACCCTCCCCCCACTCACCAACAATCATATCCTGTTTTCCCCCCTCAGTCGTTGGAGGGACCCCTACCGGTATGCCAGATGCATCTGGTCTCTCAATCAAGTACAGGTCCACCCCCAACCCCCACATATAACCCTAACAATGCTACAAACACTTCAACTTCCTATATGCCATATGGATAGTCTCCATAAAGAAATCCATATTTTCCATTTTCGGGTCCTCCCCAGGAGGTTTCTCATCCACCAGCATAGCCACATGTCAACGTTAACTTTGTTCAACCCTCTCTCATTCAACAGTGTCATTATTTTGAAAATTTGAATGTGGAAAATCCGTCCCATCAGCCGAATAATGCCAAAAAGAAAGGAAAAAACTAAAACAATAACAACCCGGGACTAGGAGGAAATAACCCCCAACAAAACCGTCCCACTGGGGGGAATTAGAATCAAGGCAAGCAAAACCCCCAAGGGGGAAACAATAACAATCAACCATGACAATGGCAGAACAATAACCTTAGAACTAGCTTCCCTTGTGCTATATGTGGTGAGTATGGACATTATACTCACCACTACCCCCAAATTGCTGATTACAAATGGATGAAAGCATCCATGAACGCACAATGCCCTCTGACACTACCTGCCCCTTAACAGGACCCACAACATTATTTGCAACCACAACCTCAGACTATTTTGCAAAACCCCATTCCAAACCAAGGTGTGATGAATACCCAATAAAAGGTAAACTCTTCTCCACCACAAGTGGGGAAATATGAAAACCTAGGTCCCACTCAACCCAGGAATCCAGTCGATCGCAATATCCTCCTTACCAGTGAAGAAGAGATTCTTCTACATACATGAATCCCTCCATACAACCAACCTCCTGAATCCACCCCAATCACCTTGGAAGCATCTCCCACTATAGCAGGATAACCATTGATGATTCCACACACTAACACTGAACCAAACCCTCGTATACCCTGCATGCCTTCATGACAGAATGTACATAACCCTCATGCTAGGGCATCCTAGAACTACCGTCTGGTCGATGACTTAGCACAGTCTCATGCATCCATGTTTGTGTTGGAGGTCCTCCAAACATGTCCACCACAACGCAGATCCTTGCTTTCCATCTTGAGGGCAATCGACCCAGCTGATACTCGACTCATCACCTTTGATTTGGATAGCGGAGAACCATGTCTCCCAGCTCTGGTAGCCTTTCATATACCAGTTAAAATCTGGAACATCACAGTTCATCGATGCATCATCGATGAAGGTGCATCCACATGCATCGTGTCCAAAGTAGTATGGAAGAAACTCAACTCACCTGAGCTAGTACCATCCACCATCACCCTAAGAGCTTATGACGGTCGACCATCATCCCCTGAAGGGCTCTTCCAAAATGTCCCCGAAGAACTTGGAGGAAAAACCATCCTGATTGACATTAAAGTTATCACCGCCCCACTTGATTGCAATATCTTGTTCAGACATAGCTACATGTATTCTATGAAAGTAGTATCCTATTCTGTGTTTCGTACGATGATGTCCCCCCATAATGGGAAAATCGTCACCATTGACCGTATTACACATTACAAGCCTAATCATTCCGCCAACATTGATAACATCCTCCCTCTTTTCCATGCTATCTCGGACACTTTTTCATTCGTCGACATTGGCCATGGAATATTCAAAGACCCATCCTTGTTAGGAGCTTATCATGGAGCATCACCTCTCCTAAACCCATCTATTTCAACACAAGTGTGTGTAGTTTCCTCTAAAGGAACATATATTAGAGACAATGCTCATCTCACTGAGGCCCCTCCCCACATCGAAGTTTCACCATTCAAAGAAATATTATCTCAGGTATTCTCTGAGAACCCCCCCACACCACTTGTCCCTGATTCCCCCCCCCCTCCAAGGGAAAATCCTAGTTTGGGAGACACTCTCCCAATCCACTACTCAAATCCCCTTTTTCTACCCCCCACCTAGAGTCTAAGCATTCCAGGTAGTCACTACTCTTGCCCTTCCTAACATGGTTCTCACCATGCATGTATGGTATCTCCACCCCCCCTCTCTAGTTCCCACACCATCTTTCCCTCCTCAGATAGAAGGATTACCGATGCAATTTATAGTAGAATCCCCTACCACACCACCCCCACCCCCAACTAGTGGAACCACTGCCACTACTGGGGGTAGATGAAGGAAGAACGATCCCATAGCTCCACCCCCTCCCTGAGCTCAACCTCATTGTGTACTATGGGAAAGAGAAGGACACCCCACTAATAGATGTCTTACTCTTCCTGAGTTACACAATCACATCCAACTCCCTAAAGAAACCCCATTTCTTACCACTCCACCAAGTACCTCCGCTTCTACTACGGAGTCCTTAACCACACACAAGAAAGGGTTACGAAACAATTTCACTTGTTCCATATGTTCAGAATATGGCCACTACACTCACCATTTCCCATCTCTTCCTCAATTCTGCCAAAAATTAGCTGCAGTACGCCACACATCTCGGCCTGAGCACTCGCAGACACTCCCTACTGCTGCTCACATTATTGACATTCGTTATATTTCATCGTTGGTCCCCGAGCGAACAAGATACATCCACGGTGTCTTTACATTTGGTTTATGTCTAGCGGGCCATCGCACCTTGTACATGATATCCCTTCTACGTCCTCTTTCCTTGAAGAAAATAACACTTACCCGTTGAGAGTTCCCCCTGCCATCTCCCAGGATCCCCTGTATTCTCACATTTTCCACTGTGATGAAGATATATTGGAAGAGATGACTTCCCCTAATTTCCCTTGGAATGCACTCCATCATTGAGCACTTTTCCTCTCACACGAGGTCTTTCACCCTCCTAATCAAGCCTCCCTGTGCGTAATCGAAACCAAGGATTTTATTCCACTGGGGAATATTGATTAGTTCAAAAACCCTATCCCTGCCCTTGATGCTTTTGAAGAAGGAAGCATGGCCAACATCTCCCCCACAGTCAAAAATGACATTTCCATTAAACTAGACATCGTAGAAGAGATCACCATTTGTGCCACATGCTCCCCGAAAGAAATCATTGCTTACAAATCTCTCTTTCAGGAATACCGGGATATTTTTTCCTGGTCATACACGAAGATGCCTAGCCTCGATCCTTCTATAGTCGAACATCGAATCGACACATGGCCAGATATCGCCCCTGTTCATCAAAATAAATGGCCCCTACACCCATCCAAAGTTGCGGCTATCAACACCAAAATTGAAAAATTACGCGCTGTCGGGTTCATTTACCCCATTGCGTACACTTCGTCGGTCTCCAATCCCATCCTCGTTAACAAAAAATAGTGAACTATTCGCATCTGCACCAAATTTCATGACCTCAACCACGCTTGTCCCAAAGACAACTTCCCAACCCCTTTCATCAACCAATTAATCGATGATTGTGCTGGCCATGAGGCACTATCCTTTATGGATGGGTTCTCCGGATACAATCAAATTCACATCCACTCAGCAGATCAATACAAAACCACTTTTACAACCCCTTGGGATAAAAAATTCCGGTGCTACATTCCAATGGTCCATGACGTACATTCTTCATGATCTTTCTCACATCATTCTCGCTTATTTGGACAACCTCACTGCTTGATCCAAAAAGTGAACCCAACATTTAAACAACTTATGCATCATTTTCCAATGATGTCGCCAATATAATATCCGCCTAAACCCCCTCAAGTGTGTATTTTGCATAACTTTCCACCACCTCCTTGGGTTCATTGTCTCCCAACACAACATCACTGTGGACCCCTCAAAGTCCAATCTATCACAAAAATTCCACGACCTAGGAATTTATGTCAACTACATAGCTTGCAGAGAAAAGCCAACTTGTTACGTTACTTTGTCCCAGACTACGCCACTCTCACACATGGTTGTCTCCACTTACTGCTCCATGATATCCCATTTCGATGGGATAAACATGCTCAAAAAACTTTTGATGATTTAAAAGATGCCCTATCCAATGCCCCTTTAATTAGTCCCCCAGACTATGATCGCGATTACATTCTCTACTTATCAGCCTCTACTGTTTTAGTCGCAGGAGTCCTCATCCAATTAGGGGATGATGGGTGTGAACATATGATTTACTACATTAGTAAAAACCTGTCAGGACCACCCTTGAAGTGTAATCATGATGAAAAACTCATGTTAGCAGTTGTCCTCACAGTCCAAAAGCTGTGGCATTATATTCTGCTTCGAACTACCAAGGTCATAGAGGATTCCAACCCCATGTAGTACTTTCTTAGTCGATGATAGATCCACGACAAATTTTCTCAATGGATCATTATCCTCTAGGAATACGATCTAGAGTTCTCTACTCCCAAAAGAAAGAAAGCTCTAGTCCTAGCCGAACTCATTACAAATTTTCCCTCAGATGCCAAAGCTTCCTCCATCAACGAGGATTTCCCTGATGAGCACCTCTTCTTCATTCCCTTCAATGACCCCTGGTATGACGACCTCCTCTTCTAGCTTCATACACAAAATTTTGGGTCTCACCTCTCTTGCGATGATCGTTGATGCATTCGCCATTAGGCTCCCCACTACATTCTCATCAGAGACATTCTCTATTGACGTGGGGTTGATACTATCCCTTGACGATGTCTTACCATCGACGAAGCCGACAAAGTCTTAAACGATTGCCACAACGATGATTGCGGTGGTCACTTCTCAGGTGTGTCCACCGCCCAAAAAATCATTCGAGTAGGCTACTTCTGGCCCACTTTGTTTCATGACTGCATCCACATCATCAAGCGATGCAATAAATGCCAGATTTATGCAAACAAAGCATGATCTCCACCATCTCTTCTACACCCAGTCATCACAACCGATCCCTTTTGTAAATGGGGCATATATTTTATGACTTGCGATCCTCCATCCAGTAATGGACACAAGTACATTGTTGTTGTAGTGGATTATTTTACCTAATAGGTCGAATCCATGCCCACATTTAACAACACTGCTGACACAAAAACATGTTTTTTCTTCAACCATGTCATTACCTGGTTCAGAGTCCCCCAAAAAATTAGTTTATGATCATGGTAAACATTTTGAGAATGAGATACTTACCGAACTCTCCTCCAAACTAGGCTTCACCCATGAATTTTCCTCCCCATACTACCCTCAGTCCAACAGACAGGTTGATCTTGTCAATCAAGTCCTAAAAACCATGCTACAATGCACCGTCAACAAACATAAGACCAACTGACATCATATGTTGTTTTCTGCTTTATGGGCTTATCGCACGATAGTCAAAACTGCCACCGGTTTTACACCGTTCCTCCTCATCGATGGCATCGAAGCCAAACTCCCTATCGAGTGTGAGATCCCCACATTACGCACTTCCATAAGGCTCTTACCTAACACTGCTCCAATGTAGCAGCACCTGTTGACCTTAGAATCACTTGATGAAGGCTGTCGATCTTCATTACAACACAACGAGGCAACTAAAAAACGGTCCAAAGCCACCTTCAACCACCATGTCAATATTCTCTCATTCAACAAAGGTGATCTCTTGTTAGCCTATGATGTCTCCCATGACACTCTCGACCATGGGAGATTAAAGTCATTATGGCATGGCCCTTTCATCATCCAACATTACCTCACTAAAGGCGCCTACATCTTGGCCTCTCTAGAAGGATTCCCTCTCAAGGAACCCGTCAATAGGTTATACTTGAAGAATTTTATGCCTAAGCGTAGCTGCCCTACCTTAGGTTTCTCTTTGTACACATTTGTAGAGTTTTTAGTCTTCGTTGCTACCACCACTCCTCATGTATGATCTATCACCCACGTTATTGACAGATGCATCATCCACCAGCCTACCACATTAGTTATGCTGACGGTGCTAGGCACTGGACCCAGAATCTCGCTTCAGCCACTTGGGTCCTCTATACCCCCTCACATATACTACTCCATTCTAGTGGCATATTCTTAGGCTCGACCACCAACAACCAAGCCAAATATGATGCCGTCATTGGTCTCCTCACCGAGACCAGTCAGCACCACATTCGTCACTTTAGGGTTCTATTAGATTCCCAGCTTGTCGTCCTGCAACTCGACAACGTGTATCATCTTCATGATCCTTTACTCTTCCACAAATACCTACAAGTTAGACTCCTATATTGCAACTTTGATTCCATCACATTTACACATCTTCTAAGAAACCTCAATCAAGTAGCAGATCACATGGATAACCTAGTATTATATTGGCATTTATCACATTAAACACATCATATACATAGCATCATACATTTGTCAATAGATATAAATAGATGTCAGAAATCACAAACACAAAACATAAAGACATAAATGATCAATATATCCATCATATATATCATCAA
>JZKD02S0254608.1:91058-122154 GCA_000966675.3 Picea glauca | reverse complement strand
TACAATTTCCTCTGGCCTCATGAGTTGCATCATCCCTATAAGTACAAAACTGGGTATCACATACCCTATAAAAAATTTGGCCCCCAAAATCGTACATTCGTTCTTAGCTACGAGATCCTGATCCAGCCATCTACACATTCACATTCCCTAGGTTATCATCTACACTTTTCCCCAAATGAGCATTTTTCTCACGCCATGTTCAGGTATGCATGCTCACTTTCAATTTTATCGAATAGTCGTTCTATGTTCTTTATCATCAGATATTGTTCACGTCGAGTATTTGGTTTTTTATGTGTGCAGGTACTTGTTCAGCAAGCTTACATCCCCTTCAGGTATATGTACGACACTGGCATGTAGTTACTACCTCTGTAAACAATTTCATATCCTAGTCACACCCTCTTACATTTACCTTTAGGGTCCCTACATTTGGCTCTCCAATATCTTTACCTCTGCCACATTTTGGTAATGTCAACCGATAATACTCTCCCCCATATGAGTTGTCCCATTCATAGTTCCCTTAGGCAACTTGACCCTCATGTTGATTTCATCGCTTGCACTGAGAGTCCCGATAGTATTTTTCACTTTAGAGAATGAACCTCATACTTCTTCTCATCATATTGCTAACCTTCCCAATGGACTCCTGGGTCATATCATCTTACACTTGGTTCTATTGACTGCACCCCCATAGTTTAATTATCCCTCCATCTCATCCACCATCAGTTTTCCCATCTGTAGATTGTCCTGCATCCATTTACCTAATACAGAAACCCACCCATGCACCCCCCACCATCCACTAGTTCTCTTTCACAAACTTGTGCTCTAAACAGGCCAAGCCATCTTTCACTGGGGCACCTGTTTTTGTAGCTGTATACTCAACCCAAATTATTCTTTATTTCTTTTGTAAATGTATAAATCCCTTGTTTCCATCATATAAATATATTTTTTATTCGTCATCCCCGATGGCCTTCTTTTACCTGGAAACGTAACCCATGTCTCCCTTGGTTGGGGCATCCACCCTTTTTTTTATCAACATCGTTAACAAACCCCGAGTATCCCAAGTCCATGTACCCACGTGTTGGCAGCCACACATGATTTTTTACATTTAACACGATTGAAGGAGATCACATTTTTCTGTAGCTTCCATCACCAAGAATCTGTAAACATTTTTCTGAGTTTCGAAATGATTGTTGGATTAAACCTCACCTTATTAAATTTTTATCATTTGCATTTCTCATTTGTTTTATTTTTAATTCATGACTATAAACATGAATTAAACATAAAACTTGGCTTGGTTTAATAATTTTAATGTCTTATAAATATCCTTTAAAAAAAAACATCCATATGTAATTAAAATGCGAATCTTATGAAATGGTTGATTGATCCATTTTCGATTTTTTTGGTTTTAATATGGTTGTTATGAATTCAATGGTTCGATAGTCCATTGTTGAATTGTTTTGGCACATGAAAAAATTTGTTTAATTATTTGATATTATTTCATGAGTTCAATGGTCGTATCAACATTCATGCCAATGAGTACAGACCTGCTGTACTCGCATTTTCACCTTACCTTGCTGGCTCAAAACATTAATGAAGCTATTCATTATCTGCATAGGGTTTTGTACTCCTAGGTTTTGGCATTCATCGCAAGAGATGGTAAGGAATACAATGAAACCTCTAGTTTTCGCTCCCACTATCCGAGTTATGATAACCCCCAGGCTCTGCTATTTTCATGCTTCCACTCTCCATTCAAACTTGTTTATGTTGCTCGCACGATTGGAACCTAAAACTATTCTGAGTGATTTCTGTTGCATCATTGTTACAGTGGTCATGGAACCCATCGTTCACATAGAGATGAATGGATGCCAAGCCTTACTATCCCATGACGATGCTATTGATGACTATTGGCAGCCATATTAATCTCTATCTTTTTCTTTACAAGATGACTACACAAGGTTTTTGAACCCTCATTACTCGTCGCAACTTTTTAAACGACACCATTATCTTTCGCTTTTGCATGCCTTCTTTTCATTTTCGTTTTCACGACTACAAGCATGAAAACCCACTGTTGGAATTCATATTGATTACATCAAAGGATTAATGATCATTTGGTTTATCATGAACCTACTTGTTTACATGGTAATAACTCCTTGACCTCAAACATACCACTGGTCACATATTTATTGAAACACCAAACATTTATGCATTTGACTATTGTTAATATGGTGTCGATTTACAAAAACTTTGACACAATGGTTTGATTGACACGTTGATTTTTGGGTCAAATCGTGGTTATGTAATGGTTCATTTGACATGTTGATTAAAATTATTTTGGATATGCATTGTTATGATTTGAATGTACCATTACACCAAGGCGCCATTCCAAGTACAACCCGACATGATATTCTTGCATGGCCTCGATTTACACCACTATCCTCACACACATAGCATTAACGCTCTGCCCTTGCATTTTGGGTTGCCTTTGCGTTGTGTTGGGGAAGCTTCGGGACAATGGTTCTATGTCTACCCTCTCAAACCCTATCACCGAATACCCTGTTGATTTTGTGCTATTAGCTATGGATCCTGTAGTGAGAATCGAACCCAATGGTGTCCAAACTTTGCTGTTGTTTGATAATGCCCGAGAGGACCTAGAGAGGAATGGTTGGCGGGTCTTTGTTGAGAAGTTTGAGGGTTTCAACCTGGCAGTTGCTCAATAATTCGCGCTAACATTCGATGGTTGCAGAGCCAAAATTGGGGATGTCCAGCTCGAATTGAACTAAGATTTCATTAGCTCAGCCACTGGTCTGCCAGCCGTGGGACAAAAATGGTTTAAAAATTCAAAGGTTGACGAAGTACCCCGGTCACTATTGTTTACCTCAAGGAAGATTAACAGCTGCGACAAAGGTATACCCCTTACAACTCTAAAATCTAGATGGCCCGATTTGTTGGCTATTATCAAGCAGTTCATTACCTGTGAGGGTAGATACGGTTTAGTTTTCTTATACCACTTGCGGTTGCTCATGAGTTTCATCGATTTTCCCTTAAACATGCCATATTTTCTCCTTTAGAGTTTATACAAAATGGCTAAGAATTTCAAAAGGGAGAAAGATGACTCCAGCCTCTTCCACCACTGTTTAATTAAAATTATTATGGTTCATCAATTGAAGTTGAATGGCGATTGTTGGGATGCTTTCTTGTTGAGGAATGGTTTTGCCAGTCCTGAAATAGGACAAGTTGACAAATATGTTGTTACGGAAACCCTTGTCGGGCCTACCATTCCCCCTCCTACGCTCTTGCCCTCTATTGAACCCTCGACCTACCCGAACACTACCCAACCTGACACCCTGCCTGATTCATGTCCAAAAGACGGTGGTAAGCCTGTTAAAAAGTCTGCAAGGAAAAAGGGTAAAGGTAACAGTGACATCAACTACAAGGGTAAAAAGGTCATGCACTGGGTTTCACGGTGTGCTCGTAACAAACCTAAAGAAAACACAGACCAAAAACCAATTCTGTTAAGTGAAGATATCGACTCTGAAATCGAACGGTTTCTAACCGAAGAGTATCCATACTCACACGGACTTTGCTCAGTTAATCCCTATGACTATGTGACGAACCTCCCACCGTGTCTTAGAGACGACCCTAACTTCCCTGGGATTAAACTCAACAGAGAACCTAATGGTCAATTAAGAAGTTCCTCACTTGTAAATACACAGCCTGTTCAACCACAGTGCAATGAATGTAAGTCGTGGCTCGACCGATATTATACATACGTCCCTTTGCTCCAATCTCAGATCAAGTCTTTGGAGGACCGAGTGAATGTGCTAACTAAGGAGAATGATAGATTGCAAAATGTAGCTCAAGCTAATGATAAAAGACAAAAGACTACAGGCTCTGTTGTCTTTAAAAATGTGGAGGCGGCCACTGCCATTGTCAATTCAAACATAGCTTGATTAAAATCCCTGAATCCGAGGTATGGTATTTTAAAAGTAATTTTAGGATGATTTTGTTTTGTTTTGATCTAGCATACAAGATTTGTTTGCTCATATTGCATCTATTTTTGTTGATAAATATGATTCTGTTTATAATAATAACTAGCTACATAATCGTGAGATTCTGTAGCTAGTTACTAAAATTCGAATTTGTTGATTTTACAACTAAAATGAAATCTAAAATCATGTATTCTTGTGCATTTTCAGGTACATACAAATTCTAAAGGAAATTGGATAGATAGTGGCATCTATGAACACGCTATTTCTTTACATGGTTTTAGATTAGGTTGTTGGTTTTTCATAGAAACGGGAATTTGGGAGATTGTATTCCGCACGATTTTTGGAACAAATTTGATAATTTCCATAGGGAATGTTTTGATCCTGTGGCCTTTATAAATGTATTATTTTGTAAACAAAGACCATCGCCGCCTGGGAGCATAAACTATGGATTGGTGATTATTCAAACTTGAATGAAAGTGGTTATTTGCACAACTTTAGCTTCAATATATCTTATTTCTATTCAAGTTTTGCTCATTTCGATTTGTAATCAAATTCTGACTACTTTAGATATCATAATTTGTTACAGGTTGATGTGATGAGATTTATATAGTGTCCATATTTTATATCTCTCATTTTATATACAACAATTAATCTGTTCACATGTGATTATCAGAAGGTTGATCTTCTTTATTCAATGAACAGTTATATGCAAATTTTCATACGTAGATTTATCTTAATGTGATCGTTTGTCAAATTATAAATTGTTGTTGCTACATATCTTACCTGTTCTGTCATTAGCATTCAAAGCATCACTGCTTCCCGTTTACGAGAAGCATTGGTAAAATCTGGTGCGGGTTGGCCTCATCAAACAACAAACGTAGATGCTACGCACAGGACACATAGGATATGCGATTACAGGTTAGTTTGCTAGTAGCATTCTATTAGTTTACTTAATGTAAGAATTTTCTGTAGTTTAGATATAATGTATAGATTGTTATTTTTTATTTCGCAACTAGATAGCTGTCATTTCATTTCTAGTTTAGAAAATTTATATAAAAAAATAAAAAATACTGAACAATAGCTTTGCTGTCAATTCATAATGATTTTCACAGATTTCGATCAAAATTTGCATTTTGTGAATACTGTACATATAATAGAAATATAAATATATCGATACACTGTATATTTAATAAGTAGAACTATTATTTTGTTAGTTAGTAAAACTGTAAATACATTTTAGATTTTATATAGTTTTCAACAACTATTTGTTTTTCATTAAGTTAGTTTCTTTAGTTTTTTGTCTTTTCACTTCCGTAGGACTTAGATTGGCTAACGAAGATGCTAAACCCATCGGAGTGGATTAATCCAAACGGATTGGGTTATTTAGACAACCCCGGACCGGATTCACTCCTCCAGTTGACGAGCGGTCAATTTCGCCCGTCAACAAATGGCGCTAGAAGGAGGGCCTGGAAATTATTAATGGCACGAGGTGGTCGTAAGACTCCTCCACCACCCACCCACTCACCTATAGTGACAAGAAGTCATTCAAACAACAACATTGTCCCTCAAACATCAACCACATCAAATGACGATCTACGGATCACAGTTGAACTAGTAACTCCAAACCCTACAGGTGGTGATGTACAAGATATTGTCCGCCAATCTCTCAGAAGAAAACATAGTGCCTTTGCCCGTTTAAGACAACCAAACCAACCTTTGGACCAACCATTAGATTTCTCTGATATTAGAGAACAACTTGGAGGCACTAACCTCACTTTAAACCCTATAGATCCAACCCTCACTCCTACAGTAGGAGGATCTGGTATACCACCCTCACCACCTCCTTCATCCCCTTCTTCTTCTGGAGAAGAATCTTCTGACGAAGGTAGTTCCTCATCCCAGCCTTCGACATCGCCCACACCAATGGCCAACTAGAACAATCTTGCCAGACCCTAGCTCGACCAAGATGCAGTATCTGTACCCGGGCCTCAACATCCCTTACCCAAACACCCGGAGTATTGGCTCCCTAAATTTGACCTGGACTCTAAGAAGATCACCGAAGATCACATCAAAAAGTTTATGTTAGCCATTAGACTCTGTAATGTCGAGCACGAAGACGTAGTCTGTAGATTGTTCCCCTATACTTTCGAGGGCAATTACTCTACCTGGTACTTTTCCCAACAACCCCATACCATCGTGTCATGGGAGAAGTTTGAATCCTATTTTCTTGAGAAGTTTGGAGACGACAAGTCCCCAGAAGTTCTAGTCATGGAGCTTTCTAGCTTAATAATGAACCCCAAAGAGAAAATCAAAGACTTTAACCAAATATTCTTAACACTAAAGAACCAAATCCCTACAAATTCGATGCCTGCTAAGAATCTTATCATAGCATATTATACGAAAGCCTTACATCAAAGTATAGCCATTTGGGTAAAGAGATCTAAGAAAGCCATGTTGTTAGAGGCCTTCGAAGAGGCCAGTCAGATTGAGAAAGACATCCTCAGCTTAAAAGACACTACTAGCAACGAAATAGAGACTAGTTCATCTTCCAAAAAGAAAATCGAAATCCTCCCTAGACCGGCCCAAAACAAAACGCAACCTGAAAGCTCAGATCTATAAAAATTACAAAAAGTCATTCAAAAAATGTCAAATCAAGTTATAGATTTGAAAAGGACGGCCGAAGAAGCTTCTTCGAGCAAAGGGCCTTACAAACCCTCGTTTAGGAAGCCTTTTCCCACCAACTGACCTAATTTAAATACCGAAGGCTTAAATCTAGAAAGCCCGCAATTCGCTATTCAAACGATTCTAGAAGCACATGATAACTTGATGCCTCCTGAGATCCCTGAGGAAGTAGCTGAACAAGAGACAGTAGAAGAAGATGAATCCTCTCCAAACATTTTTGGAAACTTCTCGGATAGCATTTTTCAATCTAATTTCGAGACTGTACATCCTTACAATACTAGGAGTAAGACAACAAACAAGCCTTCTTCTGAAAACACGACGACTTTGCCCCCAAAACAGTTTATAAAAACTGAGACTAAACAGAATAATGTGAACCCAAGCTTAGATTATGATTTAGTTGAAGATCTAAAAAAGTTAAGGGCTAACATTTGTGTTTATGAATTATTAAAATTCTCGTTTCTACTACAAAAAATGTTACAGAATATCGCAGAGAACAACAAAAACGACAATTCAAGCAGTAACAAAGGTTTTCAGAACAACCCAAATGTTTCTTAGAAGGCCTCCACTAAGAATACTTCTGATCTTCATGAGAAAAGAGACCTTCCTGTAAATAATGTAACAAATGTAGATAAGTTAGTTTTAGAGGCTGCGGGTAAAAAGCAACAAGCTTCCACTATTAGTACTCGCAGAAATGTACCTCCATTTTTGTTGACTTTTGAAATCTTCAATAGGAACATGCACAATTGTATGGTGGATTCAAGAGTGTCATCCAATGTAATGCCATGGTTTGTGTGTCAGAAGATTAATGCTGAAGTTCAACCATCCACCTTAAAGATCATTCAACTTGATCAAACTAGTGTTAAAGTTATAGGTGAATTAAGGAATGTGCTTATAAGATTATCATCTAACCCCAAAGTTCATCAAGTGATTGATATTATTGTTGTGGATATTCCAGAAGTTTATGGTTTGTTTTTAAGCAGAGACTGGTCAGAATAGCTACACGGCTATTTCGCGACATAATCGTCTCATTTGTGGCTGCCTGAGAATGGAAAGCCCAACAGAATCAAGGTAAATCGTGAATGTTACCTAAAGTTCATAGTGACTGATTTAAATGATCCCAATGAACCATTTACACCTTCTACCGATTCACCCAAAATACAAGGGATGGATACCTTTTTTGGCAATTTCATGGCCGAAACTTCCGCTATCACTAACCCGGAGCAGCAGTCTGAAATTGTGACATATATGCCACCATCAACTTCCACCCAATGGTCACATGCACCCGAAAAAAATCAAATATGGTCTCTTTACTTTGACGGGTCAAAATCCAAGGAAGGAGTTGGTTGCATGATTATTGACCCAACAGGTAAGAAAACCCTAATTGCATGCAGGTTAGAGTTTGAACGTACAAACAACACCGTAGAATATGAGGCTTTATTGCAAGGCCTCAGGAAAGCATTAGATATGAACGTTCAAAATTTGACTGTCTTTGGCGATTCAGAAATCGTGGTTAGAGAGGTAAAAAATTCTATCCACTGTTTATCTTCGCATCTTAAAAGCTACCAATCTAAGGTATGGAATTTGATGAATAAGTTTTATGCTTTTAACATAAATTATATTCCTAGATTGAATAATTAGGAAGCTGATTTGTTAGCTAATGTAGCTTTGAAACTCTTTCCTGCAGAAGGCTTGTCCCCGAATGCATTCTCCGTCGAACTGTTGTTCAGGCCATCCATCCCCGAAAACATCACAAATTGGAGAGTCTTCGATGACGATCAACAAATTATTAGTTTCCTTCATATGGAAGAAACTTTCCAAGGCGCAGTGATTGATGAATGTACTCATGACAAGAATCTTCATGACTTCATGGTAATACCAGATCCGAGATCCCCTGAATCTTCATTGGACATGGTAAATTCTATCCCTAAATCTGTAGTTAGATTAGAAATTTTTTATGATCTTCAAGACAAATTCAAAAAATAACTGTAAAACAAATAGTTCCTCTTTAGCGTATGAAAAAGTAAACTTGAAAACTAATGACAATCCACAGTGCATTAATTTAGGGGTGGGTTGTTTTGAACAAGAGAAAGTGGCGTTTATTAAATTATTTAGGGAAATTAAAGATGTTTTTGCTTGGATGTACGATGACCTAAAAACCTTTGATCCTAACATCATACAACACGTCATTCCTATGAAACCCCAAACCTTACCGTTTCAACAAAAGTTAAGAAAAATGCACCCAAAACTCTAACCGACCATCAAAAAAGAATTAAATAAACTCCTGAACACTAAGATAATCTTCCCAGTTAGGCACACACAATGGGTCTCTAATCTTGTCCCCGTTCGGAAGAAGAGTGGTGAAATTCGACTATGTGTCGATTTATGAAATCTTAATCGAGCGTCTGACAAAGACAACTACCCTGTCCCTCCCATGGAACAGATCCTTCAATAGGTATCTGGTTCTGAAAGATTATCCTTATTGGATGGTTTTTCAGGGTATAACCAAGTCCTGATGTCTCCTCCAAACCAACTTAAAACTACCTTCCACACTCCATGGGGCACCTGCGCTTATAGGAAAATGCCCTTTGGACTCATTAATGCTGGTGCCACTTTCCAGAGAGCGATGGACATCGCTTTCCGAGGCTTAATGAATCAATCTGTCGTAGTTTACCTTGATAACGTTACTGTATTTTCGAAAAACAAATCTGATCATCTAGCTCATTTAAGATCCGTTCTACAGCGATGTCGTAAGTACAACATTTCCTTGAATCCTAAAAAATCTATCTTCGCAGTAGAACAAGGTAAGATCTTAGGATTTATTGTATCGAGCGAAGGGATGATTATCGACCCCGAAAGGACTCAAGTCATCTCGAAACTTCCCCCTCCCTCGTAAAAAGAGTCTATGCAGTCTTTCTTAGGCCAAATAAACTTTGTCAGGAGATTTGTCCCTAGTTTTTTAGAAATGGTGAGACCTTTACAAAACTTAATAAAAAAGGACGTACAATATCATTGGGGACCCTTAGAAAAAAAAGATTTTAATTCAATAAAAAAGGCCATAATATATGCTCCTTCTCTGATGAGCCCCAACTTTTCGCAAGACTTCACTCTCTACACATTTTCTTCTGACCGCTCCTACGCTACTGTCCTAACTCAAAAGAACGCTGAAAACAATGAAGTCCCAATTGCCTTTATGAGCTCAACCTTCAAAGGCACAGAACTTAATTACCCAGTAGTAGATCAGCAAGCCTATGTTGTTTTTAAAGCAGTAAAGCACTTTCGATCTTATATTTTGAAAGCTAGGACGAAAATTATCGTCCCCTACCCACCCGTCATAAATCTGTTAGTACAAAAAGAAGTAGGTGAAAAGAGAGTGAACTGGGTCACCTCCTTACAAGAGTATGACATAGAAATCACCCCAGCGCAAATAGTGAGAGGTCAAGGGCTATGCAAGTTAGTCACTGACTCAACGACAGGACAACAAGAGGAAAATGATATGTCAAACCCAGGATAGTACTACCAAAATTTAATCTGTTGTGCACAAAAACCTGTTAGCCCCTGGTATGATGATATAAAATTATGTCTTGAACATGGGTCAGCCCCCCGTCACCTGGATCCCACTAAAAGAAGAGCACTAAGATTGAAATCTTCCTCCTTTCATTTGATTAATGGTATTCTGTTTCGTCAAAATTTTGATGGAGTACTAATGCGCTGTCTTGAGAAAGATGAAGCAGAAAAGGTCTTATTAGAATTGCACGTAGGAGAAGCTAGTGGGCATTTTGGTGGAGATACCACTGCCCATAAAGTATTAAGAGCAGGTTATTACTAGCCTACACTTTTTAAAGATGCTCATGCCTTGTGTCACAAGTGTGTTATTTGTCAAAAGGCGTCCGGACGAATACAAAAACCAGCCTTCCCTCTGCAACCTGTTTCAGTAGACTCCCCTTTTCAGCAGTGGGGTCTTGATATTATAGGACCGGTCAATCTACCATATTCATAGCAACATAAGTTTATCATAACAACCACAGATTGCTTCACCAGGTGGTCCGAGGTTGCCCCATTAAAAGCTGTAAATACCATTCAGGTAATTGCCTTTTTGAATTCAAATATTATTACTCGTTTTGGTATCCCTGACTGTCTGGTATTCAATAATGCTTCCTATTTTTCGTCTCTTGAGATGAATGATTTCGCTCTAAAAAAGGGAATTAAATTAAAATATTCTGCCAGCTATTACCCTCAAGGTAATGGATTGGCAGAATCAACTAATAAAAATCTGATTAAAATCATCAAGAGAACGGTATCTAAAAACCATAAAAATTGGCATAATGTACTGTTAAACGCAATCTGGGCTGATAGAGTGACTCCAAAAACTGTTGTGGGTAACTCTCCCTTCTTTCTCATCTATGGTAGAGAGGCAATTCTGCCACCACATATTCTTCTTCCCTCACTACAGCTATCATAGAAAATACAACAAGAGGATTGCCCCCCTTTGGAGAATCAAATCAACGCATTATTAAAACTAGAGGAAGTGAGGGCTCAAGCAAAACGGAAGTTGGATCAACATCAACTTGTGGTTAAAATATGGTTTGATTCCAACTCTGCCTCTAACAGAAACTTTGAAGTAGGCGACCTTGTCCTAAAATGAGACAAACCACATGAGGGAAAGGGAGAGCATATGAAGTTTCAGAACTTATGGCTAGGACCATTTTTGATCGCTGAGAAATTGGGTCCTAGCTCTTTCAGATTACAGAGTCTAGAGGGACAGCCAAACACCTATCCGATGAATGGCCAAGCTCTAAAAAGGTATTTCACTTGATGAAAACCCTGTGTACACTGTGTAAATATTTTTCCTTTGTTTTCTTTTCATCTTTCTTTGCTGTTTTGGTTTTGATTTTTCCCTTATGCTTACCAGTTTTTTTATTATTTTTGAAATACATATACCTGCATCATGAAATGTTCGGACAAGGAGAACAGAAAAATTTCTCCTCTGAAATAACTGTTGAAGGTTGTTTAAACATCAATTATGATATGCCTTTGAATTTTACAACCATGTTGAATAAAGCTTGTTGTTTGAAAGGCGTTTCTTGATTTCAATATGTAATTGAAGCTTTTCATGATCATCTATTTCTTCTTACGCTATCCCTGTTCCTTAAGAGAACAACTCAAAGATGTCCCCCTGGCTTTGAAGGTTAGTTTATCAATAAACCATCTCTAGATATTAATGAAGGACAGTTAAAAAATTCTCTCAAGGTCTGTAATTTATTAAAATATGTCGAAAATATCACAATTTTCAGCGTCACCCTGCTCGATTAAATATCTTTAAAACTAAATAAATCATTAAAGAGCTGTGGGAAGTGATTGTAAACCCGTCGAGATATTGAATAGGTCTGCTGGCAGCGGGTAAATGCATGCATGACGCCAAGATAACTTCACTGGGGTACTGAACAGACCCGCTGGCAGTGAAGCAATGTCAGGTATATGAAAATTCTCAGATATGGAATCTTTTGACCTTAAATGTCCTTCGTTCTAATCTGGAACTTCCTGGCAGGATACATATATTGGAGTGGGTAAATGGCATCCCTGTTGAGGCTATGGATGCCTGCTGGAAGTAGTGGCTCTGTCAACAGTATTGGAGATTTTAACCTTAATATCGTGACTCGCTTTTGTTAATATTGTCATCAGTTTTCATCCTTTTAAAATAACAAGATGAATTTTTTTATGATTGATGATGATGTTCAAACAGTTTTCTGGTTGTTTTCAAGTTGGAGTTTTTCTCATTATCCTAATTTGGACTTGTTCGTTTGGCAGAGATAACTACTTCTACCAGTGTGTTGCCATTGTTGGTAGCCATATTAATCTCTATCTTTTTCTTTACAAGCTGCCTACACAAGGTTTTTGAACCCTCATTACTCGTCGCAAATTTTTAAATGACACCATTATCTTTCACTTTTGTGTGCCTGCTTTTCATTTTCGTTTTCACGACTGCAAGCGTGAAAACCCACTGTTGGAATTCATATTGATTACATCAAAGGATTAATGATCATTTGGTTTATCATGAACCTACTTGTTTACATGGTAATAACTGCTTGACCTCAAACATACCACTGGTCACATATTTATCGAAACACCAAACATTTATGCATTTGACTATTGTTAATATGGTGTCGATTTACAAAAACTTTGACACAATGGTTTGATTGACACGTTGATTTTTGGGTCAAATCGTGGTTATTTAATGGTTCATTTGACATGTTGATTAAAATTCTTTTGGATATGCACTGTTATGATTTGAATGTACCATTACACCAAGGCGCCATTCCAAGTACAACCCGACATGATATTCTTGCATGGCCTCGATTTACACCACTATCCTCACACGCATAGCATTAACGCTCTGCCCTTGCATTTTGGGTTGCCTTTGCGTTGTGTTGGGGAAGCTTCGGGACAATGGTTCTGTGTCTACCCTGTCAAACCCTATCACCGAATACCCTGTTGATTTTGTGCTATTAGTTATGGCTCCTGTAGTGAGAATTGAATCCAACGGTGTCGAAACTTTGTTGTTGTTTGATAATGCCCGAGAGGACCTAGAGAGGAATGGTTGGCGGGTCTTTGTTGAGAAGTTCGAGGGTTTCAACCTGGCAGTTGCTCAAAAATTCGCTCTAACGATTGATGGTTGCAGAGCCAAAATTAGGGACGTCCAGCTTGAATTGAACGAAGATTTCATTAGCTCAGCCACTGGTCTGCCAGCCGTGGGTCAAAAATGGTTTAAAAATTCAAAGGTTGACGAAGTACCCTGGTCACTATTGTTTACCTTAAGGAATATTAACAACTACAACAAAGGTATGCCCGTTACAGCTCTAAAATCTAGATGGCACAATTTTTTGGCTATTATCAAGCAGTTTTTTACCTATGAGGGTAGATACGGTTTAGTTTTCTTATACCACTTGTGGTTGCTCATGAGTTTCATTGATTTTCCCTTAAACATGCCATATTTTCTCCTTCGGAGTTTATACAAAATGGCTAAGCGTTTCAAAAGGGAGAAAGCCGACTCCAGCCTCTTCCACCACTGTTTAATTAAAATTATTATGGTTCATCAGTTGTAGTTGAATGGTGATTGTTGGGACGCTTTCTTGTTGAGGAATGGTTTTTCCAGTCCTAAAATAGGACAAGTTGACAAATCCGTTGTTACAGAAACCCTTTTCGGGCCTGTCATTCCCCCTCCTACACTCTTTCCCTCTGTTGAACCCTCGACCTACTCGAACACTACCCAACCCGATACCCTGCCTGATTCATGTCCAAAAGACGGTGGTAAGCCTGTTAAAAAGTCTGCAAGGAAAAAGGGTAAAGGTAACAGTGATATCAACTACAAGGGTAAAAAGGCCGTGCGCTGGGTTTCACGGTGTTCTCGTAACAAACCTAAAGAAAACACAGACCAAAAACCAATTCTTTTAAGTGAAGATTCTGACTCTGAAATTGAACGGTTTCTAACCGAAGAGTATCCATACTCACACTGACTTTGCTCAGTTAAGCCCTATGACTATGTGACGAACCTCCCACCGTGTGTTAGAGACGACCCTAACTTCCCTGGGATTAAACTCAATAGAGAACCTACTGGTCAATTAAGAAGTTCCTCACCTGTAAATACACAACCTGTTCAACCACAGTGTAATGAATGTAAGTTGTGGCTCAACCGATATTATACAGACGTCCGTTTGCTCCAATCTCAGATCAAGTCTTTGGAGGACCGAGTGAATGTGCTAACGAAGGAGAATGATAGATTGCAAAATGGAGCTCAAGCTAATGATAAAAGACAGAAGACTACAGGCTCTGTTGTCTTTAAAAATGTGGAGGCGACCACTGCCATTGTCAATTCAAAAATAGCTTGATTAAAATCCCTGAATCCGAGGTATGGTATTTTAAAAGTAATTTTAGGATGATTTTGTTTTGTTTTGAATTAGAATACAAGATTTGTTTGCTCATATTGCATCTATTTCTGTTGATAAAACACGATTCTGTTTATAATAATAACTAGCTATAGAATCGTGAGATTCTATAGCTAGTTACTAAAATTCGAATTTGTTGATTTTACAACTAAAATGCAATCTAAAATCATGTATTCTTGTGTCTTTTTAGGTACATACGAATTCTAAAGGAAATTGGATCGCTAGTGGCATATTTGAACCTACTATTTCTTTACATGGTTTTAGATTAGGCTGTTGGTTTTACATAGAAATGGAATTTGGGAGATTATATTCCCCACGATTTTTGGAACAAATTTGATAATTTCCACAAGGAATGTTTTGATCCTGTGGCCTTTATAAATGTATTATTTTGTAAAAAAAGACCATCATTTCCTGGGAGCAAAAACTATGGATTGTTGATTATTGAGACTTGAATGAAAGTGGTTATTTGCACATCTTTAGCTTCAATATATCATATTTCTGTTCAATTTTTGCTCATTTCTATTTGTAATCAAATTCTGACTACTTTAGATATCATAATTTGTTACAGGTTGACGTGATGAGATTTATATAGTGTCCATATTTTATGTCTCTCATTTTATATACAACAATTAATCTGTTCACATGTGATGATCAAAAGGTTGATCTTCTTTATTCAATGAACAGTTATATGCAAATTTTCATACTCAGATTTATCTTAACGTGATCGTTTGTCAAATTATAAATTGTTGTTGCTACATATCTTACATGTTCTATCATTAGAATTCAAAGTGTTATTGCTTCCCGTTTACGAGAAGCATTGGTAAAATCTGGTGCGGATTGGCCTCATCAAACAACAAACGTAGATGCTACGCACAGGACACATAGGATATGCGATTACAGGTTAGTTTTCTAGTAGCATTCTATTAGTTTACTTAATGTAAGAATTTTATGTAGTTTAGATATACTGTATAGATTGTTATTTTTTATTTCATAACTAGATAGCTGTCATTTCATTTCTAGTTTAGAAAAGTTATATAAAAAAATCAAAAATACTGAACAATAGCTTTGCTATCAATTGATAATGATTTTCGTAGATTTTGATCAAAATTTGCATTTTGTGAATACTGTACATATAATAGAAATATAAATATATGGATACACTGTATATTTAATAAGTAGAACTATTATTCTATTTGTTAGTAAAATTGTAAATACATTTTAGATTGTATATAGTTTTCAACAGCTGTTTGTTTATCATTAAGTTAGTTTCTTTAGTTTTTTGTCTTTTCACTTCCATTGGACTTAGATCGGCTAACGGAGCCTCTAAACCCATCAGAGTGGATTAATCCAAACGGCTTGGGTTATTTAGACAACCCCGAACCGGATTCACTCCTCCAGTTGACGAGCGGTCAATTTCGCCCATCAACAATGACCTAAAGAGTCATGGCTAGGATGTATTTCTCAAAAAATTTGAGGGTTATAATCTCTAGGTTGCAGAATATTTCGCACGAACCTTTGACGGGTTCAGAGCTAAGATTGTAGACATATAGTTAGAATTGACCGAGGAATTTGTGAGAAAGGCAATAGGCCTTCCATCAAAGGGTGATAGGTGTTTTAAAAACGATCGAATAGAAGAAGTCTCATGGAGTTTGTTCATGACATCTCGTAAAATCACTTGCTGCATCAAAGTTATTCCTATGGCTCTGTTAAAACCTAGATGGAACAGTTTGTTGTTAATTCTGAAACAATTTGCTATGTGCAAAGTTCGATACAGACTGGTGTTTCTATATCATATTCGTTTTCTCATGAATTTCATAAGTTTTGATTTAGATATGACCTTTTACCTATTGATAAATCTCTATAAGATGTCCAAGCGTTACAAACGACCGGGTGTAAATTCGAGCCTATTTCCCCATGGATTGGTTAAAATTTTGTTGATGTATCATCTGTCAACCATAGGTGATAGTTTGGAGACATTTTTGATGAGGAATGGCTTTTCCCAGGCTGATCCTACAAAAAACCTTCTTTTGAAAACAAACCCTAACTCAGATAAGCCATTGGTTGAAAACCAATTCATTAATTCAATTAATGAACCCAAATTTACTGATAAAAACTCTCTAGATATAGGATCACCTTGTAGGTTTTCACCTACAATATATCTAGAACAAGTAATTGATGAATTGAAGGGAAATGATCCTCATGTGCCTATGAACGTTTCTAGTTTGAACGCTAATGTTAAGTCCGATGTCAAGAAACTCTGTAAAGGGACAAAACTATAGTGCACAAATTTGGGTTTCAAGAATAAGAAGGTCGGTTGTCTAATTTCTAAGAAGATAAGAAACCGAAAGGATACTCATCTGAGATGGATCGATCCGATTGAGATCAATGAGGGTTCAGATCATGAGATAGAGGATTTCCTAGCTCGGGAAGATCCAGAAATTAGGTTTTCCAGAAGGGAGGTTATCACCCATGCTCAACCATATGATTTCGTGACAAATTTACCCCCATGTCTTGAGGGCAACGATGGATTTTTGGGTATTGGGAACGAGATGAAGCAAACTGAAGGTAAGAGTGAAGCAACCTTTATCAACTGTGCCTCGCGTCGATCTGACATCTCCCCATTACACTGTGATAGATGTCTCACTTGGGTAGAGCGCTACTATACTGACGTCCCTCTCTTACAGGACCAAATTAAAACTTTGACTGCTCTGAACGATCTGTTGAAGAAAGAAAACATTGATCTCAAGTCACATGTATAAAGGGAGAAGAAACGAATCAAGAGATCTGGAAATATCATCATTAAGAATACGACCAGTTTCAAAGCAATTATAAAATCTGAACTGATTGATCCCTCTATAGCTATTTTTTAATGGTAAAACATTTTATTTTCATTTCATTGATTTCTGTAATCTAAGACTAAATAAGTAGATTTGAGTTTTGATTTCATTTACTAAAATTAACATAGGCTACAAAATATTCGATTCTTTAGCTAGTGATTTTAATAACAATACTTAGTAATCAATAATTGATTTTTTAATATATAAAATTGGTTTTTCTATTCTTAGGAAATGGGAGATTATGTTGCTAATTACTTTGAAGAAATATTTTCAATTATACATTGAAATGATCAGTAGTCTCTTCTTCTTTATGTTTTATAAAACTGTGATTTAATTTTGAATAAACCAACTCTGTTATAAGTGGTTTTCAATCCACTATTTTTGTAATATTACTTGATTTTGGGAGATTCAACTCTATCCTGTGAGATATGAGTGTTTGGATCCTTGATTACTTTAAATACTATTCACTTTTTCTAGTGAAGGCATCTTTGATTCGAATGCATTATGGACATGTAATTCCCAAGACTATATGGACAAGTTGTTCACATTTCATCTTTAGACCAGCGTGACACTGTTCCATTTATGTTTTGTCTCTTATATCATGGACTATTAATATGTTATATAGCTTTAGCCTCATTAGCATATAATGTTTCATTTTATTTAGTGCTTTAAATTTTGTCTATAATTTGCAGTTTCATGTATTATATATGTGATTGTTATTTCACTTTAATATCATTGATTTATGCTTGATGTTAAGATGATGTATCACATGAATGTTTCACATTAAAATTTCTTTTGCTGTAAACATTCATCATTACAAGGTCACTGGATCTACATGTTTATTACTCTGTTCTTATATCCCTTCTCCCAAAACAACACCTTGATTTTATTCTGGAGATGTTAGCACAAGTCTGTTACAAATTTCTCACATGCAAGATAGCTGAAAGTTTGGATTGCACAGGGATATAGACACAGTATGAGACTAATCCCAGGTTAGTTTTATTCGCATTCAATTTATGTTATTAGTTTATTTATTAGTGAAACAAGATAGTTTAAATTGGCTGTGACTATTATTCTGTTCTTGTTTCAAATTTTGTTTTATTAGTATCTTTTTGGGTTCTTAGATTTTAAATTATAAAATAGAAAATATTAAAATATGTGATTTCTTTCTCTACTTCGTAAACAATTAAAAAAACATTCATTTCGCAAGGCATCCACCAAAACTTGCAATTTGTAAATACTCTGTTCATAATAACATATTTATATTTATGTTCTTTAAACACTTGTAAATAATTAGATTCACGTATATAGTATTATAGTTTCATCTTTAGAGTAGTTCATTTATTTTCTTTGTTTTAGGACCCTAGTTGGCTAACAGAGCCATTAAACCAATCATAATAGATCACACCAAATGGATTGGGTTAATTAGACAGCCCTGGTCTGGATCTGTTCTTCCAGTTGACGTTGTGTCACGTACGCCCGTCAACAAATGGCACTAGAAGGAGGGCCTGAATTCAATTGATGGCACGTGGAGGTCGCTAGAATCCTCCCCCACACACTCACTCCCCTGTCATAACATGTAGTCACTCAGACAACAACGTTACACTTGAAACAACAACTACCTCAAACGATAACCCTGAGATTCTCGTTGAACCAGTGACACCAGTTCCTCAAGGGGATGACATCTAAGAAATTGTTCACCAGTCACTCATAAAAATGCATAGTGCCTTAGCCCGTATCAAACAACCTGGTAGGCCACTTAATCAACCCCTTGATTTCTCAGATATCCAAGAATGAATTCAAGGCACTGGTCTGCTCCAAAACTCGTTAGGTGAAAATACTACCAATCCTACCGAAACACCTATCCTTGGAGCCGAAGGATCTGGTATCCCACCTTCCCCACCTAGTTCGTCTCCATCCTCTTCAGGAGAAGAATCTTCAAATGAAGGAAGTTCTTCATTAGAACCATATCAACCTTAAGCACCACCAACTCCCATGGAAAACCAAAACAATCATGCCAGACCTTGGCTTGATCAGGATGTCGGGGCTGTCCCCAGACCTCAACACCCATTACCAAAACATCTGGAAAAATGGCTGCCTGAGTTTGATCCAGATGCAAAACAGTCTGCTGAGGATCACATCAAAAAAATTATGTTGTCCATTAGACTCCAGAGTGTTGAACACGAGGATGTAGTGTGCATATTATTTCCTTATACTTTTGAGGTAAATGCCTCCACATGGTATTTTTCTCAACAACCCCAAACCATCATCTCTTGGGACAAGTTTGAAACTTGTTTCTTGGAAAAATTTGGAGATGATAAATCTCCTGAAGTCTTGGTTATGGAACTCTACAACCTAAAAATGAATCCTAAGGAAAAAGTGAAAGACTTTAACCAAAGATTTCTTACTTTAAAGAATAAAATCCCTGCAGATTCGATGCCTGGTGAAAGTTTAATCGTTGCATATTATGCTAAAGCCTTGCACAATAATATAGGCATATGGGTCAAAAGGTCTAAAAAGATTACATTGTTAGAATCCTTCGAGGAGGCAAGCCAAATTGAAAAGGATATATTAAGCTTAAAAGACAATCTTAATAGTGAAGATGAAACAACTTCATCCTCTAAAAAGAAAATAGAGATCCTTACTAAGCCTCCTCAAACTAAAAATCAACCATAAACTTTATACTTAGAAAGCTTGCAGAAATATTTCCAAGAAATATCCAATCAGGTCGTTGACTTGAAGAGATCAGCTGAGGAGGCATCCACAAGAAAAGGAAGTTCTGAACCTCCTTTCAAAAAACCTTTTCCTCCAAACCGGCCAAACCCGGCCACAGAAGGTCTAAATTTCGAAAGTTTGCAATATGTTTTGAAAACCATTTTAGAAGCACATGATAAACCTACTTCCGCCCCTCCTAAAAGTTCTGAAGACATAGTTGAGGAAGAAGTATCGGAAGAGGAGGAATCATCTCCCAATATCTTCGGTCACTTCTCGGACAATATCTTCCAAGCAAATTTTGAAACTGTTCACCCCTACAACACTAGAAGCAAAACAAAGAACAAACCTTTTTATGAAGTGAGTAATAATGTGTTTCCAAAACAGTCAAAGCAAACTGAAATTAAACAAAGTTTAGCAGCCCCTATTTTAGAATACAATTTAATTGAAGATCTGAAAAAATTGAGGGCTAATATTTCTGTTTTTGAACTGCTGAAATTTCTCCTTATTTTTCAAAAAATGCTTCAAAGTATTGCTGAAAATAGTAAAAAGAGCGATTCTAACAACAAAAAATCAGCAGAAAATGGTTCAAATACAGCCAAAAAAATACCAACTAAAACGACATTTGAACCTCCATATAAAAGGGATTTAGCAGGAAAAACTATAGCAAATGTAGATAAAACTGTTTTAGGGACAATAATTAAAAATCAACAGAATTCTGCTGTTAATACTCGAAAAAATGTCCCGCCTTTTTTGTTAACCTTTGAAAATTTTAATAGGAATGTACAAGATTTTATGGTCGATTCCGGTGCATCGTCAAAGGTAATGAATTTATTTGTTTGCCAAAAAAATAATGCATAATTTAAACCGTCTGATCTTAAAATCATTCAGCTGGATCGAACAAACGTTAAAGTAATCAGTGAGCTTAAGGATGTGCTGATTAGACTATCATGTAATCCTAGATAATTGATATTATTGTTGTTGATATCCCTAAAGTTTATGGCCTATTTTTAAGCAGGGATTGGTCAGAACAGCTGCATGGCTACTTTTCCACAGATTGGTCTCACTTGTGGCTTCCTAAAAATGGACAGCCCAACAAAATCAAGATAAACAGAGAACGCTATTTGAAGCATACTATGATATATTTAAATGATCATAATGAACCTTTCATCACATCTCTAAACTCATTTGAAACGCAGGGAACAAATACCTTCTTTAGTAATTTCATGACCAAAATTTCTTCTATTACTGATCTTGGGCAGCAATCAGAAGTTATGACCTATACTCAGAAATCAACTTTGCCAAGTATTCCAAGTACATTTGACAAAGCCCAAATATGGTCCTTGTACTTTGATGGATCCAAATCCAAAGAAGGAGCAGGTGTAGGTTCTGTACTCATCGATTTGGCAGGTAATAATACTTTTATTGCCTGTCAGCTAGAGTTTGAGTGCACCAATAACACTGTTGGATACGAAGCACTTCTACAAGGGCTTAGAAAATATTTGGATATGGACGTACAAAATTTGACGGTATTTGGTGATCCAGAAATCATGGTTAAGAAGGTAAGAAATGCCATACATTTCTTATCACCACATATGAAAAGATACCAAACTAAGGTGTGGAGTTTAATGCAATTTTTTTTATCATTTAATATAAATTCCATTCCTAGACTAAGTAATTCAGAGGATGATTTATTGGCCAATGTTGCTTCCAAACTATTTCCCACTGAAGGTCTTTCTCCTAATGCATTTTCGATTGAATTGTTGTTCAGGCCGTCAATCCTGGATAACATCACCAATTGGAGAGTGTTCGATGATGACCAACAGATCATCAACTTTCCAAGGTGCAGTCATTGATGAAGGCACTCACGATGAGAACCTATGAAACTTCACGGTAATATCAAATCCTAGATCTCCTGAATCAACATCTGATCTAGTAAACTCTATCCCTAGATATGTTGTAATACTAGAGAAGTTTTATGACTTGCCTGATAAGTTTAGAGGGACGATTAATTGTAAAAGGAACAGTTCTTCTTTGATTTATGAGATGATTAATTTAGGAACAAAGGACAATCCTCAAAATATTAATCTGGGAACAGGATGTTCTGAGCAAGAACGGTCTGCTTTTATAAAATTATTTAAAGAATTTAAAGACGTTTTCTCTTGGATGTATGATGACTTGAAAACATTTGATCCTAACATCATACAACATGTTATCCCTATGAAACCCCAGACTCAGCCTTTTCAACAAAAATTGAGGAAGATGCACCCTAAATTGGAACCCACTGTTAAAAAAGAACTGAATAAATTACTAACTGCAAAGATAATTTTGCTAGTAAGGAACACACAATGGGTGTCTAATCTAGTCCCTGTAAGGAAGAAAAGTGGTGAAATTCGACTCTGTGTCGACTTTCGGAACCTTAACCGAGCATCTGATAAAGATAACTAACCTGTTCCTCCAATGGAACAAATTCTACAGCAAGTGTCTCATTCCGAAAGACTATCTTTACTACATTGATATAAGGATACAAACAAGTCCTTATGTATCCCTCAGACCAGCTTAAAACTGCTTTTCGTACCCCATGGGGCACTTATTCCTACACGAAAATGCCTTTTTGACTGATAAACACTGGTGTCACTTTTCAGAGAGCAATATATATTTCTTTCCACATCCTTATTAACCAATCAGTCATGGTCTATATTGAAGATGTCACCGTCTTCTCTAAAAAAAAGAAAGATCATTTGTCTCACCTTAGGGCTGTCCTGGAATGATGCCGCAAGTTCGACATATCTCTCAACCCTAAGAAATTGATCTTTGCAGTGGAGCAAGGTAAACTGCTTGGGTTTATAGTGTCTAAGGATGGAATGATTATTGACCCTGAAAGAACCCAAGATGTTGCCAAACTCCCCCCTCCCTCTTCCAAAAATGCCATGCAGTCCTTTTTGGGCAATATTAATTTCGTTAGAAGATTTGTCCCAAGTTTCTTGGAAATGGTAAGACCATTACATAATCGAATTAAAAAGGATGTTTTGTACCATTGGGGACCACAAGAAAGTCAATATTTTGACTCCATTAGAAAAGAAATAATAGAATCTCCTTCCTTGATGAGTCCTGATTTTTCTGAGGATTTCACTCTTTACACCTTTTCTTCTGACCGATCTTATGCTATTGTGCTAACACAGGAAAACGCTGAATGCAATGAGATACCCATTGCCTTCATGATCTCAACTTTCAAAGGATCAGATCTTAACTACCCAACAGTATATCAACAGGCATATGTTGTTTTTAAAGTAGTGAAACACTTCCGGTCATACGTACGGAAATCTAGAACCAAGGTTATTTTTCCTTACCCAATTGTAAGAAACTTGTTAGTACAAAAAGAACTGGGTGAGAAAAGGGAAAGTTGGATCACGTCATTACAAGAATATGACATCGAAATAACCCCTGCACAGATTTTTAGAGGTCAAGGCCTATGTAAAATAGTGGCTGATTCAGTTGAAGAACATGAAATTCATATCAACACCTTAACTGTAAATCAACATAACGGAAAACAAATCAGCTGTGCACAAGTTAATGCCAATTCTTGGTATGAGAAAATTAAATTTTATTTGACACATGGATATTCTCCTCCCAATCTTGATCCTAAAAATAGAAGAACACTCAAGCTAAAATCCACATCTTTACAGTTAATAAATGATGTATTATTCTGAAAGAATTTTGATGGTGTTCATATGCGTTGTTTAGAAAAGAAAGAGTCAGATAAAGTGCTATCTGAACTTCATGCAGGTGAAGTTGGTGGTCACTTCTGTGGAGATACCACTGCTCACAAAGTGCTAAGAGTTGGGTGTTATTTGCCCACTTTGTTTAAATACGCCCATACATTGTGTCGTAAAAGCATAATTTGCCAAAAGGCTGCAGGACGGGTGAAAAAGGCAACATTCCCTTTGAAGCCTGTTACTATAGATTCCCCTTTTCAACAATGGGGCCTTAACATCATAGGACCAATTAATCCTCCTTATTCATAGCAACAGAAGTATATCCTTACAGAAACGAATTATTTTACTAGATGGTCCGAAGATGCACCTTTGAAAGTGGTGAACACAAATCAGGTAGTATCTTTCCTTAACTCTCATATCATCACTCGATTCAACATTCCCGAATGTCTAGTTTTTGATAACGCCTCTTACTTTTCATCCTTGTTATGAACGTATTTTCTCTAGAAAATGAGATTAAATTGAATTATTCTTCCAGCTACTACCCTCAAGGAAATGGCTTAGTAGAATCGACAAAAAAAATTTTAATCAAGATTATTAAAAGGGCAGGTTCAAAAAATCACAAGAACTAGCATAATGTGTTGTATAATGCACTTTGGGCTGATAGGGTAACCCCAAAAGCCTCTGTTTGTAATTCCCCTTTCTTCCTCGTCTACGGAAGAGAAGCAATTCTCCCTCCACATTTTTTACTTCCTTCTCTGCAATTATCGCAGAAAGTTCAAGAAGAGGAGTGCCCTCCCCTAGAAAATCGAATTAATGCCTTGTTAAAATTGAAGGAAGTAAGAGCACAAGCAAAGCAGAAACTGGATCAGCATCACCAAATTGTAAAAAGATGGTTTGATTCAAATTCTTCTTCAGATAGGAATTACGATGTCGGAGACTTGGTTCTCAAGTGGGAAAAAGCTCACGAGGGAAAGGGGGAACACACCAAGTTCCAGAATCTGTGGTTTGGACCATTTGTAATTTCTGAAAAATTCGGTCCTAGCTCTTTCCATCTGTATATTATTGAGAGACAGCCAATCACTTTCTCAGAGAATGGACAAGATCTCAAAAGGTATTTCACCTGATAAGTTAAGGTATATATATATATATATATATATATATATATATATATATATATATATATATATATATTTATTTTTTTTCTATTTTTTAATTTTGGTTCTTTTTATTTTGCTTGTTTTCGGTTTGTTTTCTAAATAATTATGTCTGAGTCACCATTTCATTTGTGGAATGGAAATCGAAAATTTTATCTGAGAGCAACAGTTGATGACTTTTCAAAGCACTAGTGCTATAAATGCTAAAACTTAGATCAATAGAAGAAATTTTATGTTCAAAAAAAAGTTCCTGGTTTCTCTTTAAAATTACGAGAAAACATGATTATCATTAATAATACTCTTAACACTGTCCCTGTTTTTAAGGAAAACAACTCAATTATACCTTCCTGTCCTCAATATGGTTTCTTAACAAAAATCTAAGTGTTCAGATCATGATGAAGGTCGTCAAACGAGAAAATAAGTTGTAAAAGATCAAGTTTTGTTTTCAAAATCTGAGATTTTCATCACCACCCCGCTCTCTTGAATATCATAAAGTTTCTGTAAAATTGTAAACGAATTCTAGAGAGTTGAAAGCACTACAAAGTGTGGGAATTCTCTGTAAAGCCACCAAGACACTGAATAGGTCTGTTGGAAGCGGGTAAATTCATGCATGATGCCAAGGCAACTTTAGCGGGGTACTGAACAGGCTTGCTAGCAACGAAGCAATGTCGGGTTTCAGAAAATTATCAAGTGTGTATTTTTGGAATTGATCAAAAGTAAAGATGTTCTTTATCTTGAATGGACAAATTTTGGATAGGATAGAGGTGTTAGAGTGGGTTAAATGACATCCTTGCCAAGGGTATGGATGCTTGCTGGAAGCAGTGGCCCTGTCAACAATATCAAAGTCGATTGCTTAAACATCGTTTCGCTCGTAATCAAAACCTGATACCAGATTACATTTTTGACAGAAACACATCCGATGCTAGACTATGTTATTCTCTGAGTTTTGATTAGAATGCTTGACTTGCTATCAATTGTTTCTTAAAATTTCATTCCTTCTGATTCATCCTAACATGAATTTTCTGGTGATGCAGAGATAACTGCTTCGCCCAGCACGTCACCATTGTTGGCAGCCACACATGATTTTTGACATTTAACACGATCGAAGGAGATCACATTTTTCTGTAGCTACCATCACCTCAAACCTGTAAACATTTTTCTGAGTTTCAAAATGATTGTTGGATTAAACCTCACCTTATTAAATTTTTATCGTTTTCATTTCTTGTTTGTTTTATTTTTAATTCATGGCTGTAAGCATGAATTAAACATAAAACTTGGCTTGGTTTAATAATTTTTGTGCCTTAGAAATATCCTTTTAAAAAAAAAATCCATATGTAATTAAAATGAAAATCTTATGAAATGGTTGATTGATCCATTTTCAATTTTTTTGGTTTTAATATGGTTGTTATGAATTCAATGGTTTGATAGTCCATTGTCGAATTATTTTGGTACATGGAAAACTTTGGTTAATTATTTGATATTCTTTCATGAGTTCAATGGTCATATCAACATTCATGCCAATGATTACAGACTTGTTGTACTCGTGTTTTCACCTTACCTTGCTGGCTCAAAACATTAATGAAGCTATTCATTATCTGCATAGGGTTTTGTACTCTTAGGTTTTGGCACTCATCGCGAGAGATGGTAAGGAATACAATAAACCCTCTAGTTTTTGTTCCCACTATCTGAGTTATGATAACCCCCAGGCTCTGATATTTTCATGCTTCCACTCTCCATTCAGACTTATTTCTATTGCTCACACAATTGGAACCTAAAACTATTCCAAGTGATTTATGTTGCATCCTTGTTACAATGGTCATGGCACCTGTCGTTCTCATAGAGCCGAATGGATTCCAAGCCTTACTATCCCATGCCGATGCTATTGATGACCTAAAGAGTCATGGATGGGATGTATTTCTCAAAAACACAAGGGTTATAATCTCCAGGTTGCAGAAGTTTTCACACAAACCTTTGACGGGCTCAGAGATAAGATTGGAGACATACAGTTAGAATTGACCAAGGAATTCGTGAGCAAGGAAACATGCCTTCCATAAAAGTGTGATAGGTGGTTTAAAAACACCCTAATAGAATAAGTCCCATGGAGTCTATTCATGACATCTCGTAAAACCACTTGCTACATCAAAGGTATTCCTATCGCTTTGTTAAAACCTAGATGGAATGGTTTGCTATTAATTCTGAAACAATTTGTTATGTGCGAAGTTCGATATGGATTGGTGTTTCTATATCATATCCGTTTTATCATGAATTTCATTTGTTTCTATTTAGATATGCCCTTTAACCTATTTATGAGCCTCTATAAGATGTCCAAGCATTACAAACGACAGGGTGTAAATTCAAGAATGTTTCACCATGGATCGGTTAAAATTCTGTTGATGTATCATCTATCAACCATAGGTGACAGTTGGGAGACCTTTTTGATGAGGAATGGCTTCACCCAGGCTGATCCTACAACAAACCTTCTTTTGACAACAAACCCTAACTCAAATAAGCTAGTGGTTGAAAACCAATTCATTAATTCAATTAATGAACCAAAATTTACTGATAAAACCTCTCTAGATACAGGATCACCGTGTAGGTTTTCACCTACAAGATCACTAGAAAAAGTGACTTATGAATTGAACGGAAATGATCCTCATGTGCCTGTGAAAGTTTCTAGTTTGAATGCTAATGTTAAGTCTAATGTCAAGAAACTATGTAAAAGGAAAAAACTACAGTGCACGGATTTGGGTTTCAAGAATAAGAAGGTCGGTCATCTAATCTCTAGGAAGCTAAGAAACCAAAAGGATACTCATATGAGCTCAATTGATTCGATCGATATCGATTAGGGTTTGGATTTTGAGATAGAGGATTTCCTAGCTCGGGAAGATCCAAAAATTCGATGTTCCAGAAGGGAGGTTATCATCCATGCTCAACCATATGATTTCGTGACAAATTTACCCCCGTGTCTTGAGGGTAACAAAAGCTTTTTGGGTATTGGGAATGATCTGAAGAAAAAAGAAGGTAAGATTGAATAAACCTTGGTCAAATGTGCCTTTCATCGATCTGACATCTCCCTGTTACACTATGATAGCTGTCTCTATTGGGTAGAGCACTGCTATACTGACATCCCTCTCTTACAGGCCCGAATTAAAACTTTGACTGCTCAGAATGATCTGTTGAAGAAAGGAAACCTTGATCTCAAGGCACATGTAGAAACAGAGAAGAAACGACTCAAGAGATATGGAAATATCATCATTAAGAATAGGACCAGTGTCAAAGCAATTATAAACTCTGAACTAATTGATCCCTCTCTAGTTGATTTTTAATGGTAAAACGTTTTATTTTCATTTCATTGATTTCTGTAATGTAAGACTAAATAAGTATATTTGAGTTTTGATTTCATTTACTAAAATTAACACATGCTACATAATCTTCGATTCTATAGCCAGTGCTTTTAATAACAATAATTAGAAATTAGAAATTCTTTTTCTAATATATAAAATTGGTTTTGCTATTCTCAGGAAATGGGAGATTTTGTTGCTGATTAATTGGAAGAAATATTTTCAATTATATGTTGAAATGATCAGTAGTATCTTCTTCTTTATGTTTTATAAAGCTCTGATTTAATTTTGAATAAACCAACTCTTTTATAAGTGGTTTTCAATCTACTATTTTTGTAATATTACTTGATTTTGGGAGATTCAACTCTATCCTATGAGATATGAGTGTTTGGATCCAGGATTACTTTAAATACTATCCACTTTTGCTAGTGAAGGCATCTTTGATTGGAATACATTATGGACATGTAATTCCCAAGACTATATGGACAAGTTGTTCACATTTCGGCTTTAGACCAGCATGACACTGTTCCATTTATGTTTTGTCTCTTATATCATGGAATATTAATATGTTATATATCTTTAGCCTCATTAGCATATAATGTTTCATTTTATTTAGTGCTTTAAATTTTGTCTATAATTTGTAGTTTCATATATTATATGTATGATCGGTATTTCACTTTAATATCATTGATTTATGCTTGATGTTAAGATGATGTATCACATGAATGTTTCACATTAAAATTTCTTTTGCTGTAAACACTCATCATTACAAGGTCGCTGGATCTACATGTTTATTACTCTGTTCTTATATCCTTGCTCCCAAAACGACACCTTGATTTTATTCTGGAGATGTTAGCACAAGTCTATTACAGATTTCTCTCACAGGAAAGATAGTTGGAATTTTGGATTGCACAAGGATATCGACATAGTATGAGACTAATCCCAGGTTAGTTTTATTTTCATTCAATTTCTGTTATTAGTTTATTTATTAGTGAAACAAGACAGTTTAAATTGGTGGTGACTATTATTCTGTTCTTGTTTCAGATTATGTTTTATCAATATCTTTTTGAGTTCTTAGATTTTAAATTATAAAACATAAATAAAAAAAATATGTGCTTTCTTTATCTACTTCATAAACAATTACAAAAACATTGATTTCGCAAGGCATCCACCAAAACTTGCAATTTGTAAATACTCTGTTCATAATCACATATTTATATTTATGTTCTTTAAACACTTGTAAATAATTAGATTCGCATATCTAGTATTATAGTTTCATCTTTAGAGTAGTTCATTTATTTTCTTTGTTTTAGGACCTTAGTTGACTAATAGAGCCATTAAACCCATCAGAATAGATCACACCGAATGGCTTGGGTTAATTAGACAAACCTGATTCAGATCTATTCTTCCAGTTGACGGTGTGTCACCTACACCTGTCAACACCACGATCTTTGAGTTTTCCCACTTTGTTAGCCTCCGACACAGTTTAACCCCATATCTAGTCGTCCCCCTGACGCTAGATCCAGTTTTACGATTGCTTCCAATCATCCCTCAACACCCCAACCAAAGGAAGTCTTGAGTCCCATAGTGTATTGAATTCATCCATGTTACCCATTAGTACTTGATATCACCCATTACATAGTGGATTTCATGAATCCCTTTGTTTCTTGACGTCGCGTCTCCCTTCCTGTTGACATCAACACCATTTCTAGAAGGGCAACAATATCTTGAATCTCACTACCATTTTAATGAGGAGTCTCGAACGACATAGAGAGAGTCATCATTGATTTATGATTCCATTGACCCCCATAACATTCGACTTCATCAAAAATCTCATGTTAAGGTGGGTCTTACTATGTGACTATTGTAGTTGTTTCATACCAGCCGAAGACCTATGAATTTGATAGTCCATCAATGCCTACGAGTCATCGAAACTTGTTACAGTTGTCCATTACTCACTTCATAGCCAGTTCACTAGTCATAACCATCATCTACCATTATCAACCGCCCCCAAGGGCGCTACAACTATCTACATATTCATACATCTTTAGTCACAATCCCACATTTAGGTTTCATGACACGAGCATGGGGCATGCCTGCCTCATTTGTATACATATTTTACTTTTTCTTCCTAGAGAAAGGTTTGGTTCCCACAGTTTTTCCTCTCCCTCCAACATATATCTCTCACAGTACCTCTCTTCACTCTTCCTTACAATGGAACTCTCAACAAAATAAACATTGATGTATTTCAACTATATGTATGCTCCTAACCTCACATATCAGGGGGCATCTGTTATCACTAAAAAATCATTCGCAACATTGCACATAGTGGTTGAAGAAATCTATCAATTCCAGTAGCAATTAGTACACCTATGAAATCAAAATCCATAAAAAAGGAACAAAACTATACACTTGGTTCAAAAATTAAAGTGCAAAAATTCACCAAAGGAAGCACACGAACTGTGCGTAGAATGTGCGGGCCAACACAGCCTTATTCACGCACTGTGCGCAAGATGCGCAACTGTCTACAAGAAAATCTATGTACTTCTCATGAACGACACATTTATGAATCTTGTCGGCCTCTCAACAACTTCTAGTCCGACCCCCAACATGCTTTTGTAAATTCTAACCTTGTACAATATCTACTGCAAACTGATATTCAGAAAAGAACAGAAAAGATACAATGGCAAATACAAACATTACACAGAGATTTTTCACCTGGAAACCC
>JZKD02S0254608.1:63465-87258 GCA_000966675.3 Picea glauca | reverse complement strand
AATGACCTGGATTAGTCCAAAACCCTAATTCCTTAACCGGAACTAGAAAACCATCGGCAAAAAACCATGTGCCGAAAACCACCTAATATCATGTGGTCCCGAAAATATGTTGTCCTGGAAAGATGTCGGCTTGGCGAAAAGATGTCGGCCCAGAAATATGTCGGCCCGACGAAAAGATGTCGGCCCGAAAAAAAAAAATCGGGGGTGCTGCCCCCGAACCCCCGTGCAGGGGGCTTCGCCCCCCTGCACCCCCCTCTAACCCCCCTGTGCAAAGAATATAACACATACCCAACAGATTTGACACTTAGATCTGAGCAAAATCTATCTTGGAGGCTGGTCAAGGGCTGGGAAGTGCCCTAAAATGCCCCCTTGTTCACACTATGAACTAATTGTATCTTGCCATGAATGGAAACTATAAATATGTGCCATGGGTGTGATAGAAAAATAAGAACTTCAAGGTATTGTTATGCTACAATAATTCTTCTTGGAGAATCCTCTTTTCTCTTTGAATCATTCAAGCACTATAGCAAGGCCCATTCCACTCACCTCTTAAGAGGGTTGGCATTGTATTTATTCACCATTGTTACTTTCCATTGCATGAAGAGAAGAACTCTCTATTAGGGAACTCAAGAGCCCTCCCAAGGAGGAAGAGGGGATTCATAAGTCCCTACCTTTCTCTACAGTGTTAGCCTATCATTATATTGATCCATTGGTAGCTATATGATCATTTTTTTCTTTTTATGGTTCTAGTTCTTGCAAGCTTCTCTAACATTTATTTCTCCTTGTTTTTAGTTGTATTTATTTGTTTCATGTGTATTTGGTTATTTAATCAACTTACAAACCTCTGTCTTGTTTAGCTGACTTAATTAAGCAGATAAGTGTTGTGTTTTTGCTCACCCATGTGACAAAACCAACACAACACCCATGAATCTAGAAAACCCTTCTATTTTAAGAAGAAGAACAATGAATTGATGGAGTATTATATAGATGTCAGGATTGGAAATTATGCCATCCTAGACATACAGAATAATGAAATCCTAGAGAAAGTTCAAGGTGCGGAGAATCAGGAGTGTTTGTTTGAACGCCACTGGAGGATGTAATTTGATGGAGCCTGTTCAAAATCTGGGAATGGAGTTGGAATTGTTCTTTTGAGTCCAAGTAATATTATCCATCCATGATGTAAGACTGGAGTTTTCATGCACAAATAAGGAGGTAGAATATGAAGATTTGATTCAAGGGATGATCCTTGCATAGGAAATGAAAATATAACATCTCATTATAACTAACGACTTAGAGTTGGTCATCAATCGGGTTACTCAAAGGTATAAAATAAAAAAGGAAAGACTTAAGTTATATTTCAAAAGAGTTAACGAATTGGTGGAATCTTTCAGTTCCTTTAACATTTCTTTCATTCCAAGGGACAATAATCATAGGGCAGATTCACTAGCCTTGGTGGCTTCATTGTCAAACCTGGGTGATGTTCAAAGAAAAACGTCTTTCCAGGTAGAAAGAGCTTTCCGAACATCCGTGCCCGATAACATTGAGTACTTGCAAGTATTTGAGAATGATGAACAATTTGAATTTTTTTTGTTAAATGATGATGATGAAAAAGACGATTGCTCGTCCACTATCCCCAAATATTGTATACAAGCCAAATCTCTATTTACGAAAGATTATCATGCTAAGAATCTCCTTGAAGAAGTTTCAATCCGAAAAGTGCAAGAAACGAGAAAAGTCAATATTGGAACTGACAGTTCTCTGAACTATGTCAACTTGGGAGTTGATTGCACCACTGAGGAACTTGATCAATATGTTTCCTTATTCAAGGAATATATTTATGTGTTCACTTGGACCTATGATGATTTTAAAGCTTACGATAAAACTATATTCCAGCATATCATTCCTTTGAGAGAAGAAGAAAATCTAGTGAAACAAAAAATAAGGATGATGAATCCCATGTTGAAACCTCTAGTAAAGATTGAATTGGAGAAATTGAATAAGGAAAGTATAATTTATCCCATCAAATATTTAGACTAGCTTTCAAATCCAGTGATTGTAAGAAAAAAGACTGGGGAAATTCAGATGTGTGTTGACTTCAAAGACCTTAACAAATCAAGCATAAAGCATATTTTTCCTTCACCTAATATGGAGTTTCTTCTACAACAAGTTACTGGATCGGTGTCCATGTAGGATGGATTGTTTGGATATAAATAGGTCTTGGTGTCCGAGGAAGATAGGGAAAATGAAACATTTATTACACCGTGGGAGACATATGCATATGCTAGAATGCCCTTTGGTTTGAAGAATATTGGAGCCACATTCTAAAGGTCCATGGATCATGCATTCAACAGGTTGATAGGAAATTTTATGGTAGACTATCACGATGAATTTATAGTGCATTCAAAGAAAAGGGATGAGCACATCCATCATTTAAGAAGTGTTTTTGAACGGTGTAGATTATATGGTGTATCTCTAAATCCAAATAAATGCTTGTTTGTGGTGAATCAGGGAAAACTGTTGGGCCCTAATGTATGCAAGGAAGGGATTTACATAGATATGAAAAGAGTTAAAGAAATAAATGATCTCAACCCCCTGACATCCAAGAAGGAAGTCCAATCATTCTTCGTCAAAATCAATTTTGTGCGAAGATTTGTCATTGACTACGCAAGCATCATAAATCTGATCAATTTGTCACTGAAAAAGGAGCAGATGTTCAAATGGATAGGGAATACTCATAAGGTATTCAACAATATCAAAGGAGTGATCACAATTTATCCTTTCCTCATTAGTCCAGTCTTCCAAAAATATTTCATCATCTATTCATTTTCTATAGAGACAATTATTGCATCCGTTCTCACTCAGAAAAATAACAAAGGAGAAGAACTCCCAATAATTTTTATGAGCATAACCCTACATGACTATGAGTTGAGGTATTCAGAACTGGAGAAGCAAGGATTGGATCTTGTAAAAGAAGTGTCACACTTTTAGATGTATATATTAAACTCCCATATTATTGCTTATGTTCCCTCATCACCAGTGAATATGCTTCTAAATCAACAATTGAGAGATGGAAAATGGATAATTGGTTGGAAAAGATACAAGAATATGATATCGAGATTCAACCTTTAAAGGAAATCGAAGGATAAGGTTTATGAAAACTCATCATGAATGGGGATTTGGTTGATGGGATGATTTCAAACTCAGTTGGAGAACCATTAGCTGATTCAGAATGGTACAAAGATATTATATTCTACTTAAGATCCAAGAAGTTCCCTGTCACCATGAACTCTAAGGAGCGAAGAAAATTAAAGATGAAAGTGAACCAATATGTGTTGATTGTTGACATGCTGTTTAGGAGAAATTATGATGGTATTCTACTAAGATGCATTGATGAAAATCAAGAACAAGAACTGATGAGAGACTTCCATGAAGGAATATGCCATTGAAACTTTTCCCCTACTGCCACCACCCATAAGATAATAAGGGTTGGATTCTACCGGCCATCAATTTTCAGATACTCGTATGCCATGATAAGGAAATGTGTGTCCTGCCAGCAGTTTTCAGGAAAGATTAAGAGATCTGCAATGCCATTACAACCTGTAATTGTGGATAAAACATTGTCCCAATGGGAACTCGATGTTTTCGGGCCAATTTATCTAAAGTATAGAAAAGGGCATATGTACATCCTCACGACTACAAATTATTTCAAGAAATGGCCAGAGGCGCTGGATTTAAAGAATATTGATTATGAAGAGATGATTAAATTCCTCAAAGACAATATTTTGTAGAGATTTGGTGTCCCTAATAAATTTATCACAAAAAATGTTTCAATTTTCATCGGGTTGAAGTTTACGGAGTTTTGTGGAGAATATGGAATCATTATGGTTCAATCATCGAATTATATTATCCACAAGGTAATGGCCTTGCCGAATCCACAAACAAAACACTTGTGTAGATACTAAAGAAAACCATTGACAAGAATGAAAATAATTGGCATCTCAAACTGATGGATGCGTTATGGGAAAGTAGAACGACCCCGAAGGATAGCACCGAGATGTCTCCATATCTATTGGTTTATGGGAAGGAAGTGAAAATTCCAATTAGTCTCGAGCTCAATGAATTGATCTCTAAGGTTAATACCGATGATACAGAAGACATTCCACCCATTCAGAGGAGAATCAATCAGTTGCTAAATTTGGAAGAGGAACAAAGAAAAGCCTTGAATCGAACTTATCATAGGCAACAAAGCATCAAAATATATTTTGATCAGAGCACAACTGTAAAGAATTTCCAGAAGGGAGAGCTGGCGCTACTTTGAAACAAGTCCAAAGATAAATTGTCCATGCATACAAAGTTTGAAGCACTCTGGATCAGACCATACATCATCGAGAATATATTGGGTTTTCACTCCTATATGCTCCAAGACATGAAAGGAAAAAGATTGAAGCTGCCATCAACGGGAAACATTTGAAAGGTTTATTCTCCTAAGACTTTCTCATTCTCATTGTACATAATTTTATTTTTTTAGTTTGTATATTCTTACTATGACTCCACAACCAAATGGGAGGAATCATCTGGTCACAAGAGATTCTGGATTCTTGAAAACCCATAGGGGGTTATCATCCCACAGTTGGAGCCTGTTGTTGAGATCAATTCCCGCTTCCAAAATTTACCTCCCCTTTTCTATTTTCCCAACTTATTTTCTCCCTTTCTTTTCCATCTTCTATACTTACCCAATTTCCCCTTTTCCTTTTTCCCCTTCTTTTCTCTCCGTTGGTGCAAAGCTCATCAGAATAGGGTCCTTCTCAGGTTACCAACAAAAGGTACCGCGTAGTATAGAGAACTGGAATTTTAATCTTCTTTGGAGAGAATAAGTCTCACCTGAAGCGCAACCAAGACAATAAGATAGGGAAGGGTAAGGAGAATACTTAGGTAGATCTCCAGAATCATCAAGATTCAACATAGTCTTGCACAAGATGAACTAACAAGTAGCAGATATGAACCCATTCATAACTAATAGTAAAGACAACAGAGTTGCGACAACATGTGAAAACAAGTTATAACATATTGATCTTATCAGACATAAATAAGTAAAGTAGAATGACAACTAATAGACATAGATAGAGAATTACACATAATATTTCAAAATTTTATGTCCTTCCATATATTATCATCAAAAGGGTTTCTCAGATAAAATTCAACAGATACAAACTTTGCTTGGTCTTGATGTTGGCCCTTGACCAAGTCTTGGGAGATCCTTGGTCATATTGACCTATTTTGGGACTTCGACAGCCTGTCGAAGGAGGAGCGCAAGATGAAGAGGAGATCAAGGGATCTCGACCCACTTTTGGGTCCTTTTTGGGTTCTTGGGATTATGTAATAGGAATGGGATGTCGGCCCATGGGTTTACCCATGCTTAGACCTATTTTTTAATGTATAAATAGAAGTCTAGGCAATATAAGGAAGGGCATCTATGTGATGTTAGATCAGACCGATAGGTTGATGAGCTAAGTGCTATATATGTGTGATCAAAGGGTCTTTAAATTCTTTGTGCATGACTGTAAGAGACTTGTGAAGCCAAGTGCAAGTGGTTGTAACATACAGTGGAAGGATTTGTGTTGTCACACCAGGAATAAGGATCTAGCGAGTTGCGCAGATCTTCTGTCCTATGCAAAGTAAGGGTTTGATGGCTCTGTGCTTGTAACCAATTGACTAAAGACAATAAAGAAGAAGAGTTGGTGGACATAGCCCCAGGGTGGGGGTGAACCACATAAACATTGTGTTGTCTTGCTTTGTGCTTGTCTGAATGTGTTTATGTCTTCTTTTGCTAAATGCTTTGAGATGATTAGATAGATCTTCTTATGCTTAGTGCTAATGATATATGATAATGTTAGATTGGATTTATATTAATATGATTAGTGCTTGATCTGCCATATTTGATCTATTTACCTATGCTAAGTGCTTGAATACGTTAGATCAGTGTGAATACTATGAAGCTTTGTTTTATCAGTGAAGTGGATATTGATTTCATATTGAGGAACTGACAGTGCTAAGTGCTTTGTTAAGTATTATAATCATAGATCGGTGTCCCAGCTAAGGTTGCAGACACTTGAGTCTTGCAACCAACCCTGCCTCTACCTCGGGTGAGACTTCATCTGCTTCGCAGGTGTTGCTGAAAGGGCTGGTAGTTAGGGTTTTGTTGGTGCTCCGTTGTAGTGTTGAACCCTAGGTCTTCCCCTGTGCCAAAAATGGTTTCATTGCCAAGACTGAAACTGTGATTGCTGGGAACTGAGAAAGAAGAAGCTTTGTGAAAATATCTGTCTTGAAACTGTGGAAGCTATGTGCATTGATCTATTGCCCTAGTGCACAACATTTTACATGACCTGTGAAGCTCTGTGCCAAGAAACGAGGTCAAATCTGAAGAAAAAAGGTAAGATCTGTAAGCTCTGTGCTCTGATAAAGGTAAGAACAGTAGAAAAGTTTTAGATCTGAAAGCTTTGTGCTCTATAGAAGTAAGCTTAGTGGAAATTTTTGTTTCTAGAGTATGGGTCTAGGTATGATTAATAGATTCTGTCCTAGGTTGAAAACTAGGGCACTAATAGATGAAAGAATATTTGATATGAGTAGATCTGATAAGAATAATGAAAGATATCTTATACCTATGCATAGAAAGAATGTTTAGACTAACAAATGGATGCAGGATCCTAGAAAGAATTTGTTGCAGGTTAGCTCCTATGATCCTAGTGCGCAGTACAGAAGAAGCTGGGGATCATTTAAAAGAAAGAGGGGATTAACCCTCTATTACAGTTGCAGAAAACCGAGACATATTACTAAGGAATTCCCTGGGAGAAGACCTAGTTGTCTTTGATAGAAATCTATGGACCATGAAGTGTTGGATTTCCCTAGAATGATTGCTAAGATTGAAGAATTGAATCTGAATTAAGAAAACCCTAATCCAGATCCAGAGGCTATAAAAGAACCTCAGAAAGAATCAGAGAAAATATTTCTACAGATAAGAGAAACCTTGAATGACCACCGACATGTTAGATTATCAGAGATCTTTAAAGAAAAAGAATGCCTTGAAGCAAGAATAGGAGACTTTGACATTGACTGTGTCCTAGACGAGGAAACACACGTGAATATCATGATAGAGAGAAATTGGGAAGCTATAGGGAGGCCTCTTATGATTCCTTCGTTAGTAGGAATAGGGTTATTTAGAGGAAAACTGGTAAACCTATGTGGAAAGCTCACTCAGATATCTATGAATGCCAATGGAACTTCGACAGAAGAAGATTTTGAGATTATTAAATTTATTGAGGACAACGCCATGTTTACCATGTTACTAGGGAAACCTTGGATTGAAAAAGATCAAGCCAGATGAAAATAAGAAGAAGAATTTTTGGAGTAGAAGAAACAAGAGTTAAAAGATTTCATGACTAAAAGGATCACGCAATTGATTGAAGAACAGAAGAATAAATCAAATTTGTTTAACACTAGAGGACCAGATGTCAAAGCTACAAGAACATTAGAAGACTCACCACAGATGGGAGTACCTATCTCAGATAAAGAAGAGGTATTACCCCTGAATCCTAGGAAAGAATCTCAACAACGTGCAATGAGTATGTCAAAAGAAGATAAGAATCATAATGGAAAAAGGAATATCGAGACAAAGCTCACTGGAAAGAAGGCTAGAAAGCTAAGTAAGAAGAGGGCTAGGATTGAAAAATTACACAAGGTTCTAGAGGGAACTTCGCAGAAAGAAAATTTGCAGAATTGGAGCTTCGTCGGGATATCAGAACAACGACACATGGCACTCGCCACGGCGAAGCAATATAGCCATTGGGAATGATATATCTATTCGATTTCCACTCTGAGTGGGTCAAAAAGAATTTATGGTTTGACACCAAACCATTGGACCGTGCCACAGCAGAAAAAACAAGCGTTAATGAGGCTTTATACTCGTTACAAGTGAACCATTTCTGAGTTACCTATTTATCTCGTCGCGCCATGCATCGAAGACACTTTTGCCAATCGTGAAATTGAGCTCGCATACTTGTGATTGCATATAGTGGTCATTGAGCTATTTCCTACTTGCCTATTGCAGTGTCTGAGTTAATATTCAACCCAATATCATTAATCTCGAGCGTGTATGTCCGACGAGCTCACTGTAGTTGAAGAATCAGTGACATAAGTGATCCTCGACTTGATGACTGAAAGATTAATGTCAGAGAGAGGATTATCAATAGATTTACAATAATTGTCGACAAGAGGACTGCCGACCTCTTCATATACTGCTCGAGCTAGACCATCCTAGCCAATCGATGAAAAGAGAACTAAGCACATGGATGATCTCATGAATGCTAAATTAATCTAGAGCATATTACCCACATACTTACCACCTTTGAGAGGAGAAATAATTCAAGACAGTGTACCTAGAGACTTTGACTACACCTTGGTCACGGCGTACCTTCTGAAAGGGATACGTGTATTTCACGCAAACCGAGATAAGATTACAACGTTGAAGTTTAGTGACTTCAATATCAGTGATAGAAAGGTATATAGCATGATTTCCCCACATAAGTTCTTGACCAGAACAAAGGGAAAGAACTCGAAGATCGTCCCTCAGTCATGGACCCATAACCTCGCGTAGTCCACCCTGCTTAACATCCTGAAGATTCCTCACTTCGGAAGACACCAAGAGGTGAATGCATGTGTCAAGTTTCTATTATCCTGTTACCATGGAGGATACTTGTGCTTAAACTGCAATATCACAGTGGATCCGACGTTGATCAATCGGACCACAGGCTTCAGCATGCAAGGCCCTGACCCACAGGATTTCTACCTCTGAAAGACCATGGATCACACTTTATCTCAAAGGATAAAGGACACCTATGGAGATGTCAAGAAGGGAATACAAGGCTACAAGGTAGATTATATCCAGAGTGGCACAGTGCGCCTTTCCTGTCAATTGATTGCAGGAAAGTTAGTATGAAAGAATCGACCCACCCAGGTCACTGGTTTTGTAGTCGACCTTGCAGGGAAGTACATAGAAGGAATACATATGAATTGGGTGAAGTACATGGTGAACCAACTAGAAATCAATTGCAGAGAAGCACAGGACCAAGGATACGAATTTCATTTCAGCTGGCTATTGATCCTGATCACTTTCATTTCCTGGGAGATGTCGGAAGGTGCGACCTTCTCGGACATTGAGCCCTTTGAACCTCTGGCAACGAAGTTCATTACACTATGGTAATCGAACAACATGAATAAGAAATGGAAGTCAAATGTTGTGTTACATGCATACTACAATCAGATGAAGCTATCCTTCCACTTCGAGCCTCGTATGACTCCACATACTCTCCACAGGTTTCGGCCTTTGATGAAGTTCAGCGCTGATCGACATTTTATTTACATCACAACACGCGCATATGGACATAAACAACAACTGCAGTCGTACTACAATATGACAGAGGAGGACTTGGAGGATATTACCAAGGAATTTTCAGTGGACCTCCTGATTCCAGCAGACCCTGCGGAGATATCTGACATAGACAGTCCAGAAACTGCGCAGGATACACCCAAACCTAGCAAGACAAAGAATACTGAAGAAGTGCATGATTTAAGTAGTGCTTCAGTGAAGACTACTTCCATATCACCAGAGCGAGGAGGTGATGGAGAAGAGATAGGTGGAACATAAGTGGAATAGAAGAAAGGTAAGGTAACACTACCTAGAAATGAAGAGGATCCCTCGAAGAAAAGGAAGGTTTCCCCACTGAAACCTTCCTCCTGGAAGAAAGTGAAAGCAACCATGACCAAGTTTAAGACTGTTCTCACCGCAGATGACTTCAATTTCATCGTAGCAGCCCTAAATGATGCTTCACTGGAGATCGAAAAGAAGTAATAAGCTAAGCAAGAGGAGGTGTTCAATCAGATTAAGGTCGAGCTCCAAGGGGTGCTGCAGGCACTACAGTCTAGCCGTGGAGTTTCCATTGTGCCTCTGTCAGTAGGAACACCAGAACTGGGAGATGAGCCAGCTCAACTCCACCGGCTCGCTGATATAGTCGAAGCTCGCCTTCGACTAGCACAAGAGGAAGCAGAGCAAGCCACTCAATCTTTGGTACAAGTACAAGGAGTCCTAGTAGAGAAATGCAGTGCTATAGAATAGGAAAATCTTTCTCTCCAAGCAAAGTTTCATGAAGAAAAATCCCATCTACAACAAAGCAAACAACAATTTCTCACCAAGCAACTCTAAGTAAAGGAAATGGTTCACAGAGAACTTCGCTCTGTGACAGTCGTAGAAATCAAGGCTAAGGATCAAGTCATGAAGCAAGTAGTGCAACTTGAAGAAGTGATCCAACAACCCGAGCAGTGTATAGCAGACTTGGAGCTCCACACTGTACCTGAGACCCCTCAAGATGTAAGAGACCTAAGGGAAGCAACTTCCAGGAGCGTAGTTGGTAGATTGAAATATCTTACCCTAGAATGAAAGAAGCTGAGTAACCGCAATGCCCAAACATATGAGAACCTCACCAAGAATCTGTAGTTATAGGCACTGGAGTCGTAGCTCCAAGAAGGGAAGCAACACACAGACACACTACAGGCGTAGCTAAAGGCCTTGTTGGCCGTGGAAATAATGAAGCAGTCTCAAGAGCAACACACTGCCTAGCAGCAGATCCATACGATTCAAGGAAGAGTGATGGAAGTTACTCAGTGGCTTCAACCATAGAAGATAAGGCATGCCAATTATTCATAGAGGTTGAAATCCGAGGAGCGAAACTAGAACAGGTTGTCATCGTAGCAGAACAGTGCCTAGAAGGGCCCGTAAACGACGTAGTGATCCAGGAGTTCACTGAGCAAGAGGTCGTCACACAGTAGCAGGTTGAAGCAACTCAAGCCAAGCTCGATATGTTCAGGGCAGGACTGATTAGACCAGAGTGACTCAAGATGAGTCACAGGTGAGTGTTGGGGGCCTGTTGGCCCTTGACCAAGTCTTGGGAGATTCTTGGTCATATTGACCTATTTTGGGACTTTGACAGCCTGTAAAAGGAGGAGCGCAAGAAAAAGTGGATATCATGGGATCTCGGCCCAATTTTGGGTCCTTTTTGGGTTCTTGGGATTATGTAACAGGAATGGGATGTTAGCCCATGGGTTTACCCATGCTTAGGCCTATTTTGTAATGTATAAATAGATGTCTAGGCAATGTAAGGAAGGTCATCTATGTCATGTTAGATTAGACTGATAGGTCGATGATCTAAGTGCTAGATCTGTGTGATCAAAGGGTCTGTAAATTCTTTGTGCATGACTGTAAGAGACTTGTGGAGCCCAGTGCAAGTGGCTGTAATAGACGGTGGAAGGCTTTGTGTTGTCAAGCATGGAAGAAGGATCTAGCGAGTTGCGCAGATCTTCTATCCTATGTGAAGTAAGGGTTTGATGGCTCTATGCTTGTAACTGATTGACTGGAGACAATAAAGAAGAAGAGTTGGTGGACGTAGCCCCAGGGTGGGGGTGAAGCACGCAAACACTGTGTTGTCTTGCTTTGTGCTTGTCTTAATGTGTTTATGTCTTCTTTTGCTAAGTGCTTTGAGATGATTAGATAGATATTCTTGTGCTTAGTGCTAATGATATGTAAGAACGTTATATCAGATTTATATGAATATGCTTAGTTCTTGATCTTTCAGATCTAATCTATTTACCTATGCTAAGTGCTTGAATACATTAGATCAATGTGAATACTGCGAAGCTTTGTTTTATCAGCGAAGTGGATATTGATTGCATGTTGAGGAACTGACGGAGCTAAGTTCCATGTTAAGTATTATAATCACAGATCTGTGCCCCAGCTAAGGTTTCAGACACTTGAGTCTTGCAACCACCCCTGCCTCTACCTCAGGTGAGACTTCATCTGCTTCGCAGGTGTTGCCAAGAGGGCCGGTAGTTAGGGTTTTGTTGGTGCGTTGTTGTAGCGTTGAACCTTGGGTCTACCCCTATGCCAACACTTTCCAAAACTAACAACAACTCTATACTATTGAGAAACAAGGCTATCCCAGGATTATTTCTTTCTCGAGATTACAACAAGTCATTACTCTGTTACAATATTTTCTGGCTTCAAACTCATTCCTCAGAGCTCTATCTACCCTTTCCCCAAGATGGATATTAATTACAATAACCGAACCTAAATAGAGTGAATGTTAATCCCATCAACCCTTTACATTCATATATGTCTCGTATATATAAGCCATTTGGCTATCAAATTCTTTCTTTCTTGTTCTTGTTGTAACCTCTTTGTTCGGGTTGGTGTTGCACTGTCACTCTAACCATTTTATGTTTCTTCCCTTGCTCTATTGTCCAACTCCTTTGTGGTTTGTGCAACTTGTGTTTGACCAAAATTTGGACTGTAGTCTTCCCTATGCAACTTCTAATCAACAAAACGAAGGGCCCAACAGGATCTGACCACAATCCTTGACTTTTTCTTGAGTCAAGTCCTCAGTTCTTTTGTGATCTATGGAATGGCATGTTTCTTTCCTTTGTCCTCTGTCTCTTCTTTTCTTCCATCTTCTACTTGCACTCTTTCATTTTCTACCTCTTCAAACAAAGGGCCCAACTCTGGGACCAATTACAGGGCTCTCTTCCTTACTCCTTGAAAACTAATAATTTTATCCTACCACTTCCTGGAAAGGAGTGAAGCTTCAACCACGAACTACTGAGTCGTGCCTGTAATGCATCCCTTAGGCTTGGATGTGACCAGGGAGTTCTAGTGTAAATCAGATGTAGCATCTACCTGATGCATCTGCATGTAGGTTGTCTGAATGACAGGTCTAAACTCCTATAGCTTTTTCTTAGCTTCTGAATACGCTTCAAATAGAGAATCCACCTCGTTGTCTGCATGTTGGATCTGGTCGAATTTTTCTTGCTGCTCCAGTGGATCCATGGTGACAACAACTTCCTTGTTAAGTGAATGGATCTTCGTTCACACACACTCCAGATTCTGATTGCACCTTGCAATGATACCCATCCAATCGCTAACTTCCCAAAATATCCTCGTGCATTCTGTTGTTCCCTTGTGCAAGACTGATCTTGCGTTATTTCCTTCAAGGACTACATTTTCCATTTTCTCTTGAAGCTTCCTGGGTTGCTGTTATGCTTCATGCTGACTCTCCCGCAACTGTGCTTCAAGGTTCTCTGTTTGAATGGAAAACTCTGAACATGCTCCCTGGAGTAGCTCAATCTGCTAGGATCGCCTACTGAACTAGACTATTGAATTTGCAGTGTTGTCCTTCGGATCACTGGCCAGGATTCTGCAAACGTTTCCTGGACCCTTTCTAGTTTTTTTTCTAGATGGATCCTTACATACTCTTCCTGCATCCGGCATGCTTTCTCAAGGAGTGATTTCTCTTTGCAAAATTATGCTTCCCTTTCGGCCTGCTAGAGCCTCTGCTCTAGTTTATTAGTTGAGGCTATGATCATCCCTACTAGCTGTGATTATGGCCATTGAGTGAGGTCAATAGAAGAATTAGTGGTCTCCCTGGGTACTCGCACCTACAGTGGGAGTCCACTGGCCGTTTAGTGTTCCGAATGTGTCTCTACCTCTTCCTCCCCTGTAGATAGACCTTGCAGCTTCTGTGCAAGTCTCATCCTCAATGATGATGGAAGGAATGGTAGCACTTCTATTTTTTCTAGGCAGAGCTGCATTAGCTCTGCGCATTGTTGTGGGTTCTGGAGTACTAGTTCTATTTTCTCTTGCAACGATGTTGCACTCTGTCCAGATGCAATTTTAGGTTCCTTCTGAACCTCTGGTACTTCTGCCACTTTTTGGACCTCGAATTATGGGGTTCCGCTCCTTTGAATGGTACTCTTAACATTGATTGTTGAGAGGGGCTGCTGCATACATGGGACTTGCAGTATGGGAAAAATTTCCATCTCCTTTGAAGGCTGAGTGTCCTACAATGATATAAATGGAATAATTTGTTGGTTCAGGACTGCAGAGTTTGGACCAGTGAGTTCTGGTCTATGCTCGTGTAGTTCGGGGGGTCCAACTGCATGGGATCCGTTTCAGTGGTTTGGGGTTGAAGGGTTATTTCTTGAGGTGGTGACTAGGGTTGTGGGTGTGATGGGGGGTGTTCAGTGATGATGGTGGTGAATGGAGTGTGATTAGGTTTAGGTTCATCCTGAATTTCAATGATCATTTGGGCCTCTCGACTTGCTGCTCAAGTATAAGGGATGGTTGATGATATAGGTTGAGGGTTCAAGATCTTCACGGGGGAGAGCCTTGTCCTAGGTTTCTTGACCAATGTGTCTCCAATGAAAGAAACATTTAGGATGTCATTGACATCTTTACCTGTCAATATAGCTTGCTATGGAAGCTGCGAGAACATGGGAAATTCCCTCTTCTTGCGTTCCAACAGTTGCGTCTCTTCATCCTCATCCTCCAAGTCCGTATGCATTGGAGCATATTTCTTTTTCTCCTCTAGGCTCGAGCTCTATACTACCCCTTCTTCCTTTCCCTTTTTTATTCAAAAGCTCCAGCGGTAAAAGATAGTGCATCCCCAACTTGCATGGGTTGCACTTCACTCCTTGCCATGACATGACCTCCTTGTCAAAGGCCTCTTCATCTAGGTAGAATGACAACATCCAGGAGTGGAAGTATTCTAACTTGGCATGCCTTGGCCAGACAAAGGTGTGGTGGTGGTTCATGTTGAACGTGATGTTCCACGTGTTCAGCTTGAGCAATTCCTAAGGTATGCACAACCTCTGCGTTGCATCAAGAAACCAATTATACCATTTTGAGAACATTGCATTTTTTAATGTTGTGTTCTCCAAGTCCAACCTTGAGTGCCAAGGCTCGAACATATTTTCTAGTTGGCCCTTATCTGCTAGTGATAGCAGTCTTCCTAAAGGTGGCGTCCACTTCAGCATGGAGAGTAAAACTAAAAGGTATCCTTAAGTGATGGTGCTGCCCTTCTCATGAGATTCCTCACATGCTACCAAGAGTTCTTCCAGAAAGTAGCTACACTAGTTGAATACTACTCCATTGGAAAACAAATCCGCTACCGACAGGGCATCCAGTTTGCCATCGACCTTGTAATATGACAACATTACCTTGCTACAAATCACATAGCAATTTATTATTACTGTCTCGAGTAGAATGGGGTCAATCTTGGTTGTGCTTCCCCCTCTCCGTGTATGAAATCTTTCATACAGACAAGGTTCACCATTTTTCTTCCCATGTTTATCGGGACCTTTAAATCCTTTTGATACATCTTCGCTTTGATGGATAGGCCCATGAGTTTATTGATATCCTCTGCATGCATGGGATATTGTCTGTCGATCCGTAAGCTCCTGTGATTTACATGGATAATGAGGAACTTAGTACACCACGCAACCTCACTAGTAGTGCTAAAAACTGACTAGTCTCGAAGATTCATGATGCCAGAGTTGAAAAGGTTAATGAACTCTAGCTTTGGCATGAACTGCATCCCTCCCAACTCATTTGGAGCTACATTCTAGAACATGTCAATTGTGGGAACATGACCTGTTTTTTTAGGTCGAGGTCGAGGAGTTTCACCTCCTCAACCTTTCCCTTAAGATCACCCACGATCTCGACCTAGGGATCAGATGGCTCATCCAACACTGCATCTTAGAAACTGAACTCCTTCTTCCTATAGCTCTCGACATAGTGACTCTAGAATGCCAACAAAATTCGACAGGATAACTGGGATTCGAGATAGCGACTGAGGGTCGAGGGATTGCACATGCATTACTAAAATTCAAAAATCGCAAGGCACAAAGTTTTCTCTAGGAAACAATACATATTACGCCGAGTTCACACAACCTTATACTCAGGATTAGATGGCAAGTTATGTAATAATTGCTAAGGCCACTCATGATTACCCTTTTAGATGCAACTTGGAGATGAGTTGTCTGACGGGACTGTTAACAGGGTAAATCTATTGGGTGATTCTATCATTTACTGAACTAGTTGGTCAGGGACGTGGCCGACTTTAGACCTCACCGTTTGAACGGATGAGAATCCTGATGCGAATATCGATGGAATCTTCACATATCACAGATTTATAGTTTAACAAAGTTCAGGCGGGTTACTATAGCAGTCATAAAGGCTATGACTATATTAGGTTCATGTGGCACATGGACTAGGATTGTGTTCAGATTCTCCCTTTTCCAACCAAAATGGGGTCCACGTAACATTTAATGACTTTCTTTAATGGACTCATGGCTCTTCTGATCCTACGCTGCTGAGTAAGTAGTTCTGCACCAAAGTAACACTTAGACAAAAAAATGAAATACATGTCGCGGCAAAACAATGCACACTCTGACTGTATTAACTGAATTAAAAAAAAAAAACCAAACACAAATTTTGCAGAAATTCAAATCTAACTACTATACATGCTCCTTTGGACTAAAGAAATGGTCCTTTAGTTTAGTTCTGAGAAATATAGGGTTTTAGGCGAGTGCCACTCACCCATCCTGGTTGAAGTATACCATCTAGTTGCACGAGTCTGACTACTCCAGAGGGTCGGATCTCCACAACTATAAATGGTCCCAACCACTGCATGCACAACTTACTTGGATGTTTCTGGTATTAACTGTCATAAAGTAGGACCTTCTCTCCTTGCGCAAATGTTTTAGTCTTAATGTGCCTATCGTTCCAAGATTTTTTCCTTGCTTTCTCAACTGATTGATGAAAGTCTTCTAAAAACCTGGTCTCATCAAGTTCTTGCAACTCTATAACCCTTTGCGCAATGAATTCATCCTCTGACATGTGTGTAATCTGTGCGATGTATAGACTCAGGGTAATGAAATCTGCAGGTACCATAAACTCTTTCCCATAGACTAGCTGAAATGGAGTATATTTGTGGAGTTTCTTCGTGGTTTTCCTGTAAGACCATAAAATTGCTGGGACTCTGTCATCCCAATATTCCCCATTTCACAACAAACCTTCATTAATACTCTCTCCAGAATCTTGTTAAAATCCTCTACTGTGCCATTAGCTTGTGGGTGTTAAGGGATTCTTTTATGATGTTGAATTAAAAACTTTGTTCTAAGATTTTCTATTGTACTACTGATAAAATGACAACCTTGATCACTGGTCAGACTCCTAGGACATCCACACCAAGTGATAATGCTTTAAAAAATAAACATGGCAACAGTATCTATCGAGCAATCCTGAAAAACTATTGCCTCATCCCATCATGTAATGTAATCAGTTGTGGTAATAATATACTTTGCCTTTGAGTACTTATCCTTGGGGTTGATCGGCCCAATGAAGTCAACCACCCACTTCTCAAATGCTTGCAGAGCTTGAATTGGCTGAAGAGGAAATTTGTCTCGTCGTGACAGATTTCCTACTCTTTGATAGATGTCACAAGATCTATCATATTCCTTCGCATCTTTGAAGAGTGTGGCGCACCATAATCTGAGGAATTTTTGCACATTGTCCTTTCCTCCCACATGGACTCCCGCAACTCCACTGTGGCATTCCCAAAGTATATATTGTCTTTCATGGTCTAAAACACACCTCCTAAGGATACTATCTAGGCCCAAATTATACTATTTCCCTGTGATCAATTGATAGTCCGATGCTCAAACCAACATATGGTGTTTTTGAGTTGCGGAGTACGATTCTGGGCAGGCCCCTGTACTTAGGAAAACTACTATGTATTCCCGATATTCTAGTATGACCTCAACCTGGAATAGGTTTGCATATAGGACCTGATCATTGATTTCTTTGCCACTTTCTCCTGACTCTAATATGGACATGTGATCAGGGCCCACATTGCATCTTCTAGGTTTGATGATCACCTCAATTGAAAATTCCTGAAACAGTAACAACCATCGACAAATTATTCCTTCTAAGACAGGTTTGTTAACTAGATATTTTAACGTAGAATGATCAATAAAAAATTTAAAATGAGATCCTAACAAGTAATGTCTAAACTTCTGTAGAACATAGATCATAGCTAAACCCTCACTTTCTGTGGTTGTATATTTGCACTCATCTTGTGATAACTTCCTGCTAGAAAAGTAGATGGCATGATCCATGGTTCCATATCTTGTTTGTGCTAAGATGGCTCCCAGGGAAATACCTGATGCGTCCATGTGCACATGAAATTCATTTTCCCAATTTGGAAATATCAGAATAGGTGTTGTGTTGAGCTTTTCCTTTAGGATGTCAAACACTTTATCACACTCTAGTGTCCACTGGAACACTTTTGACTTGTTTAGTAGATTTTCCAGGGGTGCAGTAATATTCGCATGCCTTTTCATAAACCTGTGATAGTACCATGTGTGCCCCCAACATGGAGCACAATTTTTTAGCGCTCATAGGTGGTGGCATGTTCTCAATGACCGCAACTTTGGTTGTGTCTACCAGTACTCCTTCTCAACATAATATGTGGCCTAACAAATTTCCATGTGGCACATAGAAGATACACTTTATGAGGTTCAAATATATATGAAATTCCCTACACCTATCAAACATCAACTGTAGTATCACTACATGTTCTTTGAGCAGACTTTATACCATCCAATCGTGCATATAAACTTCTATAAATTTTTGAATAAATTCTCGGAAGGCTGTTATTACAATCCGGGAAAAAACTGTAGGGGTGTTGTTTAGGGTGAAGGGCATCACATTGTATGCAAATGACTCCCATTATATTATGAATGTGGTCTTCCTTTTGTCTTCTTCAACAATTCTCACTTGGTGATACCTCGAAAATCCATCTGTAAATGAGTAAGATTATTTCCCCACAACCTATTCTAGCACCTCATCGGTAAAAGGTGTTGTAAAAGGGTCATTCACACATGAAAAGTTAAGGATTATGTAGTCTACACATACCCTAATTTCCTATGTACCTTTCTTGCTCTGGATGACTATGGGGCTAACCCATTCTGCTTCTTCAACTAGAAAAATAAGTCCAACCTCAAGCATCTTGTCTATTTCCCTCTTAACCTTCTCTTTCACCCTAGGGTTAAGATGATATGGTCTATTCCTTAAAGTTTTTTATCCCAGTTTAGTTCAATCTTCATCTCTCCCATAAATCCTTTAATCCCTTTTAGCTCTAAGAATGTCTTTGGGAATAATTTCTCATACTCCTGCAACATACTATGTATTTCTTGGCTAGTTTCCTCATCCCAATAATCTCCTACCATAGCTATCTTGGGTTTCTCTGTAGTTCCTATGTTGAATTTTCGCAACTTCAATGGATGATTATAAGAACTATCAGTCTGACTGGGTATGGTGTTCTGGATTTCTCTGCTTCCTTATGTTTCATTAATGGATAAGTTTCTCAGTTCTTCTAAACCATCCGAGTTTTCCAAATCCTTCTCAATATTATATCATTTTATAGGTGTCTTGTTCGTGTATAGGCAAAGGTTATAATGAAGCACTTGACTATGCTTTTCACATACCACTGGGTCTGATTTTTTCTCACCAACATCGGTAAAAAGGAATTTTTTAATTCTTTGTAGGACTATATTAAGCTGAAGGTACTTACTTGTAAAAGAGAATTCCTTGAAAAATTGGTCTGTTAATGTTTTCCAGTTGCTGGTCTGTCTTCTGGTCTCTTCATGGATGTACCAAGATTTCAGAATCAGACCTAGCGAATGAGGAAATACTTGAACCCACAAGCAAGATGGTATTTCCATAATTTGCCACTACCTCACACATTGTTCAATATGTTTTTTAGGATCAGAATGTCCATTGAATAGTTGCGTAACTTGGAAATCCATATTCATCCCTAATTTCAGCTACTCCTTATCTTGAAATCTATGTCGGATAGCTTGCTTCACATCCTCCCATTCTTAATCAAGGCTTTGTGACTAGCCCACCATCTAGCAGGGGTGTCCTAGAGGTCTAAGTCCAGAACTAAAATACTTTGATCCTCCGCTATCTTTTCTTCCATGCTAACCAAAAAACTGTTAATTTATGAGGTACCATTGTATATCGGGTATTCTCTGACCTCGGTTCTAACCCATCTAGATGATCTGACAGTTGCGCATATTCTTGAAAATATTTCATATGTACCTCGATGCCAACTGTCAAATGCTAGTTATGAATCTTCTTCCATAGATTGTATGCTCCTCCAACTCACTGATCCATCAACAATAGGATTTATGTAGTCTTCTCTTGTTCCTGCTGTTACAACGTATAAATGATCCAAATCTTCTCCTTCCATATTATTTTCCATTGGCTCCGTAAATCGAGGGCCTACATATGGATCCAGTGGTAGAACTACTTTGATTCCATCTACTTCAAATGTCACAATATCCCTCTTTTGGTCAATGACAACATAATTATCATAATCCCAGTCAATACCAAGTAGTGCAGGATAAGGGTCCTTATCTCCCATGATTTCAATCATCTCAAAATCAGTTATAGTCTTCACTCCCGCAACATCTATCTCCACATTCTCTAGTCTCCTTATTGGAAAAATACAATACTGATGGCCATTCTTAATTGGATTGGGGAATATGTCAACTGGGGTTTCCCTAAATCTTCCCAAGTCTTTTTAGGCAGTATGTTAACATCAGATCCTAGATCTAACATAAAATCTTCAATCTCAAACTCATCTAGATGGGATTCTAATATAAACTATTTTCCAGACCGTATTTTCCTTCTTTGCACTCTCTGAGTATTCTTCTTAGGAAGATTAGTCCTTATTGTAGTTTCTAGAGATTCTTCAGTTCCTAGGACTAGGTACAGGGCATTGTGCAACTTTTCTGTCAGCTGGTCATTCCCAAGAATATCGAAAAATAACTGAAACCAAAGGTCAACTACATTTTGTGACTACTCTAGTTGTATTATCGGGACTACGGGGTTTCGGGGTGCATGGGGTGAAGCAAGAAACTGAAAAATATTAGGATAAACGATAGGTTGAGGGGTCTTTTCTTCCATCTCAAGGGCAGGGATACTCTAGAATACTTCTATTGTATTTTTAAAGAATAGCTTTTATTTTAAAGGGTTATACCTGTCCTCCTTAGGTGCTTCTTTCTGGATCTTAGGCAGATTATCAGCATCTATGCCAGTCTTCTCTTCTTCTCAAGTAACGATATTAATGTTGGGTATCCATCCTTTGATGACCATCTTTATCTCTGAGCTTATAAGATTATCTCCTTGTTGACGTACCCAATCTTCCCATTTCACAATTAGCTCTGGGCAGTCTTCAATTGCGTGCCCATTGGTTCTACAGTGAGAGCACCATGGATGCCTCAGATGAGGACAATCCCTATCCATGTGACCTTTCTCATCATAATTGTAACATCTACTTGGTTCTCTTCCCTCGATTTTTCCTTCTTTGAAGTCTCCTCCGGCTCCACCTCCTCGACCTCTTCCTATTCCTTAAGGGGTTTCATTCACCCTAAATGATGTTCGATCTAGCCTCTCGGTGAGTGCATCCAGTGCTCTACACTGATTCATAGCATGCATGGTAGATGCACATAACTAACAATGTACAATATTCGGTACTATTGAATACTTCTGAATAATAGTGCACTACCTTGTCCCATGCCCATGAATTTGACAGATATCATAGTACTCAACTGACGACGATGCTTGATTACTTGGCAAAGCATGATATGTTTTTGGGGTATGTAATGGTGAATTTATAGATACTTGTGCAACTCCTCCCGTGGGTCTTGATACGGGTCCCATCAGATTGTGAGGAGGTCCCATTCCCCTCATATGTGGACATTCATTCACTAGATGCCTCTCTATGTAGTATCTGATACACTAGACTTGAGGTCGTCTTGGTATCGGTATCATAAATTCTTGAATCTTTTCTATCAGCACCGATATTTGTCCTTGTAGTTGCGCCAAATTTTCCTATGTTGGGGATCTGTTCACTCTCAGGCTCCCTGGATATCCTGCCATGGATTCAATCTTCATTGATTGTTCCAAGGCATCTGTCAAAGTGTCTATCCGCTATTGCGTTAACAGAATTCATGTCAGAGGTAGAAATCCTTGTATATATAATTCTCTTTGATGATCCTCATGAATTGCATGTGCTATCCTCCCTATCACATCTTTAAACTTATGACTATATTCCCAGGCTGATTCACCTTCCCTACTGAATTTCATGCAACTTGGACAAAGCTTATTGTTCTTACTAAGGTAGCTTAAACTCCACTATGAATTTTATCCATACTTGGCCAAGTGTGAACGCTTGTCCTTGCACTCCTGGCACTCCTGGCTCAATAGCCTTCATGTACGATTTTAGAGCACGACCTCTCAAGGTAGTCTGGAACTCGACCAATTTATTTTCTTCTAGAGTCCCTCTGGACCTCTAGATTGCTTCGCATAGGAACCAATGCTGCCCTACATCCTTGTCTCCCTTACCCCAAAATTCTAGGTATCGAGGGATTGAACCTCCTGCATTACCAACCATTGTTGATCTTACTTCTCCTATCAAGATAAAACCTACGGTCCTGGTTGCGATCTACCAGGGGATCCCAATATCCTCCTAGTATTCACGCTTACTGGTTGTGACTGACTAACTGACTATAATGGAACAAGAATAACATAAGAAGGTAGTATATAATTTACCACTGGTATAGAAGACACTTGGGGTACGGGTGATTCAAGGCTGGTGCCACTGGCTTCGGGGCAGGTTTCTTTGATATGGGGGTCTTGTTCTCATCCTTTGGAGCAGTCTCTTCAACCAGATTCTCGATATTTCCTAGTATCGGGGCTGAATATTCTCTTTCTTCTGCAATATCCATGCTGACTTCCTTTTCCCATGCTTCCACACCTTCTTCTTCTTGTCCACCCTCTTGTGGACTTCTTTCTCTCTGTGCTTCTATCTCACTTAATATTTGAATGGCCAGTCTTTCTTGTCTTCTCATCTTTCACAACTATTCCTTTTTTCTTTCCTCGACTTCTCCTGGTCCAAATTCTTTCCACAACTTCTCAGATTGTTTCACTGCTTTCTTTATCTTACCATGCCAACATTTCTAAACTATGACAGATCTTTTCAAGGCTAGCTCATCCCTTGAGTCCATTTCTTGTTGGTCCCCCATTTTTCAAAAAACCCTTTCCCCTCTCTCCGGCCATGATTCCACCCCAAAATCACCCCACACCAAGAGAGGGTGTTTAGGATGCCATATCAATCATGGAAATAGTCAACATCCCCTCCTCCATTAAGAAATCCTTAATCCATGGGGGGATTTCTCTCAACAGTCTTCCCCTTGCATATTTCTTGAAATACACTTATTCTCGTGAAAAATATTGATGGTTCTTCACTGCAAATTCAATAATGTATCCTTCCAGAGTTGTATTGACCTAGAAATCGATCGCTCATGTTACCAGATGATCCAGTCGATGAAGCAGTGCAATATTTTCTATATCCCAAGAACAGGTCTTCTTGACTCGTTATTGGAATTCAGGATCTTCTTGGAGCCTATCTATCCAATGGAATAGTTCTTCCGAAAACTGAACCCAGAATATCTCGTATTGGTCACTTGATATTTTTGAGTAAAAGACAACCTCTCCTGTATCTTTCACAGATTTTCCTCCCAGCTTTTCTTCTTTCCATATGAAGGCATCACAATTTTTCTCCCACCACTGGTGAATATTGGATCGGTGAATCCGTGGAAGAATTATCCCTATAGGTTCCCTTTTAATGCAGATCCCAACAATGGAACCATTTTGTTGGCGCAAAGTTGATCATACCGGGGTCCTTCTCAGGTTACCAACAAAAGGTACAGAGTAGTATAGAGCGTTGGCATTTTCATATTCTATGGAGAGAAGAGGTCTCACCCGACATGCAACCAAGAAAA
>JZKD02S0254608.1:33571-63455 GCA_000966675.3 Picea glauca | reverse complement strand
ATTCCTTGATCACATGTATAGTCTAGAGTTTTGAATATATTAATGTCTTTGCTGTGATTGGTTTGTGTTGTTGTGATTGGACGACGCAAGAGCATTGTAGCAGAGCGAGGATCAAAAGAGATAAGGAGAGCCTTCATAAAGTAAGTATATCATCCTTTTTCTCTTGTCCATTCAATATTTTAGAACTAGGGAAAGAGTAGTATTCTGTCACAGTTTGTTCCAGATCCAGGTGGATCTGAGGAGATTGGTCTGTGTCCGCACTCACGAATTTATCCTAGAACAAGGGTAAGGACAATACCTAGGTATATCTCCAGAATCATCAAGATTCAACATAGCCTTGCGCAAGATGAACTAACAAGTAGTAGATATGAACCCGTTCATAACTAATAGTAAATACAACAGAGTTGCGACATCATGTGCAAACAAGTTATAACATATTGATATTATCAGACATGAAGAAGTAAAGTAGAATGAAAACTCATAGACATAGACAAAGAATTACACAAAATATTTCAAAATTTTAGGTCCTTCCATGTATTATCATCAAAAATGTTTCTCAGATACAATTCAACAGATACAGACTCTGCTTGGTCTTGCCAAAACTAACAATAACTCTATACTATTGAGAAACAAGGCTATCCCAAGCTTCTTGCTTTCTTGATATTACAACAAGTCATTACTCTGTTACAATACTTTCTGGCTCCGAACTCATTCCTTAGAGCTCTATCTACCCTTTTCCCAAGATGGATATTAATTACAATAACATAACCTAAATGGAGTGAATTTTAATCCCGTCAACCCTTTACAATCATATATGTATTGTATATATAAGCCAGTTGGCTCTCAAATTCTTTCTTTCTTGTTCTTGTTGTAACCTCTTTCTTCGGGCTGTTGTTGCGCTGCCACTCTAGCCACTTTTTTTTCCTCCCTTTCTCTGTTGTCCAGCTCCTTTGTGGATTTCACAACTTGTGTTTGACCAAAATTGGGACTATAGTCTTCCCTGCGCAACCTCTAATCAACAAAACGAAGGGCCCAACGATCCCTTTCTATTTTTTATACTTAGTCATTTTTGTCAAAATGATGGGTTCACGAGTTCCGAGGTTGGAGGACTCATGAATCCTCATGACCGATCGACACTCTCAGATATTGATTCTGAACGACCACCACATTATCCCATACTTACCCATTTTTGAAGTCACGGGTTCCTAGGTTGACGGGGTCAAACTCTCATATCCCATGTTTTGTGATATACATATTGCATACAAAAGATCCAAGATCTACATTTTTACCATCAGACTCACCCAACTTCTAAGTATCTCATTCCTCCTATGATGAGTGCATCCAATTGCATCACAACACTTAGCCAATTTTCAATCTTCTGCAGTCACAGGTTCGCGGGTTCTTGGGTTGGTGAGTTCACAAAAGGATTAAATCTTATTTCACTCCCGTCTGTCTCCACCACCTTCGTTCTTTTCGCAATACAAATTTAGTATGGTTTAATGCTAATAACTCATTATGAAGGTCCCATAAATATTGTCATTAATAGAGGAAGGGATCGAGGAGATTTCTCATTAAACCACATTAAAGCATGATTTAGGGAAGATTATATTATATCTCTCAAGTGCTCATTTAAAATATTATCTGGATCAAAAGAACGCTCCCGTCAACTTATGGAAGTGACAACTCGACAATTGTTCTGCGAAGATACTTTGAACATTTTTGGATGAGAGGACCAGAAATTTCAGTGGTATAGAGCGTACTCTTATTATTCATCCCCTTCTTCTCAAAAGGAAGTAATTTGGACGTCCCAAATTGCTCATGCAGGTTGTGTTCCTGAAGTATTTGACTGCAAGGAGCTGGTTTCTTGGTGTGCCAAGAAGTATATACCAAACCAGCATATGATTCAACTCCAAGACCATTCTCTTGTCTCCCTTTTGCCTCAAGTGTTCCATAAAATGCTGAGACTCCCAGAGAAAACACTCACCTTCAAAGGTGAATATTGCAGAGACTTCTTGAAAAAAAAAGAAAACATCCTGGATATCTTACCTGAATTCTTGGAGAATCCCGTGACCATCCCTGAAGATATAACCAAATTGCAGGTCATCTTATTCAAAAACCCATTTCGGTAATTTTCCTAGTTATTTACCAGAGTTACGGGGCAAGAAAATACTGCTAGCATTTCCCATATGATTCTTTACATCTTATAATTTACTATCAAGGAGCATGCCATTTGCGATTGGGGGAAGTTGATTTCCATTGAAATCTCTTCCCAATTGTCTTAGTATAAAAAGGATAAGAAATTCTTTATGTCTTCTTATTTGGTTTTCCCGATAGCGCATTTTTGTCGATTTCCTAAATTGTCTTTATGCAAGAATGTGAATTGTGAATTCGACCACATGACCTTTCGGTATGAAGCTTTATGGAGGCACAAAGCTTCCCTACATTTTTATGAATTTTTTAATGACTTTTTTTCTATCCTTAAATAATTGCTATTCGGAAAAGACACCCCAAGGATATCCACTCAGGCAAGTAAATTCCTATATAGAAAGGGGAATTTGGAGCAAATGGAAAACTAAAATGTCATCAGGATTTTCGGTTCTAAGGAAAATCCTTCATTTCTTCCATGCCATATATATGAAAAAATGTTTTTCACAGAAGTCACAAGGAAATATATCTTTTGGCTGCACTTTTTTCATGAAAAACGAAAATAAATAAATTATACCTTTGTGTTATCGGATAAATCGGTAGGTGCGGACACTAACAGATCTCCCTAGATCCACCTAGATCTAGAACAAAACAGGACAAGACATGACTCTTTCTCTAAGTTGTGGTGATTGAATCTACTACTAAGAAGGAATGAGTGACATACCTTTATATCACTTCCTTAGGTCTCTGTTGTTCCTGCTTCACTCCGATGCTCTTGTGAAATCAGGTCCAAGACAACACAAACCAACCAAAGTGAAGATAGCAAAGTATATTCAATTTCAACCTATGCATATGATCAAGGAGTTATGAAATAAAATAAAAGTGATTTTATGGGAAAGGGACATGCCGTTGTATTATATTAAATGAAAGTAGAAGATATAACCAGATTGCCTTGATGTCGCAAGCTTCCTTTCAGTAACCCTTGGTTCCAACACACACACTTTCTCTACGTTTGCATGAAGAATATCCAGTACAACTTGATAGACCAAATAGAGTCTTCAAGCTTCTATCCAAGAAGATTTCTCCACACAATTCTTTCACCAATTCTTCATTCAACATTTCTTAACCTTTTCCATGAGAAACCTTTCAATATATAAGAGAAGGATAGATGGTTAAATGGATGAGGATGATCCCACTAAATTTGAGAAGTCAGTAGGATGCCAACCATGCGAATGCCAGCTCATTTTCTAGAAGATTCCCTTCTAGAACCTTCGTGACCTCTTCTCTTTTCCAAGATTTGAAATAGGTTTGCACCCTACCTATAGAGCAGACTATGAACATTTCACACCCTAAGTTTGGGTTTCCTGCGAGAATGAAGGATTTTCGCACCCTGTAATATAGGCAACCTGTGAACTCATATTAAAAATGTGTTTTTTGGAAGAAGACAACAGTCACTTTTCTCAGGCAAAAAGTCCTTGTGGGAGCCTGAATACATCACTTGTAGAGACATCACCAGAGTGACCAAAATCATGTGTAACAGAATGCCCCCCAAAGTATGAGGTCGGAACTTGTGACAGCCAAAATACTTTGTAAAATGCGTGTGTGTGTCAGAAACAAGGAGCGCACCTAATCAGAAACTTGTAAACAACTAAGCATCTGCAGAATATAATATTAGTTCTGAGGTAGGCATTCCCATGCTCAGATCACAAATGAATGGAATCATAAACATAGGTCATGGCCACCAATCATACACCGTGGATCCATGTCGTCAAAATTCTACATAGCCACCAGGAATACACTGTGGATATATGTGAGAAGACTTGAATAATGACGTAGCCACGTGACATACAAAGTGTATCTATGTGTCGATACAAATCATACATACTTCATCGCAGCCTGGATCAAAAAGATGAGACCGAGGGTCTTCAATCCCGTCACCTGAAAGTATAAATATAGCTATGTGATTGCATGTGTTGAAGTCGAACATGGTAGAAACCACTTGATTACCGGTCATTGATGAAAACCATTAAAAAGTGCAAGGGAAATCACCATTGATGTCAATGACTCCCAAGGTATCGAAGTACAATCCGAACGAATACGAATGAATGAGATGAAGTCGAGCACTCGGCAGAATATCTCGATCAGGGATCAATGATGTGTCATATGAAATGTTTTTATGTTTATCCAAGAACTAATCAAATAATTTTTTTTTGATGACACAGATGTGGGGTCGTATCGACCTCTAGGAACGTCTCCCATTCAACGGCGAGGAGAAGCGACTCTAGTGGAGAGATGGGATGCTGAAGACTACGAGGCAGTGGAATAGAACTTGGAGGGGTTGACCATGGATGTCCCATATATTGCTATTGGGGAGATCCTGAGATGTTACCATCACCATACTATGGGCGTGTCCAAGTCTCTCAGTCGACTGCTCCGTAGGGTAGCCGGAGCAGTTGTGTGTTATCGTGAGCGTCATCCATGATGCTATTTTGTAGAAGCTATGGGATTCGTATTTTGATATTTTGATCCTTGGACATAAACGTTTTGTAAAAAAATTGATCGTTATATACATATATACGGCTTCTATCAGTTTATTTTGTGTTGTGTTATACATGTGATGTGTGATTGGTTTATAAATGTCCCAAATGGCTATCTAACACATAGTTAGCTAATGCATCAGTGAATGTATTTAGACATCTAGGAATGTGTTGATATTCAATATAATCAAAATAACGTTCCAAGAGGCGAATTCGTAAATATACCCATGATAAAGTAGGACTTCAGATAGCATAGAAATTACTTAACCGTAGTACGACTAGTTGTGAATCGAGTCGTATAATCAAGTGGCGGATATCAAGCGAAATAACATCAATCAACAATTCGATGACAGCGCTATATTTTGCAATATTATTGGTCGCACGACCAAGGCACACACCTCGTAGATTGATAAGTTAATTTGTAGGGGCGTAAATTGCCCATGCAGTAGAAACAAGGTTCTGAGTACTACGGCTAGTGCCATCGGCAAAGCCAATGTGGGGTAGCGAAGACTCCGACATCTGGAAACCAAGCACAACACAAGATAAGCGGTCGAGGGCATAGACCAAATAATGAAAAAGCATACTAAAGTAACACACAAAAAGTATGATATAATAAAATACAAGCACTCATGCATAAGTGATCTTAAGCATAGTACTTCTTTAAGTACAACCCATTTCTGGGTTCACTCAAATGGATACCGTCGTAGTCCACCAACTCGTAAGCTCCTTTCTCCAAAACTCATCTGACGATATAAGGACCTCGCCACATAGCTTCAAATTTTCCGGCTCCTAGAATATCCCGATCTTGTTCATAAAGGAGAACCAGATCACTTTTGCAGAAAATGCGTGGCTTGACATGTTTTTCATATTGGGCTGCTATAACTAGGGTGGCATCGCAATGGCTTTCGTCTAATTGCATGAGATACAACAGACGTTCTTCCTCGGTAGAAGTGTTTGGGAGAAGTTCGAAGACTAGTTTTAGGGAGGGTATCTCACATTCAATCAGCAAGATGGCTTCTAGACCATAGACTAACTGGAATGGTGTAAACCTGATAGAAGACTTAATGGATGTCCAGTAAGCCCACAATGCTGAAAAAAACATTGCGTACCAACTCGTTTTGTCAATCCCTATCATTCGTCGAAGCATGGTAATGAGGATTTTGTTTATTGCTTCAACTTGGCCATTGGCTTGTGGGTAATAGGGTGTTGATTTTTCATGGCGAAGACCCAACTTTTCAGTGAGTTCGGACATCATGAAGTTTCTAAAGTGGCTACTGTGGTCAGTAACGACAGCTTGAGGAACACCAAACCGAGTAATGATGTGATTGAATATAAATAATGCTGCAGTCCTTCCGATATTGTCGAATGTTGGCATTGCCTCGGCCCATTTCGTAAAATAATCTATGGCTACAATAATGTATCCATGCCCCCTGGCCGAGTGAGGGTGACATGTCATGAAATCAATACCCCATTTCGCAAAAGGACCAATGGAGACCACAGGGTGTAGAGGAGAAGGGTGTGATCATATTTTATTGTTGTAGGTTTGGCAAGCGTGGAATTTTTGGACGACAATTATACAATCGTTGAATAAATAAGGCCAAAAATACCCCACTGTTAAGATATTCTGGGTAATAGCATACCCAGACATGTGACCACCACAGGCTCCAAAATGGCAGTCATTGAGGGCTTTCTTGGCTTCATCAAATGTGAGGCAGCGTCGAAAAATGGAGTCAATCCCACGATGATAAAGAGTATCACCGAGGATAATATACTAATGGGCTTGGTATCATATTCGACGGTGGTCAATGCTAGACAAATTGGGCTAAAAAGTCTGGGTCTAGAGATATATGATGATATCTCCATACCAAAGGTCATCGGAACTGATCAGGAAAAGGGATTCATCAAGTAATGAATCATCTGCTACATTTTCCATCTCAGAGCAGGGAAGGTCGCATATCAACTCGGAAAACACCAAGGATTTCTTGGACTTAGCGTGTTGGAATTCTAAGTCAAACTCCTGGAGTATTAAAATCCATTTGGAGTATTTTCCCCCTAGCAATTGGTGTGTAAGAATGTGCTGCATAGGGTTTCAGTTAGAAATTACCGTAGTCTTGCGAGAAAGGATATAGTGTCGGAAACATTGAACAAATTGGACGGCTGCCAAGGCCAATTTTTCAAGATGTAAATACTTGGTTTCGGTAGTCGCAAGACTTCGACTCAAGTAATAGATGACATGTTCATCATGAGAATCATCCTCCTGAATGAGAACCATAGTGATGGTATAGTCCGAGGCTGCGAGGTAGAGGAAATAATCCCGACTATAATCAGGTGGGAAGAGTAGTGGGGTACATGTCAAAGACAGTTTCAAAGATTTGAAATCTTTGTCGGTAGTGGTATCCCAGATGAACTCACAACCTTTCTTGAGCAGTCGCATAAATCCAAGATTTAGCTCAACATAGTTTGGGATGAAACGATGGAGAAAGTTTGCTTCCCTTGCAAACTTTGTAACTGGCGAAGTGAGGAAGGAGGAGGGAGATTGAGAATCACCTTGACCTTCAAAGGATCTACCTTGATCCCCTGACGTGAAACAATAAAGCCCAAAAGTCGGTTGGATTCTATGAAAAAAACACATTTGTGGGGATTCAAGAGTATGTGGTAAAACTGACATCGAAGGAAAATGGCATGGAGGTGTATTGGATGATCTACATGGTGCATGGAATGAGCCGGTAAGTCATCGAGATATGGCTGCATGATGTGCTTTATATCGTGAAAGGCGTAAGACATAACACGTTGAAAATTTGCCCTGGCATTCTTTAAACTGAATGGAAGTTTTCGGTAGGCGAAAGTGACCCATGGACAAATAAAAGTGGTCTTGTGTTGGTCCGCGGGTACGATATTGATTTGATTATATATGGAGAAACCATCCATCATAGAGAAGATTTCACTTCCGGCACAATCGTCGATGATCTGGTCAACGAAGGGAGTAGGAAAGTTGTCTTAAGGACAAGCTTTGTTAATGTCTCTATAATCAAGGCACACGTGGATTGTGCCTTGTTTCTTTTCAATCGGAACAAGATTGGAAACCCAATCAGTTAGAGTCATAGGGTAAATAAAGCCAGCTTTGAGAAGTTTCTCAACTTCAAGCTTGATAGTGGATGCTTTACGTGGGTGGACCGAACGAAGTCATTGCCGGACGGGTTTAGTGCCTGGGTATGTCTTAATCTCATGTACCATAATGTCGGGGTCAATCCCTAACATTTCTTCATAGCTCCATGCGAAGACATTACGAAATTCTTGGAAAAGAGACTTGTAGGTGACAACTTCATCATGGGAACATGAAGCTACGATATGCACATTTTCGACAACTCCAGGTTTTATGGATATGTCGAGGGGGATGGTGGTTGAGATATTATTTAAGTTCCCTTCATAGAACATATCGTGTGTAGACTTGAGAATGGTAGAAATGATGACAATGGTCGATGGGGTCGAGAGTCGTTGGTAACCCTCGATGGTGCATTTTTCCAGGAAGAGGATGGAACGATGATGTCCATCATCCCAAGGGGTATCTTCCATGGAAATAACGAACATAATAATCTCGTATGTAGGAAACATGACATGGAATGGATCCGGAGATAAATCACCAAGAGAGGGGGTAGAAGGGGTTGCCAATTGAATGGCTTGATAAGTGGATTCGACCAGACTCAAAGGAATTTCATTGGCAAAACAAATATGATCGTCGGGGTTGGGTACCATCTATGGTTCGTAAGACGCAGGGGTCGTAAGTGTGATGTCATTCTTCTGTGAATCACCTGTACACATTAAGACATAGGATGTATTGGAGGGGGAAGGTTGGTCATGAATGGCCAATTGGGCCTATTGTTGAGAAGGGAAGGGTTGTGACAACACAGCCAGAGTGGGGGGTTTCGGGGTCGCTTGAAGGAACTTAGTAACCTCGACTCATCATGGACAATCCTTAGTGTAGTGATCATCACCACAAATAAGACAAGGGTATCGGGGTTTGCGCTTATCCCTATCGTCAATAGGTGGTGTTTTGATTTTCTCAGATTGTGGATTATTTTTATCCTCCTTGTTCTTACCCTTTCCTTTTTTGGATTTATTTTTGCCGGTGGGGGTAGATTGAACATAGTTTACCTCAGAAGTCTTGTCGATGGGAGGGGTAGGAGACAGAGCAATTTGAACATTAGAATAAATGGATTTGGGGTTTTTGCTATAGGTTTGGACGGAATGAGCTTGGGCATGGAAAGTGCCAATCACACTGTCAACTGCATGAGAAGAAACAAGAGTAGTTGAAGTAGTGGAAGTAGAAGGAGGAGGTGCGTCAGGGAGTAAGTCGTAAAGAGTAACCGTTTGTGAGTAAACGAGGTTGAGGTATTGAGAACAACCGATTGCCTATTCTTCTATGACAACTCCACCCATAGCGATGTTACGAGAGATGTCGTTCACGAATGATTTCGTGAACCACTCTGCCAACAACTGATCGGGAAGTTCAAGTTTGATGAGACGTCGTCTCCATCGCCACTCATGAATGTGATCAGAGATATGAGTGGCTTTGGTTTGTTTGAAAGAACTCAAAATTTTGGTTCTCGTTTCGTAGTGGATTGGTAACTGGTAGTGGGTGAGGAAATACATAGCGAGGTTGTTGAAGTCGGTGAAGAAGCCTCGAGGTAATTCTATATACCACTTCGTGGAGAAACCTATGAGGGTTTGCTGAAAAAGGCGTAAATGAATAAATTCATCCATCAAGGAGTTGGATTAGCACCAAAGGTGAAAAGTCATTACATGATTGTTTGGGTCCTCTCTTGGTTTACCATCGAATTTAGGGATGTTAGATGGTAGTTTGGTCGGTATGGCGGGCCATTGAGGAGAGTGAAAGATTGGATCATTTAAAATTCTTGACAGATCAGGGAGGTCCAGGGTGGCTAAGAAGGGTAACTTTCTATTCACATGTGGGTACTGGTGACTTTGGGGAGGGAGTCTTGTTAGTAGACTAGTGGGACCATAAGCAGTTTACATATAATGCGAAGATCCGGGCAGATTCGGTTGTTGGTGTGGAGGGAAGTAATTCATAGGGTTGTACCCTTGAACAAGGGCATGGGATTGAGTGTTAGAGCCCCAAATAGGAGTGGACGGGCCTGGATATGGTTGGCCTGTACTAGGGGGTATGAAGGATCTAGCTTGAGGTTATTTCCCCCCAGTCTAGGAAGGATTATGTTGAATAAGATAATTCCAATACTGGGCCAAGGATGGAGGTATGTTTTGTCCATGGGGCAGGGTTGGTGGGGGTTTCCCTCCAATCGGGGGTAGTGTCCCAATTGGGATTTGTCCTGCAAAAGGGGACTTGGTTTGGCCTCCTTGGTGAAATTTTCCACCTACAGGAATTTGGTAATTATGTGTGAAAGACAAGATGGTTCCACTAGGGTCATTTTCTCCGATAGAGGATGGAAGAGGTCCTCTGAAAGGGGGTCGAGGAAGTGTTAGAATGAAACTGGGAATGAGATGGTTCCCAGAAGGAGTGGAAATGCCAGGAGTCCTGGATGAGATTTATGTAGGAGCGAGAATAGAAGCATTCAATGCATGATATCTGAGCGGAAGTGTTTTAGTGAATCTGGGCGAAAGCGGTGTGCCAATGGGGGCTTGGCTAGCCACTATAATCTCGGTGTGAGGATTCGTAGTATCTAGGACCATTGTGTAATGGACCGTTTGTAGAGGGATAGTCAAGATGTGGTTAGCTGGAAGAGTGTCTGTACCAGGAAAATAATAGGTAGTAGTAAAGGGTATTGCATCTGGATCAGATGTTTTGGGTAGCTCAAGTGTGATGGTGATATCAAAACCATTTCCTGAGCCAAAGAGATCCCGTCTAAAAATGCCAGTAGTCCAAAAAGGATATTGACCCTAAGGTCCTATGAAAGGTCTAGTTGGTAATCTAGAAGACTGAAAAACTATATCTTTGGAAGAATTCACTCGAACAATACGTCTCTTGGAGTCGGGAGGAATTCATAAGTCTTCTCGAGAATTGGTAATTTGAAACCGTTCTAAAGAGTTATTTCTTTCCACTGGTGGAGTGGCAACGTCTCAGACTTCACTCTATTGAGGAGAGCCCTCTAGTGAGTTGGTAGGCAAGGGTTGAGAACCTTCCAGATATTATAGGGGTAGACCTTGCATTCTATGTGAACGACATGGAGGGTCAATTGTGATCGAGTTAGAATTTTACGAAAGAAATTCTATGGCCAACTTGAGTAAACAAACATCATGCACTAATAAAATCTAGGAAGCAGAACCAAGAAAACAAGACCTTCTAATTCTGGAGTCACTAGTTGGTGATGAACTCCAATGTCACGATGACGAGACAAGAAGGGGCTGGGCCAAGGTGGAAAAGTTACATTGACAACCTGCTTAATGTACTTACACCCTGGTGCAATCTCCCACACATAATCATGGGTATACCCTCCAAGGAGCCCGAGGGAGTCTGGCCAACGTTGATTCTAAATACCGTGAAGACTTACCCCTTCACAGTCACCTTGTGCAAGACCCTAAGAAGATAGGCTACTAAGGTTACCACCAACAACAATGATGCCTGGGGGAACAGTCGACAATCCAATCCACACGCAAGGGTAGGGTATCTAGCTCGAAATCATCTTGAGAGGCTTCCACTCATCATTGTGGGTATACCTTCAAGTGACCCCCATAATACTTGCAATCTCTACACCGATATCAACAAAGCAGGGTGAGTAACTCTGTCAATCTCGATGCGACCTCAGGTTTGACCCTTGTGTGAGAAGGGCTTCCCAGGACAAAATGCTGCAAATGGAATTTGACACTCCTTATCACAAGATACTATTGTGTGTTTTGTGATTTGAAAAGTGTGTCTCACTACCTATTCCAAAGCTCTAGCCTAGCTAATGTTGGTGTAAAAGAGCCCTAGAAAAAGTTACTAGCTGAATTTTAAAGTTGCACAATATTATTAAAGGTTGTTGTTATGCAAAAAGGAGACGGAAATGAAACCGATGTTGTGTGAGACTCTGACCCAACAATGCGTAAATAGGGATGAATGATACAAATTTTGTTCAATGAATACTATTTACAGGAGGGAAAGAGGAGTTTTTTGGAATAATGTGAACTACGATGTATGATCTTTTCTGAAATGTAATATCAAACAATCATGAACAATGCAAATTCTCTATTCGTTCTCTTTCAATACTTGAATGCCAATATTTTTCGAATAAAAAATTGCTTAAGAAAAAGAAAATGTCCTTAATTTTTTATTAGAAGCCAAGCAACAGGGATGGAACTAAGAAAAAGTAAGAAACCAACAAAAAAGAAATACACAACAAACACCCAAATTGATCTTTCAATGAAGACAAAAATAACAAACTAACAAGACCAGTCTCTTCAAATGCACATGGGTAATAATTTTACAAGTAATAAGCAATTGAAAAAGGACAATTAATCTCAACTTTTAATCTAATCAAAGGCTCCTGACCAAACAAGCACTCAGATTTCAGAATCAGAGATTATACCCGTGTTAAGAAAAGGTCAAGAGGTAAAAATTTGGAAAACATGATCAAGAAGAGCTTTCGATTTCCGAAAACTAATCATTCACGAGATTAGAAGTCAAGAAACATTCAATCACTGGCCAGAGAAGTTCTTTCTAGACACACCAACCAATATGGGTGTCTGAAGACACAAAAGACTTAATCCAAAATTTTTACAAGTGAGTTCACAGTCTGACAGTGGGGTACAGTGCGAGAATTAAGGATTCTCACAGGCTAGACACAGGGAGGTTGTGATAAGTTCGCACTGAATTGAAAAATAGGGTGCAAACTTCAGTGCTTCTCACAGGCTACAAAAAGGTGCAGTGTGAGAAGGTTTGTAATCAAGCAAATTTTGGAAAAATGACAAAAATTTCGAGGGAACTTCTGGATCCAGGGAGTCTGTGAGGATCTCCTCAAGACTCAGAGATTGATTGGGAATGAAAAATGGTAGGTCAAGAGAAAATGGCTAGGTAAAAACCACCAAAATGGGTTGTATCCCCAGTGGAGTTGCCAATTTTGTTATCGGATAAATCGGTAGGTGCAGACACTAACAGATCTCCCTAGATCCACCTAGATCTAGAACAAAAGAGACAGGACATGAATCTTTCTCTAAGTTTGCGGTCATTGAATCTACTACTAAGAAGGAATGAGTGACATACCTTTATATCACTTCCTTAGGTCTCTATTGTTCCCGCTTCACTCCGGTGCTCTTTTGAAATCAGGTCCAAGACAACATAAACCAACCAAAGTGAAGATAGCAAAGTATATTCAATGTCAACCTATGCATATGATCAAGTAGTTATGCAATAAAATAAGAGTGATTTTATGGGAAAGGGACATCCCGCTATATTATATTAAATGAAAGTAGAAGATACAACCAGATCGCCTTGATGTCGCAAGCTTCCTTTCAGTGACCCTTGGTTCCAACAAACACACTTACTCTACATTTGTATGAAGAAGATCCAGTACAACTTGATAGACCAAATAGAGTCTTCAAGCTTCTATCCAAGCAGATTTCTCCACACAATTCTTTCACCAACTCTTCATTCAATCTTGCTTAACCTTTTCCATGAGAAACCTTTCAATATATAGGAGAAGGAGATATGGTTAAATGGATGAGGATTATCCCACTAAATCTGAGAAGTTAGTAGGATGCCAACCATGCGAATGCCAACTCATTTTCTAGAAGTTTCCCTTATAGAACCTTCATGACCTCTTCTCTTTCCCAATATTTGAAACAGGTTCACACCCTACCTATAGAGCAAACTGCGAACAGTTCGCACCCTAATTTTGGGTTGCCTGTAAGAATGAAGGATTTTCACACCCTATAATATAATCAGCCTACGAACTCATCTTAAAAATGTGTTTTTTGGAAGAAGACAATAGTCACTTTTCTCAAGAAAAAAGTCCTTGTGGGAGCCTGAATACATCACTTGTAGAGACATCACCAGAGTGACCAAAATCATGTGTAACACTTTGCATTGGAAAGTTGGGGATTTTGTATTCATAAATATGAACAAAATTGATGAATTCGCAAACCACTTCCACAACTTGAATCTCAAGTATGATGAAAATATTAGAGGGTTTGATCCTAATGGAATATTTGTTGAACATACGTTAACAATGGGTTTTAGCAGTTCATTTATCCATACATTTCTAGGGGAAGAAGAAAATCATAACCTGGGCAATCCTACCCACACTGTTGGTGACTTATATACGGTACTCAGTACCAATTAATTGTATAAACAAAGAGGAAAAGGTCCCAACAAGAAGAGTTCATAGTCCCCAACTATTACTCCCAATATTTCAACACCTCAGAGTAGTGCTCTAGTGGCCCACCCATCCAAAAAGGTAATCAATAGTAGTTTAGGCAAAGGAGGAGAAAATAACCCCCCTCGAGGAAAAAATGAAATCTCTCATAAACATCCTCTGAGGAAGAAGAGTAAGAATATTGTACAAGAAGAAGAAGAGCGTTGTGTCGAAAATGACATCAATAGATTCTCCCTCGAGGATATGGAGCTCGAGACTAACATTGAGAAGATGTTTCCTAACATTGACCAGCCAGGAGATGCGACCCACCAAAATCAGTCATTGGAAATTGTTGAAAATGAGATATTTGATGAAGAAGAATCATTTGTATTTCAGAGTGTTGTCTTTGAAAACAAATCTAAAAAAATAATTATTGAGAAGAATAATGTGAAGAATAAAAAGGGGAAATCTCGTTCAGAGGTTAACCTAAAGAACATGCGATCTTCCTAGGTTTTCAGAATCCATAGAGCCACCGATGATGCATTAGACTATTCCATCGGTGTTCTCGAAGCAGAAAATACAAAGTTAAAGGAAAGGATTAAGGAAATAGATGAGACTTTGATGCCTCTTCCATTTCTTTCCATCCCTTTGGAATTTGTCAAACCCGCCATGCATGCAACCAAAATAAAAGGATCCTCAATATTACACACGTAAGTGAGGAGCTATGTGGAGAATAATATTAAGAAACAGATGGCACTAATTACATAATTTTGGGAAATTTCAAAGAGCATTATTGCTTTTGGCTCGAGGGCACATTCCTTCCTTGAATATCTACAGGATGACCTAAAAAATGAAGAATTTTTCTAGCTTGATGTCATGGTACCCTTTGATATTAAAGTTACCAACATGTTAGAGCTAAAGAGAAGAGAGGAGGACCTTCCCTCTCCAAGTCAAATTAGACAGTTGAATGCCTGCTGGAAAGAGAAAATAAAGAACTTGAACAACATTGTCCAGACGTGCAAGCAAGCCATAACAAGGAGAGAAGAGCTATTCAAAAGACTCATGAAAGTGGACCTTGTCAGACAGTTGGATTAGGTTGATGGACAATTAGTATGGATTGTTGGTTGTCATTGATGTCAATCATTGGAGAGTGATATTGTAGATTGATGTCAAACCTTAGTGATTGATGTCAACTGATCCAGAATGGATCCTAGAGCCAAGATGGGGCTCAGAAAGGACTAAAAATAAAAGTTCTCATAATATCTTCAAAAAAAACATGTGCGTAGGCCTCGACATTACAAACCCAACACAACTTGAATGGGCTCAAACAAACTTCTTATGACTAATATATCACGATCTATTCATTTTTTCAAACATGCAAAATAGATGATGACTGTACAGTCCATACAGTGCCACATGACAACTGAATGTACATTCTGTACAACCATACAGTTGACGTGGTAGGGTACGACGGTACTGGAATGGGTAGGTACTATTGGACTAATCAGAGTGTGACACTTGTCACCACTGCAAGGGTGAAATGTGACACATCCATATGGCTGACGTGGCAAGGCCGTACAACTGTATGACACATGGCAACAAGCTAACTTGGTAGGTACAGTTGGATGCTGAATGGGAAGACATGCAGGCAGACAAGTGGTCCAATCAGATGTTGACATGTGGTGTTTACTTGGAAGCATGTAAAGGTGCCATGTGGCCCATTCATGGGATGCCACATGGCACCCATTTATTGGTCATTTGTTTGTGGAAAAATGTATGGAGTCAATGGGAATCGACCGCATGACCTCCGATTGGGCGAATGGTTTGGCAGGGCAGGGCTAGCCAACCCTCCCGCACTTTGTTTCTTATCCCTTTAGTGCATAACATATATTTACGTTTGAATGTATGTATATTCGATGGAGGTTAGGGCTAGGGCTAGGCCACAACCCTCAATCGCAACACTCACATATGCCCACACTTCTAACTCTTGGCACAGATGGTTATGGAATAGCCATGGTTTCAACACCCATCTGCATATGACTCGGTCTTATTACTTTTGGCGTGGAGGTTAAGGGTTAGCCCCGGTTGGTCGGGATATCCCACTGATTAGGGGTGTAACCATAGGCTTATGATCAGGGGGCTTACCATATAGTTGCATGTGGGGGCTAGAACCAGGACACATGGCAACCAGAGCGACCAAGGGCCAGTAATCCAAGGGGGATAGTGCACCCAACACTAAGCGCTAGGCCACATGGAGCACACCAGGTGACCATGGGCCAGCGAAAAAAGGCACTGCGCCCTTGATTTTTGCAAAAGTGGGTTTTATACTTTATCTTGTGATTTTAAATGGATTTCTTCAATAGTTTTTGGAGATTTATCCATTTTTGGAGGATCTTAGGCCCTTCTTGAGGCCAGATATTGGGGGGAAGTTGGGAGATGGTTACCAACTTCGGGCCTATATAAAATAGAGGCTCTTGAAACCAAGGAGGGAAGTTCAGAGCAGAGAAATGCTGAAAAAATGTAGAGGCACAACCAATTTTATGCAGGGAAGCTATTGAGGAGCGTAGCTTTGCGGGCCATTTATTGGAGCTTCGTTCATCCGTTTTTAGTGCCGTCAGTTTTGATGGGTTATTGAGATCTGGTAGAACATGACCAAATCATTTTTGTAATCGATTGGCACTTTCATAATGTACATTTAAAGCTTCAAACATAAATAATAAATCCTCACCCACTGAGACAAAGGCCCGGAGACATAGGCGAGATTGTCGAACTCTGTTATCACTTTGGTGTTTTATGGTTTGTTGTTCTTCATGTTTATTTCCAGATCTATACATGTTTATATGGATTCTAAGTATCTTCATTAAATCTTCCTCTTTCATTAATTTCCTAAATGGTACTTTAACTCATGCAAGATAACTCAACCATTGTCATTTAAAAGATCTTTTTGGATCAAGTGGTATCAGAGCTAGTTGACAGTTGGATTTTGAGTTTGCATGACTATCAGGAAAATGGCATCTACAGAGGGACTTTCTCAATATGAGAAGGATATGTGAAAAACTCTTTTCTCCATGGTAGAGATGGTGAAATTTTTGTATGAAGACTACTTGGAACGAAAGAGATCGGTTCAAGAGAAAGATTCAAAGAACAACAAAGGCGAAGAAGAATTGAAGGAATTTCCTTCTACATCGAATTCAAAAAACATCTCTGAGGTATATAGTGGAATTCATTCATCAATTTCACATTGTTCCCATCAATATGGTTCTTTTTGTGCATTTGAAAAACATACAAGAGGAATAGGTTTGAAATTGCTAACCAAGATGGGTTATGAAGGAAAGGGCCTTGGAAATAAGGGCCAAGGTATCGTTAATCCCATAGAGGTTGTGGAAAGACCTCATTATTTAGGATTGGGATATGTCGAAGAGGATATTGGATCATTCTCCAAGATGGGCTCCAAAACATCAGAAGCAAGTGATGCTTCATATGACCAGCTTAAGCCATTGCAGGAACACTTCACGAAAGGTGATGGTGTATCACTCCTTGATGGTGATAGTGAATTCAATTCATCTCAAAAACAAAGTGAATATCAAAAGGAAAAGTATAATGGTCATGATTTTTCCAAATATCTTTTTGATTATAAAAAACATAATCATGTAATCCGAAACTTGTGGAATATGTACCCATGTACTTTTTGTCATTCACCTAAGCATTGTGTTGGCAAGTGTTGGAAGAGACAATATTTGTACAGGAAGTTTATGTTGACCAGGAAGGAGAAACGACATAAAGAATCAACTCCACAATGGAATAAAGAGAAGGGAAAACAAGTCTGGATGCCAAAAAACCACTGCACTTATTGCAACAGGGGTGGACATCAAAAGGCTAATTGTTGGAAGCTTAATCCGGAGGTTCGTCCAAAGAACGAAAAAAGGATTGTGAATGTACTCAAAAATGAAGAGGGATTACCAGTGAAGCAAGAAGAACACCATGAAGGAAAGAAAACAGTCCCTTGGTTTTGCCAGAAGTGGATGTCACATATTCATTGTATTTTGCTTCCATTAATGTAATCAAACATGTTGAAATGATGACTTGTTATAACATCATTTTTGTACAACATAGTGTTTTGTTTTTATACTTATGAGTATGTAATCAATAAGTTCCATTTTGCAACATTTTGGAGTACCAAAAGGTATTTAGTGGGGAGGTGTGATCCAGAATGGATCTCGGAACCAAGATGGGGCTCAGAAAGGCCTAAAAATCAAAGTTCTCATAATATCTTCAAAAACAATGTGTGCATAGGCCTTGAAGTTACGAACCCAACACAACTTGAATGGGCTCAAATAAACATAATATGACCAAGATATCACAATCTGTTCATTTTTCCAAACAGGCAAAAAAAATGATGACTGCACAGTCCATACAGTGCGACGTAACAACTAACTGTATAGGCTGTATAGTTGACATGGTAGGGTACGATGGTGCTGACATGGGAAGGTACAATTGGACCAATCAGAGCATGACACATGTCACCACTACAAGGGTGCCATGTGGCACATCTATACGACTGACGTGGCAAGGCTGTATAGTCGTACAACACGTGGCAGGTACAGTTGGATGTTGACTGGGAAGACATGTAGGTAGACAAGTGGTCCAATTAGATGTTGACACGTGGAGTTTACTTGGGCGCATGTAAAGGTGCCATGTGGCACCCATTTATTGGTCGCTTGGTTGTGGAAAAATGTATGGAGTAAATGGGAATCGGCCGCGTGACCTATGATCGGGAGACTGGTTTGGTAGGGCAGGGCTAGCTAGTCCGCCCACACTTTGTTTCTTAACCATTTTGCACATAACATATATTTAATTTTGAATGCATGTATATTCGGCAGAGGTTAGGGCTGGGGCTAGGCCCTCGCCCCCAGTCGCAACACTCGCATATGCCCACACTTCTAACTCTTTGCACAGATGGTTATGGCATAGCCATGGTTTTGGCACCCATCTCCATATGACTCGAGCTTATTACATTTGGCGTGGAGGTTAAGGGTTAGCCCCCGGTCGGTTATTACATATGACCGAGGGCCAAAAATCCAGGGGGGCTAGTGCGCCTAGCATTGAGTGCTAGGCCACATGGAGCGCACTAGGTGAATAGGGGCTAGTGAAAAAGAGGCTACGCCCTTGATTTTTGAAAAAGTGGGTTTTATACTTTATCTTATGATTTTAAATGGATTTGTTCAACATTTTTTGGAGATTTTATCCATTTTTGGAGAATCTTGGGCCCTTTTTAAGGCCAGATCTTGGGGGGGAGTTGGGAGATGGTTACCAACTTCAATCCTATATAAACCAAAGGCTATTGAATCCAAGGAGGGAATTTCAGAGCAAAGAAATGCTGAGAAAATGTAGAGGCAAATCCATTTTTATGCAGGGAATCTATTGAGGAGTGCACCTTTGTGGGCCATTTCTGGGAGCTTCATTCATCTTATTTTGGTGCCGTAAGTTTTGATGGGTTCTTGAGATCTGGTAGAACATGGCCAACTCATTTTTTCAATCCATTGGCACTTTCATGATGTACATTTAAATCTTCAAATAGAAATAAGAAAGCCTCACTCACTGAGATTACCGAACTCCGTTATCACTTTAGTGTTTTATGGTTTTTTGTTCTTCATGTTTATTTCTAGATATGTACATGTTTATATGGATGCTAATTATCTTCATTAAATCTTCCTCTTTCATTAATTTCCTAAATGGTACTTTAACTCATGCAAGATAACTCAACCATTGTCGTTTAAAATATCTTTTCAGATCATCAACCTTTGGAGAAAGTCTGATAGAGAATTCTGGTAGCACAAAGGTTTGGGTAATGGACCCAAGGTTTTTTCATGTATAATGGAATGAGTTTTAATATATTTTAAGGTAAGACTATTCTATATGGATAGTACAAGTCATTCCATTTCTGGTGGTATGTGGAATGTCACATAACTCCTTGTAGAAATTTCAATACAATTAAGTATTTCCTCGATTCTCCTGATCTAACAATTATATGCCACTATTAAATACAGAATAGCTTCTACTAATATTCTTGCGGAAATTAAACCATGATCACAAAGTGAAATATCAATAACACATAACACAAAAGTTTTACCGGGAAAGCATAAAGCTAAAAACCCCACTATCATATATTATATATATCATGGATCATGAAACAATCTCATACAAAATCTAATCCAAGAGCTCTCAGTACAATACAATTGTCTCACACTGTCATAAAAAAATTGAAAAACACATGTGCCTATACACTGCCTCCAGACAACCTGCCTCCTCTGCACAATCCCTGCAATTAGAATTCTCACAATGAATTCGAATTGCCTAGTCTGCACATGCTCATGAGCATATCCATTGCATGTGTGATTTCATGAGTGCACATAACTCAAATCAAAACTGATAGCCAAACTGTCCCTTTCACCTTTTATCTCAACTAGGTCTCCACTGAAGATGACATGCATATAGTTAACCGTGGTGAATCTTCAGTTGCATGTGAGTTCACTGATTGTGAATTAATTAATAATTAATTCACTGAACTCTCACTAGTGTAAGTTTAGTTACAACTAGTACAACTGTGATTAACTTACTTAACTCAGTTAAACTACTTCACAACTCTCATAACTACACTTATAACTCTGTTACATATTCAAGTCACCTCCATGTCCTACCAGTCAACCTTTGAACTCGAATTTCCCATAGTTAACTGATTTGCCATTTTAGTTAATTATTTCAAGTAATTATGAGATAATAGATTAATATTTATTGTCCAATTTATTTAAGGGAAAAGTAAATTAGACACACGTTTCTTGTTGACTTTTCAACACTCCCTCTCAACAAGAAAGGGATTATCCTTCACCCCAATCCTATCTCTATGGTATTTGAATTTTCTCCTGGTGAGTGCCTTCGTCAGAATGTTTGCATCCTGATCTTCGGTAGGAATGTATTGAAGAAACATGATCTTCCACTGCACACAATCTCTGAGATGATGATACCGAATATCTATATGCTTAAATCTATCATGAAACATAGGATTAATCGAGAGTTTAATGCAACTCTAATTATCACAATGAATCATTGTTGGATCTAAATGAGAACCAAACAAACCAACCAAGATATTTCTCATCCAGATAGCCTCACATGCAGCTTGACTCGCTGCCATGTATTCTGCCTCCCCTGAACTAAGTGCCACGGATCTCTGTTTCATGCTGTACCAAGAAACAACTGTAGATATGATACTAAATATCCCCCCTGATGTGCTCTTTCTGTCCGTTGGGTTGCCCACCGAATCTGCATCCGTGAAGCCATGCAACTTCACTTCATCTGTCTGTCTGTACCATAATCCATACTCAGATGTGCCCTTCAGATATTTTAGTACATTCTTACCCACCTTCCAAAAGAGTTTGGTAGGCTTAACCATCGCTTGGCTCAGCTAGTTAACCGCATAGTAAATGTTTGGTCTCATGTTCACTAAATACATTAGCGAACCCACTAACTGTCGATAGATAGTAGCATCCACTACCTCTCTAGAAGTAGCATCCTCTTTCCTCCAGTTTCCTAGAAGAGGATTATCCATGGGTTTTCATCCTTCCATGTCAAACTTACCAAGTATCTCCCTTGCATAGTTGCCTTGAGACACAAAAAGTTCACCATCTCGCTGCCATATTTCCAATCCAAGGAAATAATGAAGAAGGCCCAAATCCTTCATCTCGAATTCCTTTGCAAGTTTCTCCTTGCATGAGTGTATTAGTTTCTCATCACCAGTTAGTATTAAATCATCAACATAAAGAACAATGATTAAAAGCTTACCCTCCACCAAAATTTGGTATAGGTTTGCATCCGCTTCACTTTTGGTGAAGCCCAATGCGGTGAAATAGTTGTCTATCCGAGTGTACTAAGCACAGGGTGCTTGATTCATCCCATACAATGCTCTCTTGATTATGTACACATGCGAATCCCTGTCAAAGGTCTCAAAACCTTCTAGCTATTCAATGTACACATCTTCCTCAGTGATCCCATTGAGAAACATAGTTTTTACATCCATCTGATGAATGCGCCTAATCAACATTTACGAGAAAATTCATCAACAAAAATAACATAATACCTATGTTTTGTTGTTGAAGCAACCAAGAATGGTCCACACATGTCTGTGTGAATTCTCTCCAGGATCACCGAAGCACGGTTCTCTTTTTCATGAAAGGCGGACTTTACATACTTCCCCATGGTGAAACCCTTGCACTGATCTAACTGAGAAAGCATTCCCATTGGAAGTCCAGTAGATATTTTCTGCATGATCTTCAAGGGTCCATGATGAACATGGCCCAATCGCCTGTGCCATAATTCGCCCTCGTCCTGGCTCACCACTTTTTCTGCCTTGCTTATCATGGCACCGCAGCCATCTACCTCCATCATGTAGATATTCTTAACTTAAATCCCTATCTTCTTGACTTGACCCGTTTCTTTATGTCGCAGGAACGATTTTCCACCGCTGAAAACAACGTCATAGCCTTTGTCCTCCAACATTGCGACTGAGACCAGGTTTTTCTTTAGACCTGGAACATGCATAACATTATTTAATTGAAATGGTTTACCTGAATCCATATGAAAGGTAATGGTACCAATGTCAGTTGCACTGTATCGTCCATCGTCACCCATCTCAATATGCATTCTGAGATCTTTCTCCTCCAATTCACTGAAAGACTCTCTATCTCCCATCATGTGGAAGGAAGTGCCACTATCCAAATACCACATCGATCCTAATGCACTTGATTCCATGCATGTGATAAAAGAGAAGTCAAGTTCAAATTGCGAGACAAGAGCCTCACTAGTTGCAGCTCCAACAACCTTCTTGTTCTTCCTCTTTTGCGGACAGTTAGTAGCAATATGCCCATGTTCGTGACAGTGAAAACACTTCACTTTGGACAAATCTAGCTTCTTGAATTTAGACTCAGATTTTGAATGGAATTTATTCTCGTTCACTTTCGTTGCCTTAGCAGCCAAAGAAAAATTCTCTTCATCATCATGCTTTGATGAATATCCATCTCTGGTGTTCCTCCTGAACTCCTCCTGCACTAGATCTGACCATAGTCGTTCCCAATCTGGCAATTTTTCCCTTCCATTGATAGAGTCTTGATAACTGTGCCAACTCTTGGGAAGTTCTAGGAGCGCCAAGCTCACCAAATCATCATCAACAACTGTTATTCCCACACTTCCAAGCTCATCTTGACATTGGACAAACTTCATGAGATATTTTGGAATGGAGTCACCCTTTTCCATCTTGATCTTCCTAAGTTTATCTTTGAGTGCTAATTTCCTATGGTCACTGTTATTTTGGAACAGATCCGTCAAAACCTTCCACATTGCATGTTGTGTGATTTTCCCATGGAGACTTGAGACATTGTGGTCTCGTACTCCTTCCAACATAATCCTCCTCGCCTTTGCCACTTTCTTTTTCCATGCATCAAGATTTGCAGTGTTTGTAGCAACTGGCTTAGGAACATCTCTGTCAATGAATTCCTTCAAGACATTGTCTTCAAGTACTGCCTCCATCCTGTCCTTCCAAGCAATGTAGTTCGAGCTGCCCTCGAGTGCATACTCCAGCCTCAAGCCATTGAAAGCCATTTCGATCTTCAATCAACTGTAGCACCAAAAAAGTCCTTATGCAAATTCGACTTTTATCCAACCACAAACTCAACTGTTGCAATCCTTCTTTCCCTAGGAGGTTCGCACCTGACCAGTTACTAACCTGAGGGAAGTTTGCACCTCACCTATGTATAGCCTATGAACTATTTGAGGGAGTTCACACTGTAATGCATTGTGGGGTGAGGGAGGTTCACACCTCTCCTTTGAGCAGCCTGCAAGAATCCAAGGGAGGTTCACACCTATCCTTTGAGTAGGGTGCGAGAATTTCTACTCTCAGAAATATGCGTAGTTTTCATTACTAAGGTTCACACCCTGCCAGATATGGGACCTACGAAAATACTACAATTTTCACACCTCACTTCTGTAGCTCCATGGCTCCATTGCTTCGTGGCTCTGATAACATGTAGAAATTTCAATACAATTAAGTATTTCCTAGATTCTCTTGATCTAACAATTATATGCCACTGTTAAATACAAAATTGCTTCTACTAATATTCTTGCGAAAATTAAACCACGATCACAAAGTGAAATATCAAGAACACATAACACAAAAGTTTTACCGGGAAAGCATAAAGATAAAAACCCCACTTTCATATATTATGTATATCATGGATCATGAAATAATATCATACAAAACTCTAATCCAAGAGCTCTCAGTACAATACAATTGTCTCAGACTGTCATACAAAAATTGACAAATATATGTGCCAATACTCTGCCTCCAGACAACCTGCCTCCTCTGCACAATCCCTGCAATTAGAATTCTCACAATGAATTCGAATTTCCTAGTCTGCACATGCTCATGAGCATATCCATTGCATGTGTGATTGCATGAGTTCACATCACTCAAATCACGACTGATAGCCAAACTGTCCCTTTCACCTGTTATCTCAACTAGGTCTCCACTGAATCTGACATGCATGTAGTTAACCGTGATGAACCTTCAGTTGCAAGTGAGTTCTGTTAGCACTTGGTAAATTTCATAGAGGTTGACAACAGAAGAAATCTACAAAATGTAACTTTATCCAACCACTTTTGAAGCTGGGATCTAGCCCTTCCAACTTAAGAGAGGGATCTCTCTATTAGATTTAGCTATGTTTCAAATTTCAAATATTAGGCTAGGTAAAGAAATAGATTGGTTTTGTAGTCAAAGTATTTTTTTGAATTGGTTGAGACAGTCTACACATCCATTGGGCTATGGGGTCTGTGTTTTTAAAAAATATATAAAATACAAACCAGAAACGCGAAGGAAGACTCCCACAGGGTGAGATAATATACTCACTGGATCTTTTAGTAGCTTAAATGATGGACAGAAGAAAAGATGAGAAAGATAATTTCAAGTAAGAAGCAGTTAAGAATTTCTTAATTGAAAACACCAGAAGATAAACACTAAAATATTTTGAGTCAGAAACAGGGTATACAAGATAAATCATGCAACATTCGTTACTCTTAAAGATTAGTTTCAGAAAACAATATGATGACAAAGCAAGAAAAACATTCAACTAAGAGAGAAAAAATTTCACCAGTGAATACACGCAACAATCTTGTAAAAGTGCCTCCTTTTTATTAATGGAAGATCTCTTCAAAAAGATTACAGTCTGATAGCGTCGGGGTGTGAATATCAACAACCCTCGATACTTCGAAAGATGAATTATTTATAACTCAAATTACAAACGTTCCTGTCATTAATGACCATGACGTGCTAAATCTATTTTTAGCCTAACTAAATTAACAAATTTCCTAAATCTAGGAACTGCTTGATGACTTGGTGCAACTGCACGCTGATTTCTGGGTAGACCGTTGATGAAGCCTTTGCACGACCCCATCTGACTGGACAACTGACTGGACCTGGACAGCTCATCTGCTAATCGATCAGATTGCAGAGTTCCTCCCATCTGAGATGACTGGGCACGCTAACTTTGAGCAGTCTTCGATACACTTCGTCCATTTCTGTATACTTGGCGAATGTGGGCTTAGTGAGGAAGATGTATCGAATCTTGTGTTGGATGCTGATGTCCCACTGAAGGGAATCTAGAAATGCCTTACCAGTGATGCTCCCTTGAATCCCTGCAAACTTCGAACTGTCCTTAGACACCTCATCCAATCTCTTCTTGTAATCTAGAAGTGTCATCAGTTTATCATTAATAACCTTCAGACCAGGTAGGCCCTTCTTCTGGAGAGCCTCAATCTTGCTGAAGAATCTCTGTACCCCTAGGTCCATGGTCTGAACCTTTTCTTCCAGTTGAAGCATTAATCCTCTCTTGGTCAAAACCCTTTTGACCTCAAGGATGGTCTCTGTTCTATCCTCGATCTTCAGCTCTTCTAGCTCTTCTCTGGTCTTAGAATTGAGGAACTTGATGATATCATTCGCCTGTGTTGGCATCTCTCCCAATTCTACTCTGATCTTCTCGATGGCCTATTTGCTCCTCTGGACCAATTCGTTTTGCTCAAGCATAATATAGATCATTGGCCATATCTCTTTCATGGACTTAGTGATGTATGTCCATACACTCTCTTTAACCTCGACTAATGTCTTTCCTGCCACTGTTTGTTTCTGGAGCTGCTGTAGCTCCCTCTTGAGCTACTCAGTCACCTGCTTTTCCTTGGAGAGGCTGGTCTAGAAGGATGTTTTGAGTTCCTGAAGGTTCTCAACTTCCTTTTTAAGCTTGCTGATCTCTGTCTCCTACAGGTTCATCTTTTCATGGATTTGGCCAGGTCGGTTGTCTTCTCTTGGGATGCCAATGGAGTTGCAGGTGGGACTGTTGTCATTGATGATGTGATCACTCCTGAAATTGGAATGGCACTCAATGGAATGACTTCCATTGGCTTCATTTGTTCCTTCTCTTTTAATAATTTCTCCATCTCAGCTTCCATTTCTCTAAGCTGTGCGTTCTGCTCCATGAGCAGCTTTAGCATCTCATCCTTCTCGCCTTCTTTCTCTGCTATCTCCTTCACCTGCGAGTCCTCCATGGGTGGGAGCTTCAGTTGCTTCCTCAAGGATGCTATATCAGCATTCTTCTTCTTTATCATTTCCTCTGTTGCTTTGATGTTCGAAGGGTCATAGCCGATCTTGAGGACCAGCTCCTCCAAAGTTTTGATTCTATTGTCCTTTGCAAAGGATGAAATCTTCTTCATTTTGAGCTGTGTTTGAACATAGTTCAGGGACACCTACAATTTGGCTACAGAAGTGGAAGCATGCGCAAATGTATAGAAAACCATTTATTCGGTCTGCTTGTGCATATCCATCTGATCGGCTGGGTGCACGTCCTTTGTCTGGAATTCGAAGGTGGCCCTCTTGTAGTCGGTGATCACCTTGGGATCTGGTACCTGTGCCTGGAGGAAGGCCATGTGCATTCTTCCCTTTTCTATGTCGACTGCAGACATAAACTGATGCTTCACAGTCGATGTCTGCTTCCAAAACTGAGCACAAGTACTGCTGGTAAGGGTCTGATTCTTTTTCTTGATCAGCTCGTACTTCTTGAAAATGATCAACTTGGGCCCAGTCTTGCCTAGCTGAGTGTCCAATGGGGAGCCTGTGGATTTCTTCAGTAATGCTGGGGTAATGTCCTTATAGAGGCTTGAACTGAAGGGTGGAATAACAGACTTGGTCACTGTGGTAGGCGGGGCTTATTTTTCCTCTGTCGGGTCGGGGACTAATGAAGTCTTAGGCCTCTTAGTGTGTAGCTGGAACTCCTCGAAAGATACCTCAGTGACAGGTGGAGATAAATCCTGCCTCGGCCTCTTCTCCTTTGGGACCTGTGGTGTGGTCGTTGGTGGCACAGTGGTCAGGGGAGCCTGCTATTCCACTTTGACCAATGTGTTAGGCACCCACACTATTTGATTTGCAAATTTTTCCACCTCAGGCCTAGCTTCATGAATATAAGGGATATTTTTGTTTTTTACCCTCATCTATGAAATGATCCCACATGGATCATAATGCCATGGGAAGCTTAGGAAAAACTTCATTTCTCTCAGCATCTAGTCTACTTCTTCTCCGGCGCCACGACTATTGCAGATGAAGGAGCCAATTTGCCCCTTGATTCTAAGTTGCTGCTTTTTTTTCAAAGATACAAAATGAATATCGTCTGAATTCATAATCTGTCTTATATACTCTAAAGCAAAGATTCTGACCGGCAAATACTTGGGTAGCTTATAAGGTGCCAACTCGCACCCGTATACTCTTCTCTCGGTATGATTTTGATACAGGTACCAATCCCCGGTCTTTGTGTTGTCCGAGAGGTGCAGGATCCTCTGAACTTCACCGTTTATTTGAGGCTCGGGCCTGCCACCTAGCATGCTTACCATAGGGTGGTAGAACAGATCGATGAATGCCTTGAAGCTATAATCTGTGGAGTTGTGCTTCAGCAAAGAGGTCCATGCTGTGACAGCCTGAGGTCTACCATCTGCATCCATCTTCTGCATGGAAAAACTAAATTTATCCGCTTGGAAAAAGACGAACAAGTAGGCTAGTATTGATGAATATCTGAACATGCCTTCCATGCCAAAATTCATGAACTGTTCGTGAATATTGCCTACCAAGAATGTACTGAAATCAAAATGGGTGGTGGGATTTTCATAAGTGGAGAAAATGGATAGAAAACCCAGAATGGGCTCATCTACCCACTGGTCGGAATAGTAACCTAACAAAGCACAAAGGGAAGAAATGACCTGGTTTCCCTTAGTGGAGAACATGGATGACGGGTAAGGGGGATTTGTGGAAGGGAATTGAGCGGAAGTGGGAAGGAAAAGCTCGAATATTTGAGCTCTTTGGGGCAAATTCATTTTCTGATACAACTCTGTAAGGATTTCCAGGTTGAAAGGAGACGCAGAGTCAGCACGGGGAATTTGCATCATTTGGTCTATGGACTCGGGCGTGATGAGGAAAAGGATTTCTCCGGACAAGGAGATGACTGCTCTTTGTTTGGGAATATAGTGGGCTTGACACTTAAGCGCGAACTCGGGAAAATGGTGGATCTGGGGAAAGAGGTAAATTGGACTCCCAGAGTCCAATTTCATCGCTCTGGTCCAGGAAGACTTCCCTGAGCCAGGACTAGAAGTCTGAGAAATCGAAGTCGCATTTGGTATCTGCGATTAATCGGTCTTTTTAGACCAGTGGGATCTTGTCCAGGTCGGCAGGAGGCGGGAGAAATGGATTCTCCTCTCCTTCTGTCTGTTTAGATTTTGGCGCCATCTCTGCAACAGTACCTACAATAAACACAACATTAGTGGGGCGACTGAATATGGATGAGGGCGATGGGATGTAATAGAGGATCAAGCGATGAGTTTCTCTGGTGTGACAGGTGAATAGCGAAAGTAGGGGAAAAAATGGTAGTTTTATTTAAACTGGGGTCGGTTCGGCGCGGGAGACAGGTCAGCCGGATAACGGATAGGTTATCCAGTAATAAATGGACAACGGGTCATTTGGGGGTGAGATGGCAGCAGATGGTGGCTGAAAGATATGGACGGATGACGTGGTGGCTAGGGATTGGAGGTAAAATTCATAATAAGGGGCTTGCCATGAGTGAAAGGGGGGTGGGGACTGACAGCAATTATGGGATGTGACTAACTCGGGAAGAAGTGGAAGGTGACGTCCCTAAGTGACAGGGGTCTGTCAGATAGCAGATGGTGATGGGACTTTAGGCAAATAAACTAACGCCATGTATAACAAGGGACCCGCCAGAGGGGGAAAACCATTCCGGACCCCCCCTCAGTTAAAAGAAGATCATCCAGGGGGGTCTGAAATCCATGTAGGGCCGTTGATATGCGCACCTGTTTCTGAGCCGTGGATCTAAGCGTGCGCTTTATCACTCATTTCGGACCCCCCCCCTCCATTAAAGGCATAACGGACGGGGGGGTCCAGAATCCAATCTTGACCATTGATTTAAGCGCTCAACCCTGGGCCGTCCAGATGCGCGCAAATGTTATCAGTGATTCCAGACCCGCCCACCTCGGTTAAAAGTAGAATGGTCGGGGGGGTTCAGAATGATCTGTACACCGTAGATATGAGGGCCGTGATTAGGACCGTTGATATGTGCAGGGAGCATATATGGGGAGCGGAGAACACATGCGCTGGGAAAAACTTAGGATAAATGCATTTTATGGGTTTTTCCCTAAACTTTTCAAGTAGACACCACCATGGGGCTTCGACCAAACGATCTTGTAAGCATATGAAACATGGTGCAACATTTACATCAAGCTGGTTTTATTGGAATGAAATAATAAAGAAACTAG
>JZKD02S0254608.1:0-24794 GCA_000966675.3 Picea glauca | reverse complement strand
CTCTTGTACTATTGTTCATTTCTCATTGGATATAATTGAATGGTTTAAGTATAAGTTGGAAAAGGTTTTTAAAATTGTACTTGATACTGATTCACCCCCCTCTCAGTATCAACAAAAGGAGCGCATCGACAAATCGGAGTTCAGGAATTCGAGAGAACAGGGAACTCTTGTCATCGGGAAACAAGAAACCCTGAAACCCAAAATTAAGTTAGGAAAGCTCATGGTTGAGTGCAGAAGAACCGTGTAGGAGAATAGAAGGACCTGTGGATCAGGATTCATCAGATATTCTAGAAGGGAATCAAAAGAGCCGCTTCGGCTCACGAACAAGAGAGAACAATCCTTTGGGAGGACGTAGGAGAAGACGTATGTCATCAATAAATAAGAGTCAAGGCTCTCTAATATTAATCACACTTGAGAATATTGAATATATATAGGTGAACGAGGTAACCAAATGATATCTAAGCCGAATTTCAGTGGGAAGGTGAAGTAAAGAGGGCCAAAATTCAAGGGAGGATAAATTATTTCTAAGGTATGTTATTTACAGGTCATCTCACCATTTTCGCAATAACTCTTTTTTCTAGAATGATTCAGACCATGAAATTGGGATTCCATTGAGGAAACATATCCAAGTAGTTGTGGTACAAATTCCATCTTGTGGGTCGTTGTATTTTTGGAGTTACACGCCGTGGAAAATAGGGTTTGTGGCTAGTCCTGAAACTAGTCTAAAACATGTGTTTCGGGTAAAAACGTCATAACTTCTTCATAACAGATCCAAATTTAGTAAGACAAAATGTGTTGGTTAGAATAGATTATTTACTATTTGTGTACAATTTTTAGAACCATGAAACAAGTATTCTGTGCAGGGCACGCTCTACAAGTTCGCTTTCTAGAATAAGACAAAATTCAACAAGGTATGCCATTTTTTCTATAACTCCTTTTCTGAGAGGTTCCAAGTAGTGACACCTGGAGGAATTGCATAAAAAAAACTGAATAACATTGTGTACTATTTTGAGATATAAATTCATTACAGGTACATACTTATGATTATTTCAAGTTAAGGTTGTTGACTAATCCAAAACTAGTCATGTGGGACTAAAGTAAAGTTTGATGAAAATGCTAGTCTCTTGTTGTTAAAGTTAAGGAAGGTTTTTAGGTAGGTGATCATATAAACCAGGTCTATTACAGAGTTACAAATCATATTTGGATGATGAAATTGATGAGGGATTTTGGTTGAGGTACATGTTGGGTACATTGTTGAGACAAGTAGTTGATGAGTTGGCAAATACATGAGGTGTATAGTTGATGATGTTGGTACATATTGATGAGTCATAGTTTATGAGTAGTTGATACATGATTAGTGCATAATTTGTACATGGTTGAAGGAACTTGTTAGTATAATTTTTGGCACATGGTTTATGGGTGTTGTAGCATACTTGTATTGGTATATTATTAGAAGAACATATTGATATTGGTGATGATTATGAGTTGTTGTGTTATGCTTGGTTGATGCACATATTTGAGAATTGTCTTGGTGAGTAGATCTGATTTGGTTGATAAGATTGATGAGATAGGTTGTTGTGATAGGTTGTTTGGACAGGTTGTTGTGACATGTTATTTGTACAGGTTTGGTGCATGGTTTATGCACTTGTTCATGGTACAGGTTGAGGGACAGGTTGGTGCATGGTTGATGCACTTGTTTATGGTACAGGTTGATTACAGGTCATTTGGTACAGGTTGGTGCATGGTTGATGCACGTGTTTATCGTATAGGTTGATTAGAGGTTGAGGTACAGGTTGAGGTATAGGTTGATGTAGGATTGATGCATGGTACATGTTGTTTTAGGTTATTGGTATAGGTTGTTTAGTGAAGATTGATTGGTACATGTTGTTACAGGTTATTGGTACAGGTTGACAGTGACAAGTTGAAAATGATAGTGGTTTATTAAGTGATAGTGACAAGGTTTCTACATTTGGGATTTATATTTCAGGGTGGTTGGACGGGGCAAGGACATGTGGTTGTAGCCACCTTCTGGTTGTAGCCAGAGAACATAGGGGGTTGTAGCCTCCTTCTCGTTGTAGCCAGAGAATTGGGGATTTGGAGCTTCCCTCAGGTTGTAGCCTAAGAAACTAGGGGGTTGGAGCCTCCTTCCAGTTGTAGTTGGAAAACAAAGGAATTTGGTGCTTCTAATGAATGTAATTCTTAAAGACATATAAGAAAAATCATTATGTGGTTTTCTCTCGCTTTGGGTTTCCACATAAAAAAATGGTGTATTGTGTATGTGTGTGATTTCTCATTTGTTTATTGTTTATTTACTCTTCAATTATCAGATGATAATGCTACATTGATATAACACTTGCATTTTATGGTGAAAAAGGATTAAATTTATCTATTGTTGATTCACCCCCCCTCTCAGTAATCCAACAGACCTAACCGAAAGCACTAACGAAGTCCAAGATACCAATTTGATCCTCAACTTGTTGTTCCTTACAAAACAATAGTTCGATGAGCAGGTTGAGGTTTTTAAAGGATTTTCAATTGAAAAATTATATAGCATAATTGTATATGATGAGAATGCCATGGATAACTGGTTAGTGGACTACTCCGTAAAAAATCAGGATATTGAAGAAGTATTACATGGAATTTCCATTGATCTTCGAGACTTGGAGGGAGAGTTGTTCAATATTAAAATTCAACTTGAAATCAACGTGGCACCTATGAAAGGTTACATCGAGGAATGGTTCAAGAAGGTTATTGACAAACTGACAATTGAAGGATAAGAAGTAGTTGAGACGATTCGTGTAACCATTGATGAAAATGATAAAAGGACATCAACGAGCAAATAAAGATATGAGCGAACATCATAGTAAGGTTACACTGATCACATCTTTCTTTTATTTATCAAGTCCTTAATCCAATTATTCCACCTCTTTAACTAGAAAGGTTTAACCGAAGACTGATAATTCCTTTGTTCTTCTTACCAGGTCTTGTTGATCCTTCCACCACTCACCATCCTCTTTCTAAAATATTAGTTCTTGTATTTATTTGCTTAATGGTATCCAGGATCCCCAATCCCATTCTTTAAGACAAACATGTTTACATTTTCAAGAATATGTAACAAATTATATATTTTTTGGAAATTTCAAGAGAACTACTTGGGGAACAATCTCGACGGTGCTTTGTAACCCTGTTTTCAAAATATAAAGTATTTTAGGTTGATCTATTATTATATTTATTTGAGCTTCCCATGTATCCACTCTGTTAAAGTTCTCTTGTGAATGCGGATAATCTACTTTTGTTTTTATGTGATCAAAATCTTTATCTTAAAACTACGATGGATGTGAGGAAATTTTGTTTATTTACTTTAAATGTGTGATGTGTGTGATTCTTGTTCCTCTCTCGAGAAATTTATTTAAAAATGCAAACACATTTTTTTTTCTTTTATTTACTCGCTATATTTATGTTTCTTTGAATTATTGTGATGGACTGGTGTCAAGTCCCACTTTCTGAATATTTAAAAATCTCAAGAAAATCTATAGAGGAGTACCACCTCTATAAAAATGCAAGGGGATTTATATGCTCATGAGGTTGTCGTTTCGGTCATAACGGATTCAAGCGTCAACATTTTTGGCGACCATACTGGGTAATGAACTGAAATTTGGAACCTGGTCTAGCGTTTTTAGAAGAATATATGACTTTTCCCTAGGCTAACCAGCCTCACCTGGAAATTGGATTGAACAACCAATGAAACATTTTACATTAGTTATAAAACTTAGTAATATCAACGACCGAGACCCATGAATATTTAGAAAGGTCATGTTAAACCTTGATCCAATAAGAAGAAATATAAATCCTCTAGAGATAGAGGAGACATGAATGACAATACCAAAGAAATCAAAGGCTAGCTAGAGCAGCGCAAGAACAAGGTCATAATTGAAGCTAAATGAATACAAGGGACCCATTACTAGAAGTAAAAGAAAGCAACTCTTTATTCTTAGAAGTGAAAATCCTATTCCTTAAATCTCTCTAGACATGGAAGAAAGAGATGAATAGGCCCGAGGTGAGAATCATGAGGAGAGACAAGGAGGTGGAAGAGATGCTACAATAAATCAAGGAAACCTAGGATTTGAAAATCAAAGGAGGGTGAGAGATTCCCCTCAAAATATTATAGGGGAGAAACATGAGGCCCCTTTTCTCCCTAAGGGCACCTTAAAATAATTTTCTAGAGATGGATCAATCGATGCAAAGAGGCATCTGCACTTATTTATTGATGTCATGGTAAGGTTGTTTATGCAAACCTTATCTGAAAGAGCATATGAATGGTATACAATGTTGCCCAATATATCCATTCTCTCATTTAATTATCTAGAAGCTATGTTCCTGACTATGTTTTCCCCTCTGATTTCTTACCATACCCTCCTCATTGATTTCAGCTAGATTGGGTTGAGGAAGAACGAAAGGATACAAGATTTTAATCTCGGGTTCAATAAAACTTAGAGTTATATTCCAGAAGTTAAGAGACCAAATTAACCTGTCATTCTCGGTTGTTATAAGAATGCAATACCCAAAATATGCTATCAAAACATCCCAAATGGATACTTTGGAGGAGGAAATGAATAAATCCATTGAGATGGAAGAAATCATGATTGAAATGGGTTTCGAACCCGATATTATACTGGGAAGAGTAAAAAGGAAACTGGGAGGATTAAATATTGATAATTAAGGAGCTTCTAGTTCAAGAAAGAACTAAGAATTCAATCCTCGAGAGGCTCAGAATAAAATGATGGGAGGAGGATTTTTCAAGGGAACCATATCTGACATGAAGGTTGACCCTGTGGAGGCACAACAAACTAAGCAAAGAATTGAAATTGCACAGATGAATAGAACCATCAAACAAATGCATAACAAGATAACCAGGCTAAGAAGTGGAGATAATTGCATGCCAAACCCAAGAATTCCAATCCCATAGCAAAGGAGGAACCCTCCCCTAGAAAATAGAATGAGGTTTGAGAACACAGATAACCCACAAAGACCAAGGGTTCCTAGACAGCCTACTCCAAATCTGGCTGTTCTGGATGATGTCTATGATGAGCAATTAATTGAGCAAGAAAATTATTAGTCACATGATGAAAGCTCTGAAACTGTGCAGATGGATGGATGCAAGACATGCATGTATATATTTGAAGAGGGAGAAAACGATCCCAACTCACAAGAAAATGTTGCCCAGACAATATTATTTGTAAAAAGACCAAAAAATAAAGGCGACTCTAACAATGAAAAAAAAAAGAAAAGGAAAAAGAAAAAAACACATGAAAAAGTGTCAAATGAGAAAGTGACAGAAGGAAATTGAACTAAAAGGAAACACCTCACATCGAACTCCACTCAAATTATGTATAATGTTGTGGAGTACTTAAGTAAATTAAGGATAATTTTTCCCTTTACGGAAGTGGTGAAGATTCCCCAACAAAGACAAAACATTTTGAAGCTATTGGATGATCCATCTAAAAGAACTGAAGATTTCGTTAGCAATCCAAAACAAAGCCAAAGCCTGTCAAATGCCAAGATGAGAAGTAAACTTCTGCCCTTTTATATTTCAATTGAAAATCATGATGTTGCACTACATAACTGTTTAGTTGACACTGGCACAAAAAATAATATAATGCCACTTGAGGTCATGGAGGCATTGGGCATGAGTTGCACTAAGTATTATGAAACCAGTGAAATAATATATGCAATTGATTCTAGAAAAGTGCCATCTTGTGGAGAAATCAAGGACTTTTATGCTTGGATTACAGTAGCCCCCCATATCATTACAGTTTTCAATATTATTGTGGTATACCTTTCTCCAACATATGGAGTTATGCTGGGAAGAGATTGGACGTCCATGACCGGTGGATATATAATGAATGATGGAAGTTGTATGATGCTACCAGGAAAAGAGGGAGTGATTATTAAAGTAACCCATGAACCTAGAAAACCCTTCTCTTTCAAGAAGAAGGACAATGAATTGATGGATGATTATATAGATGTCGGGATTGGAAACTATGGCATCCTAGACGTACAGAATAATGAAATCCTAGAGCAAGTTCAAGGCATGGAGAATCAAGAGTGTTTGTTTGAAGGCCACTGGAGGATGTCATTCGATGGAGCCTGTTCAAAATCTGGGAATGGAGTTGGAATTTTTATTTTGAGTCCAAGTAAGATTATGCATCGACATGCTGTAAGACTAGAGTTTTCATGCACAAATAACAAGGAAGAATATAAATCTTTGATGCAGGGGACGATCCTTGCAAAATAAATGAAAATAAAACATCTCATTGTAACTGGGGACTTAGAGTTGGTCATCAATCAAGTTACTCAAAGGTATAAAATCAAAAAGGAAATACTTAAGTTATATTTCAAAAGAGTTAATGAATTGATGGAATCTTTTAGTTCCTTCAACATTTCTTTAATTCCAAGGGACAAGAATCACAAGGAATATTCACTAGCCTTGGCAGCTTCATTGTCAAACCTGGATGATGTCCAAAGAAAAATGTCTTTCCAGGTAGAAAGAACATTTTGACCGTCTGTGCTCGATAACATTGAGTACTTGCAAGTATTTGAGAATGATGCACAAATTGAATTTTTTTTGTTAAACGATGATGATGAAGAAGACGGTTTCTCATCCATTGTCCCCAAATATTGTATACAATATGAATCTCATTTTACGAAAGACAATCATGCTAAGAATCTCCTTGAAGAAGTTTCATTCTGAAAAGTGCAAGAAACGAGAAAAGTCAATATTGAAACTGCCAGTTCCTTGAAATAAGTCAACTTGGGAGTTGATTGCACCACTAAGGAAGTTTATCAATATGTTGCCTTATTCAAGGAATATATTGATGTCTTTTCTTGGATCTATGATGATTTTAAAGCTTCCGATAAAACTATATTCCAACATATCATTCCTTTGAGAGGAAAAGAAAAGTTAGTTAAAAAAAATATAAGGATGATGAATCCCAAACTGAAACCTCTGGTAAAGATTGAATTGGAGAAATTGAAGAAGGTAGGGATAATTTATCCCGCCAGACATTCAGATTGGCTTTCAAATCTAGTGATTGTAAGAAAAAAGACCAGGGAAATCCGGATGAGTGTTGACTTCAAAGACCTTAACAAAGAAATCATAAAGGACAATTTTCCTTTACCTAATATGGATTTTCTTCTACAACAAGTTATTGGATCATCTTGCATGTCCATTTTGGATGGTTTTTATGGATATAAACAGGTCTTGGTGGATGAGGAAGATAGGGAAAAGACAACATTTATTACACCGTGGGAGACATACGAATATTCTAGAATGCCCTTTTGTTTGAAGAATGTTGGAGCCACATTCCAAAGGGCCATGAATCATGCATTCAATGGGTTGATAGGAAATTTTATGGAATAATATCAATATGACTTGACAGTGCATTAAAAGAAAAGGGATGAGCACATCCATCATTTAAGAAAGGTTTTTGAAAGATGTATATTATATGTTGTATCTATAAATCCAAAGAAATGCTTTTTTGCGGTGACTCAAGGAAAACTGTTGGTACATATTGTATGCAAGGAAGGTATTTACATAGATCCGGAAAGAGTTAAAACAATAACCGAGCTCAACCCCCCAAAATCCAAGAAGGGATCCAATAATTCTTCAGAAAAATCAATTTTGTGTGAAGATTTGTCCCTGACTACGTAAGCATCATAAGGCCGATCAATTTGTCACTGAAAAAGGAGTAGAGGTTCAAATGGACAATGGATACTCAGGAGGAATTCAACAATATAAAAGGAGCTATCACCACTTCTCTTGTCCTAATTAGTCTGAACTTCCAAAAATATTTCATCATCTATTCATTTTCTACAGAGACAATTATTGCATCTATTCTCACTCAGAAAAATAACAAAGGAGAATAACTCCCAATAAGTTTTATGAGAAAAACCCTACACGAATATTATTTGAGGTATTCAGAACTAGAGAAGCAATCCTTGGCTCTTGTAAAAGTAGTAGCCCACTTTTGGACGTATATATTAATCTCCCATATTATTGCTTATGTTCCCTCATCACCAGTGAAGATGCTTCTAAATCAAAAGTTGAGAGAAGGAAAATGTGCTAACTAGTTGGAAAAGATACAAGATTATGATATTGAGATTAAACCTTTAACAAAAATCAAAGGAAAAGGTTTATGCAAGCTCATTGCAAATGGGGATTCGGTCAATGGGATGATTTCAATATTAGTCAGAGAACCATTAGCTGATTCAGAATGGTATTGAGATATTATATTCTACTTAAGATTCAGGTAGTTCCTGTCACCATGAACTCTAAGGAATGAAGAACATTAAAGATGAAGGAAAACCAATATGTGTTGATTGCTAACATATTGTTCAGGAGAAATTATGATGGTATACTACTGAGATGCGTTGATGAAAATCAATCCCAATAACTGATGAGAGAGATCTGTGAAGGAATATGCGGTGGACACTTTTCCCCTACTGCCACCGTCCATAAGATAATAAGGGCTAGATTATACTGGCCATCATTTTTCATAGACTTGTATGCCATGATAAGGAAATGTGTGTCCTGCTAATAGTTTTTAGGAAAGATGAAGAAATCTGTAATGCCCTTATAGCCCGTAATTGTGGAGAAACCATTCTCTCAATGGGGACTCGATGTTGTCGGGCTAATTAATCTGAAGTCTAGCAAAGGGAGTATCTATATCCTCACAGCTACAAATTGTTTCAAGAAATGGTCAGAGGTGGTGGTGTTAAAGAAGGTTGATTTTGAGGAGCTGATTAAATTCCCGAAAGACAATATTTTGTCAAGATTTGGTTTCCCTGATAAATTTATAACAGACAATGGTTCAATTTTCATTGGGTCAAAGTTTACAGATTTTTGTGGAGAATATGGAATCATTATGGGTCAATCATCGAATTATTATCCACAAGGTAATGTCCTTGTCGAATCCACAAAAAAAACACTTGTGTAGATACTAAAGAAACCCATTGACAAGAACCAAAAGAATTGGCATCTGAAACTGACGGATGCATTATGGGAAAGAAGAACAACCTGGAAGGATAGCACCAGGATGTCTCCATATATATTGGTTTATAGGAAGGAATTGAAAATTCTGATTAGTCTCGAGCTCAATGAATTGATCTCTGTGGTTAATACCCAATATACATAAGACAATCCACCCATCCAGAGGAGAATCAATCAGTTTCTGAAGTTGGAAGATGAACGAAGAAAAGCCTTGAATCGAACATCTCAGAGGCAGTAGAGCGTCAAAATATATTTTGATCAGAGAACAACTGTAAATAATTTCCAGAAGGGAGACTTGGTGCTAATTTGGGACAAGGCCAAGGAGAAATCGTCCATGCATACAAAGTTCGAAGCACTTTGGATCAGACCATTCGTCGTCGAGAAAATATTGGGATTTAACTCCTATATGCTCCAAGACATTAAGGGAAAAAGATCGATGCTTCTGGTCAAAACGAAACATTTGAAAGGTTTCTTCTCCTAAGATTTTCTCATTCTCATTGTACATAATTTTATTTTTTCAGTTTGTATATTCTTACTATGACTCCATAGCCCAATGGGAGGAAGCACCTGGTCACAAGAGATTATGGATTCTTGACAACCCACAGGGGGTTATCATCCCACAGTTGGAACCTGTTGTTGATATCAATTCTCACTTACAAAATTTCCCTACCATTTTCTATTTTCCCAACTTCTTTTCTCCCTTTATTTTCCCTCTTCTATACTTACCCAATTTCCCCTTTCCTTTTTTCCCTTCTTTTCTCCCTTTCTAGTTTTTATACTTAGTAGTTTTTTTTCAAAACGACGTGTTCATCGGTTCCCAAGTTGGAGAACTCGTGAATCCTCATCTCCAATCCACACTCTCACATATTGAGTCCAAGTCACTGCCACATTATCCCATACTTATCCATTTCTACAATCGCGGGTTCCTGGGTTGGTGGGGTCGAACTCTCATATCCCATGTTCTGTGATATACATATTTCATCCAAAAGATTCGTGATCTACATTTTGACCATCAGACTCCCCTAGCTTCCAAGTATCTCAATCCTCCTATGATGAGTCTGTCTGACCACATCAAAACACTTATCCAATTTTCAACCTTCTGTAGTCGTAGGTTCACGGGTTCTCGGGTTCATGGGTTCACAAAATTCTCAAATCCTATTTTGCTCTCGTCTGTCCCCACCAACTTTGCACTTTTCCCAATAAAAATTTAGTATGTTTTAATTCTAATAAATCATTATGCAGGTCCCATAAATATTGGCATTAATAGGAGAAAGGCTCGAGGAGATTTCTCATTAAACCACATTAAAGAATGATTTGCAGAAGATTATATTATATCTCTCAAGTGCTCATTTCAAATATTATCTGGATCAAAAGAACGCTCCTGTCAACTTATGAAAACGACAACACGAAAACAGTTCTGCAGAGATACTTTGAACATTTTTGGATGAGAGGACCAGAACTTTCAGTAGGCTAGAGTGTACTCTTGTTATTCATCCCCTTCTGCTCAGAAGGAAGTAATTTGGACGTCCGAAATTGCTTGTGTAGGATGTGTTCCTGAAGTCTTTGACTACACGGAGTTAGTTTCCTGGTGCATCAAGAAGTATATACCAAACCAACAGATGATTCAACTCCAAGACCATTCTACCCTCTCCCTTTTTCCTCAAGTGTTCTGTAAAATGCCGAGACTCCCAGAGCCAACACTCACCTTCAAAGGTGAAGATTGCAGAGACTTCTTGAAAAAACATGACAACAGCCTGGATATCTTACCTAAATTCTTGGAGAACCCCATGGCCATCCCTGAAGATATCACCAGATTGCAGGTCGGCTTATTCAAAAACCCATTTCGGGAAATTGCCTAGTTATTTACCAAAGTAAGTGCCAAGAACATATTGTTAGCATTTCCCGTATGATTCTTTACATATTATATTTTACTGTCATGTTGCATGCCATTTTCGATTGGGGGAATTTGATTTCCATTGATATCTCTTCACATTTGTCTCAGTATAAAAAGGATAGGAAATTCTTTATGCCTTCTTATTTGGTTTTCGCGATAGCGCATTGCTGTTGATTTCCTAAATTGTCTATATGCAAGAATGTGAATTGTGAATTCGACCATGTGACCTTTTGGTACAAAGATTTATGGAGGCACAAAGATTCCTTGCATTTTTATGAAGTTTTTAACGAATTTGTTTCAGTCCTTAAAGAATTTCTATTCAAAAAACACACCCCAAGGATATTCGCTCAGGCCAGTAAATTCCTAGATAGAAAGGGGACTTTGGAGCAAATGAAAAACTACAATGTCATCAAGATTTTCGGTTCTAAGGAAAATCATTCCTTTCTTCCATGCCATATATCTGACATAATGTTTTTCACATAAGTCGCAAGGAATCATAACTTTTGGCTGCACTTTTTTCATGAAAAATGAAAAAAGCAATTTATACCTTTTCCTTGGAAAGTTGGAAATTTTTTATTCATAAATATGAACAAAATTAATGAATTCGCAAATCAATTCCACAACTTAAATCTCAAGTACGGTGAAAATGTTAGATGGTTTGAACCAAATGGAATATTTGTGGAACATATGTTAACAATGGGTTTCAATAGTTCATTTATCCATACATTTCTAGTAGAAGAAGAAGGTCATAACCTGGGAAATCCTATCCACACTGTTGGCGACTTAGAGATGATACTAAGTACCAATGAATTGTATAAACAAAGAGGAAAAGATCCCAGTGAGAAGAGTGCCCAATCCCCAACTATTACTCCCAAGACTTCAACACCTTGAAGCAATGCTCCGACAGTCCACCCATCCAAAAAGGTAATCAATAGTAGGCCAGGTGGAGGAGGAGACAAGAACCCCCTTCTAGGAAAAATTGAAAGCTCCCATAAACTTCCTCTCAGGAAGAAGAGGAAGAATAATGTACAAGAATAAGAAGAGATTCACGTCAAAGGTGACATAAATAACTTATCCTCAAGGATATGGAGCTCGAGGATGACATTGAGAAGATGTTTCCTAACATTGATTAACCAGGAGGCACGACCCACCAAAATCAGTTGTTGGAAATTGTTGAAAATGAGATATTTTATGAAGAAGAATCATTTGTATTTTAGAGTGTTGTCTTTGAAAATGAATATAAAAAATTAATTATTGAGAAGAATGATGCAAAGAATAAAAAGGGGAAATATCATTCAGAGGTTAACCTAAAGAATATGCGGCTGTCCCGGGTTTTCAGAATCCATAGAACCACCGATGATGCATTGGACGATTTCATTGTCTCGAAGAAAAAAATACAAAGTTAAAGGAAAGGATTAAGGAACTAGAAAAGACTTTGATGCCTCTTCGATTTCTTTCCAGCCTTTTGGCAATTGTCAGACCCACCACACCCATAGCCAAAATAAAATGATCTTCAATCTTACTCACATCATATAGGAGATATGTGGATAATAATATCAAGAAAATAATGGCACTAATTACAAAATCTTAAGAAATTTCAAAGAGCATTATTGCTTTTGGCTTGAGGGCACATGCCTTCCTTGAATATCTACAGGCCGACCTAAAAAATGAATAAGGTTTCTGCCTTGATTCCCTGGTACCCTTTGGTATTAAAGTTTTCAACATGCCAAAGCTAAAGAGAAGAGAGTAGGACCTCCCTTCTCCAAGGCGGATCAAGCAACTAAATGCCTGTTGGAAAGAGAAAATAAAGAACTTGAACAACATCGTCCATGCATGCAACCAATCCATATCAAGGAGAGAAGAGCTATTCAAAATGCTCACGAAGGCGGAACTAGCCAGAAGCACTAACGAAGGCTAAGATCCTAAGTTGATCCTCGACTTGTTGTTCCTAAAAAGACAACAGTTCGATGAGCAGGTTGAGATTTTTAAAAGATTGTCAATTGAAAAATTCTATGGCATAATTGTATATGATGAGAATGCCATAGATAAATGGCTTGTGGAATACTCTGTAAAAAATCAGGAAATTGAATAAGTACTACATGGAATTTCCATTGATCTTTGAGACTTGGAGGGTGAGATGTTCAATATTAAAATCTGACATGAAATCAACGTGGCACCTATGAAAGGATACATCGAGGAATGGTTCAAGAAGGCTATCAAAAAAATGACAAATGAAGGACAAGAAGTAGTTGAGACGGTTCCTATAACCATTGGTGAAAATGATAAAAGGACATCAACGACCAAATGAATATACGAGCGACCATCATAGTAAGATTATGCTGATCACATCTTTCTTTTCTTTATCAAGTCCTTCATCCAGTTATTCCACCTCTTTAACTAGAAAGGTTTAACCGAAGACTGATAATTCCTTTGTTCTTCTTACCATGTCTTACTAATCCTTCCACTGCCCACTGTCCTCTTTCTAAAAGATTATTTCTTGTATTTATTTTCTTAATGGTCCGCGGGAGCCCCAGTCCTAGTCTTTAAGACAAACACATTTACATTTTCAAGAATATGTAACAGATTATATATTTTTTGGAAATTTCAAGAGAATTAATTTGGGAACAATCTCGACAGTGCTTTGTAACCCTGTTTTCAAGATAAAAATTATTTGAGGTTGATCTATCATTATCTTTATTTGAGTTGTCCATGTATCCACTATGTTAAAGTTCTCTTGTGCATGCATATAATCTTCTTTTGTTTTTATGTGATCAAAATCTTTATCTTAAAACTATGATGGATGCGAGGAAATTTTTTTTATTTACTTTAAATGTGTGATGTGTGTGATTCTTGGTCCTCTCTTAGGAGCTTTCTTTAAAAATACAAAAAAAAACATTTTTCTTTTATTTACTCACTATATTTATGTTTCTTTGAATTATTGCGATGGAATGATATCAAGTCCCACCTTCTGAATATTTAAAAATATCAAGAAAATCTATAGAGGAGTACCACTTCTATAAAAACACAAGGGGATTTATATCCTCACGAGGTTTTTGTTTCGGTCCTAACGGATTCAAGTGTCAACACTTTCTTTAAGCATGAAACATGGAAATCTGGGTATACTCACGAAGATGCAAGAAACTCCAATTTGTATGCGATAGTACCAATATTTTGAAACACCTTATAAGGGCCATAGTACTTTGGTGATAATTTATTATCCCTATTATCTTTCTTTAGGGACATTTGTTTGTATGGTTGTAGTCTTAAAAATACCCATTCCCCTACATCAAAAATTATTTCACTACGATGTTGATATGTTTGTTCTTTCATGCAATTTTGTGCCATGGTCAGGTTGTCCTTTAAGAGTTTGAGAACTTGTTGTTGATGCTCGAACCTTAGATTTTTATTTTAGAGAAGAAGTGATGGAAGGTGGGTGATATCCATAGAGTTCCATAAATGGTGTCATTTTTGTTGCAATATGAAATTAAGTTTTATACCACCATTCTGTCAAGGGTAACCACTTGAACCATTGTGTTTATTTATCAGAGACAAATCAACGAAGGTACCCTTCTAGACATTTTTTCACTATCTTGGTTTGTCCATTAGATTGAAGATGATAAGATGAGCTCTGAGCCAATTGAGTACCCAAACAAGAAAATAATTCTATGCAAAAATGTCAAGTGAAGATGGGATCTCTGTCACTTACAATAATCTTTGGTATTCCATGTAGCCTTTGAACTATCTCCATGAATTCGGTGACAACTGCACTGGCTTTGAAAGGATGAGAGAGTGCACAAAAGTGTGCATACTTGGTCAGTCTATCAACAATCACCATGATGACACTCTTTCCTTCATACTTCGGTAACCTGGTGATGAAATCCATGGAAACTTCCTCCCAAAGTTGACTTGGGATGGCTAATGGTTGTAAAACACCTGGGGTCTTCATTTTTTCCATATTATTTTGTTGGCAAACCAAACATTCTTCCACAAACCTTTGAACATTAGTTTTAAGGCCATCCCAAAAAATTCCTTCTTGACCATATGGTAGTTTTTCAAAAATCCTGAGTGCCCTCCTATAGGAGAGGTGTGCAATTCCAAGAGTAACTTTTGTTTGAGTTAGGATTTCTTACATAAATATAAGAGATCTTTGTACCATAGTGAATCATTTTTTCATGTAAATGTATCTGATGCACTGGAATCCTGCTGCAACCTTTGAATGAGAGTCCACACATTTTCATCATTCTTCCATTCATCCCTCGGTTCTATTATCCAATTGGGTTGGATGATCGAGATAACACAGAGAAAGGAATCAACATCTTCATCCTTTCTTGAGAGTGCATCTGCCACAAAATTTTGCTTCCCTTTTTTGTAGATGATTTCAAAATAACAACCCAACATATTGGTCACCCATTTTTGTTGTTCTTCTGAAGATAGTCTCTGTTCCAAGAAGTATTTAAGACTATCATGATATTTGTTTACCTTGAAGTGCCTACCTATTAGGTAAGGGTTCCATTTCTTCAATGCATGTAGTATTACCATAATTTCCTTCTCATAAATGGGTTTGTGTAAGTCCTTTCCCTTGAGTGGCCTACTTTCAAAAGCAAGGGGCCTTCCTTCTTGCATTAGAACAACATCAATGCCATTTCTCGAGGAATCTCATTCCACAATAAAGTTTTTTGTGAAGTCTGGTGTGGTGAAGACAATATCTTTGCACATCGCCTCTTTAAGTTGCTCAAAATCTTGAGTTGCCTCTGGAGTCCATGAAAATGAATCCTTCTTATTTAATTTCGTTAAAGGTGCTACTATTCTTCCATAGTTCTGAACAAACTTGTGGTAGTAGCATGTCAAACCGAAAAATCCTCTAATATTATTCAATGTTTTGGGAATCGGCTAGTCCATCATGGCCTTAATCTTGTTAGGGTCTACCTTGAAACCTTCATGAGATACAATATGACCCAAATACTCTACCTTCCTCACCCCAAAGAAACATTTGGATGGTTTGGCATATAGTTGTTTCTCCTTTAGTAGTTGTAGCACCTTGTCAACATGTTGAACATGATCCTCCCAAGACTTGCTATATATTAGTATATCATAAAAAAATACTAACACAAATTTTCAAAGGAAGGGCTTGAATATGGAATTCATCAACCCTTGGAATGTGGAAGGTGCATTCATAAGGCAAAAAAGGCATGGCCAAAAATTTATAGCGGCTTTCATGAGTTTGGAATGTTGTTTTTGGGATATTTTCTTCCTTCAATATAATATGATGATACCCTGAACGTAGATCCAACTTTATGAAGTAGATTTATCCATGTAGGTCATCTACCAATTCATCAATGACGGGAATTGGAAACTTATCTTTAATAGTGATCTTTTTGAGCGATCTATAATCTTGACACATACGCCATGAGCCCTCTTTCTTGAGTACCATTACCACCAATGCAAAGTAAGAACTTTGGCTAGGTCTAATAATTCCAGCCTCTAACATTTGTTCAACCATACGCTCAATTTCACTCTTTTGGCCATAAGTATATCTGTAAGGCCTAATGTTAGTAGGAACACTCCCAGAAATTAGGTGAATAGCATGATCATCATTTCGAGTGGGTGGAAGACCTCTAGGAATATCTTCAAATACTTTGGAATGCTTATCAATGATCCCTTGGAGATCTAGGGGAATAAATGGCTTAGATGTTTGAACATCTAGTGAGCATAGTTGTAAAATTACACCATGATGTCCCTTTTTCAATAATTGTTTCATGCCATTAGAGATTATCACCTTAATGGGTTTCCCTGTGATACCCCTTAACTCAATTTCCTTTCCTTCCAATGAAACTTTCATGAAAAGTTCTTGAAAATTAAAAGCCATTGTTCCCAATGATTATAACCATTGGACTCCTAGTATGACATCAACACCATCCATGGGTATAGAAATCATTGGACTATTCATTACATATTCCCCCATAGTAATATTTATCTTATGGAATTTTCCTGAGCAATTCATAGTTCCTCCATTTGCAATCATTACTTGAAACAATGGCACTGGATATATAAAGCAATTGAGAGCTTTGACTAATTTATAGTGAATGAAATTATGAGTACTACCAGAATCAGTTAGGACTATTGCCTTTTTTTTTATAAAGATCCTTCGATCTTGAGGGTTTGAGGAGTGCTAATTCCAACCAATGCATTACATGATATCGCGAGAGTCAAATCTTCAGAAGAAATCTCTTCTACATTTTCATATAGAGATGGTTCTTGTTCTTCTTCCTCTTCACAATCTATGTAGAATAATTTATTCTCACCACACTTATGTCCCTTACTGTACTTTCTATCACAATTAAAGCATAAACCTTTTTCTTTTCTTTCCTCCAATTGTTGAGGTGTCAACCTTGTAGGTTGAGGTATTTTAGAAAAACAAACATTATTCTCTCGATAGATGTTAGGAGTGGTCATTCTAGTAGTCATAGCCATATTTTCACTTTCAAAATTTCTTGCCACCCTGAACACATTCTCCAATGGTTTGGGTTCCCAAAGGTGAAACTCATGTTGAATGTTATCCTTTAAAGTTCCTATGAATACATCAATTGTAACGCCCCATATTTTGGCCTTAGGTAGTTAGAACTTTTATTTTATTCATCTCAGTAATTCATTTCTTAGTAGCTATTTGGACTTAGTTAGATTGATATAAACATTTGGCATGTGTATATTTGGACCTATTTATGTGTTGGATGATTCTATTTTTATTGTTATATGTTCATAATTATGATAGTTATGAGAATTGTTCAAACATTCAAATTTAAATATGGAATTTTGGTACATGGATATCAGTTCAAGTTATCTTGTGAATGCATAAAAAATGCAAGACATGATATAAATAAACATACATTTCCTAATTGAACATCAATATAGACATGGATCCTTATATGAAATTATGATGTATATGCATGTATATGAGTTATTGGTGAAGTAACCTACAGGTTGATGATTTATGTGATAGCCAAACGACTATAGTGCTAAGGAAACTTGGATCGTAGACATCAAGAAGATAATGTTATAAGTTGTACTTATTATTTAATTTATGATTTGAAATATTGCTATGATATGTGGTAAGTGTGGTTTTGACAGAATGCACAACTTGCCTAGAGTGGTTGTTTGATGACGTGACTCTAAGTACAATAGTTGCACAGTATGGCTTGATATAGGGTGTTGACCCTTGTTCTATAAGGAGGGTTGGAGGTATTTCCCACTGTTTATCCTTCGAAACCTAGAGTCGTGGGAGGACAGTGTGAAGTCACGCTCCCCTAGATGTGTAATGGTGACTGCTAGTTGCTTGTTGGGGAAGCTTGGTCGAGATGTATGACACTTAAACTTACGGGTTTTATCTGGAGTTAGGTCAATATAGTTGATGCTCCATCTTAGTCCAACAAAGGAAAGGATAGGAAGGAAGATGGAAGTAGGTTAGGAAGGAAGGATGCTTCGATGTTAGTTGAGAATACTGATTGGGGATTAGAGATGCCACTATTGTTTACTCACTTGGTTCCTACCATGTTTAAAACCCTCTTTGATTTCCTATTGATATTTTAAGTGTGACAATGAGTTATTGATGAATTGGTGAAATTTAGTTCGTTAAGATTATTAAATGATGCATTACTTGATCCGTTGTCCTACATGTCTTGCTGATCATATAAGAACTATGCATTAGAGACAATGATTGTTTATCATTAGTACATACATGAGATATGTGTTTGCTAGCTACACACACATACCCTACCCATGTACACTAGTATAAGTAATTAATGTATTAGTTATTAAAGTAAATTATTAACTATTTAATTGAATGTTTATTGAATATGTAAATTATATTGCATACAAAATATCTAGAAGCATTAAATACCTTCTTGACTTTGATAGATAGTGGGTATGATGAATTAAATGAGCATGGTGGGGTGTTATGTACATTTTGGGGAAAAATTATCAAATAACATTTATTACCTAGCATGAGAAGAAAGACTTTTCATTTTATTTATTGTTGTTTAATGCAAGTCATTTATATTTAGTTTTATTTTAATATTTTGCCAAAATATCTAGATAAGGGAGGTTGATGGATAATAATGAGGGTGGTTGAGGAGACTTGGGGAAGAGTGTATGGAAACTTGATAAATAGGGAGGAGAAGTGGTGAGGAAGGGGAGGGAAGGGGTTTGAGCATGATGAGAGGTTGTGAAATCTTTGGAAGATATATTTCTTATGATGGTTTTGTTTGAGCATTTGTGCTTTGTTGTTCTTGGAGTCACGGGCATGGAGGGCCAAGAAAACCAAAGGTTTCTTGGAGCTAGGAAGCCGGCTAGGCTCTTAGTTGGCTGGGAGGATTCCGTTGTTTCACTCTAGGAAAGTGGGAAAAGAATGCTTGGAAGTGCCTAGGACTACATTACAATTGATGAGCTTCGACAAACTAAGGAAGAGGTATTTTTCAGTGGTATTTGTTGTTGATATTTTGTATATACTTTTGTTTTATGTTGCAATCTTAGAGTTAACCTATTACTTATTTCATCATGCTATTTAGATTTATCATTGAGCAAATGTAGAAGAATTGTGTAAAAAACAAAAATAAAAAAATCAATGAAATTATGTTAAAGCAAAGTTGTTATTGTGCATGTATTTAATAAATGATTAATTTCTTAGCATCATGTAGAGGGGTGCTACATCAATCAAGTGCTCATATGGAATATCTGTTACCTTTATATTCAATCTTTGGATGTTCTCAATGTGCTCCGCAAATCAACCCTTTTGCTTGAGATTTATCAATTGGCTAAAGAAGGTATTGCTCCTTGTATCCTCATAGTGTGTTATCATTTCTTTTGTGAAAATTTTCCAAGTGACAAGTGATTTGCGAGAATAAAGCCATCGATACCACACAAATTGATTGGGTTCTAAATATAAATAATCAATCCTTACCTTTTGTGTATGTGGCACATCATGTAGATCAAAGCACTACTCCATCTAAAGTATCCATGTGATTGGATCCTTGCCATAAAACTTCCTCATATTGATCTTAGGAAAGTGGTTGTTATTCAACCCAAAGTTGGAGTTTCTCTAGTCTTGATTCATATTCATTGTGTCCTCATCATGAATTTCATGGGATACATTTTCACTTTCAGTTGGCCTCTCTATTGGGAAATTTTTCAATCCTTCCATGATCTCCCTTTTTAAACAATCCATCTTAGTATCCATTATTGCCTCCAACTTAGCTTCAGTTGAATCCATCATCCCTTGTAGTTCATATTTTACCTTCGTCTTCTTTTTTATTATGTGTGTGGCATGGGGGTTGGCATGATGGATTCTGAATTAGTTTTCATCTCCTTGTCTTTGACCTCATCCACCGATGACTGTTTCGAGCGACATTTATCGGTGTTGTGCCAGGGGATTTTGTGGAAGTCGCACCACTTCCCAATGCCATTCTTCATCTTTCCTTTACCCTTGTTTTCCTGTGTCTTGGAATGGTTGTCAAGAGGTTGTTGGTTAGGGACATCTTTACCATGATTTTTTGTTACAGATGTGTAGACCCGAACTCCCATTTGTTCTGATGCCTAAATTCCTGCTCGATTTTGACAACATATCGATAGGCGACTTCCAATGATGAGATGTTTAGGAAATCCATTTCGGTTTGGATGTTCCTATGCAGAGCCCCATGATATTTCAGAACTTGATTCTGATTGGAGTCTTTGATACCTAGCTTGGTGCGAAAGGAATGGAAAGTATTTGTGAACTCTGACACTGTTTGGCTCTTTTCTTGCCATAGTGTGGTCCATCTCATGTACTAGTCTTGATAGTTATCAACAAGGTAGTATTGTTCCTTGACCATATCCATAAAAATTACCAAGTGGGATCGACCCCATATATTCCATATTCCTTTGTGGAACTTTTCTCCCAGAACGACATCGGGGAGATCCTTGAGGAGTGCTAAGGTGATCTTTTCCTTGTCAGAAAAATTGTGAACAAATAAATAACCTTCTAGTAGATTTGATCTAGATTATTTTCAGAATGAAATGAAAGTAGAGATATTACAATGAAATACACATAAATATTTCTAGAAATAGATAAATACAACAATACATGATTTCTATTAATGAACAAGTTGTACAGAGACTGTAAAAATACAGAGTGCAAGACTCACTAAAATGGTGGCAACTTTATCTCTGAGAAGAGATGTGACGACTATGCTCATCCGAAAGAACATGATTATAATGAGGCTCTGAAGGCCTTTTTATGATAACATGAATGCCAAAACCCTATACATCCAAAAACCTAACCCTAGGAGATGAAATGCCAAAAGTCATGTGGGCCCCGTTGGGGTAAGTTAGTACATTAACTTCTCGAGATCGTAACTTCTGCATATGATCTTTGTTTTAGGCACGTGATAGCTCATTGGAAAGATATTTCCGAGAACTACACATTGTGCTATCAAAATCTAACTCCAACTATAGTTTGAATGTGGAAAGACAAGAAAACACTGTTTAGGGCCCCAAAATAGCCCTGGAAGTACAAAAAGATGTACTAACATGAAAATTTCCAAAATAATCCAATTGGAATAGGTGGATGGACACCAATATCCACCTGGATGTTGTGTAGGGATTCAAGACAACACCATAAGTGAAGAACCCACAACTATAAATAATTGTCCCCATTACATAGAAACGTGTTGAACTAAAAAATGTCCAGATGAGCTAGTTGGAATTTGGAACAGGAGGGTGGTCACCGATATCCACTTGGATCCAGTTGATATTTGGAATAGGTGGGTGGTCACCGATATCCACCTGGATTAACATTCAACCATTTTTCTAAGGCATCCACATCTATCTGACCTTCAAATACATGAATGCCAAAATTAACTTATACCTTGAAGGGAGAGATTCCTCCAATGTGGTCGCTTGTTGAAGTTGTGCATGTTGCTATTGATAGGTTTTGAAGGATGTGGGAAAAATGATCCATCATTTCGTCCCTCTGTCGCACGAGAGATTGCTCAAGCAACATGTTAATAGAATATTCTGCCTCCACCGATTTTCTTTTCTTCCACCATAGAGGGTTTCTTAGGCGTGAAATATCGATTGTCACCAAGAGAGATAAGCTCGAGACCTAACTTGCTATACTTGGACCTCGTCGGGGACATGCACTGAAAAGTGATCAAGATTCGCATGCTCTGATACCACTGATCCTGATTATTTTTGGAACAAAATGAAAGAAGAGATATTACAATGAAATACACATAAAAAAATTCCAGAAACAAATAAATACAACAATACATGATTTCTATTAATGAAATAAATGTACAGAGGATGTAAAAATATAGAGTGCCAAGCTCACTAGAATGGTGGTAGCTTTATCTCTGAGAAGAGATGTGACGACTATGATTATTCAAAAGAAGATGATTAAAACGAGGCTCTAAAGGCCTTTTTATAATAAACATGAATGCCAAAACCCTAGACATCCAAAAACCTAAACCTAGGAGATGAAGCACCAAAATTCATGTGGGCCCCATTGGTGTAAGTTAGTACATTAACTTCTCAATGTCATAGTGTTTCCATATGATCTCCGTTTTAGGCGTGTGATATCCCGTTGGAAAGGTGTTTTCGAGAAATACGCATTATGCCATCAAAATCAGACTCTGTCTACATATTGACTATGTAAAGCCAAGAAAAAATTGCTTAGAGCCTCAAAACAACCTTGGAAGTACAAAAAGATGTAATGACATGAAAACTTCCAAAATAAGCCAGTTGAAAAATGTGGGCGGCCACCAATATCCACCTAGATGTTGTGTAGGGTTTTAGGATAGCCCTATAAGTGCATAACCCACAATTACAAAGAAATGTTCCCATTACAGAGAAACGTGTTGAACTGAAAACTATTAAGATGAGCCATTTGGAATTTAGAACATGTGGGTGGCCACCAATATCCACCTGGATCATACAATTCCATCTAGTCTCTTGTGGCATGCTATATTTTGTCATATTAATTATGAAAACCTTCATTTGATGAAAAATAATGGTGTTTTTGGTTTTACTATATTTTCTAGGAACTTGAACCAATGTGATGCTTGTATCCTCATAAAGCATAGTAAACAACCATTTCATAATTCTACTTTCAGAGCATGTGGAAAAATTGAATCTTTACATTCTGATTTGTGTGGCCCTATGATGGCCCCTTTCGCAAATGGAAAAAAATATATCATGTATTTTATTGATGATTACACCAGGATGTATTGGGTGTACTTGTTGAAAGAAAAATCATAATCTTTTGAAACTTTTAAAATTTTTCATGTATCGATTCAAAATGAAGCTCATTATCGTATTGGCTCCATTTGAACTGATAATGGAAGAGAATATACATCTATTGAATTTTAAAACTATATATGCCAACAAGTGATCAAACATCAAACAACAGTGCTATAAATCCTCAACAAAAGGGTGTAGCTGAAATAATGAATAAGTCTCTTCTAAATATGGTTCATTCCATGATGTTTTTCAAGAATGTAAAATTGATGTTTTAGGTTGATGTTGTTCTATTTTCATTTTATGTGAAAAACATGTGTCCATCTCATTCTCTTGAAAACAATACTCCTTATGAAATTAATGTGGTATGGTCATATTGCTTTGGTGAGGCATCTCAAGGTCTTTGGTTCCACCTGTTATGCCTTAATTCCTAAGGAACAAAGAAATAAGCTTGATGTAAGGAGTGAAAAGTGAATATTCTTGGGGTACTCAAATACCACCAAGGGATATCATATTTACAATGAGAAAAACAAGAAATACATTCTTTCCAGATATGTAATATTTCTTAAATCCTATAAGAATGACAAAACCGTTGAGGGGAAGCTTAATCATTTGGACAAATTCACTCGTGTAAAGACATATCATGAATTTGGTGATGATATTTTTCATCTTAAAGGAGGGATCCATATCTTGGATCAATCTCTATAATTTCCTTTTTATTCATTATCTCCCCCTCATGAAGAAGTTCCGACCACTTCATCATAATCTGAATTTCATTTGGATGATATGATTGAGAGGATTGAGAGAATTTATCTTGATACAAATTCAATGTCATCTCAATTAGCTGAGAAAACTAGACCATCTCAGAAAGGTCCACCAAAATGGCTCATAAAAAAACTTGAAAGTGTTCATCCCGATGAGGTCAAAAATAAAGGAACCAAAAGTTCCTTAAGACAATATGGAGGTGATGTATATAATTCAAATTTAGGTGATGTAGATGACATGGATTTTTCATGTGATTGTGATTTGAATTTATCTACTAAATTTGAACCAAATTCATTTGAATAATCCACTTCTCATGATGAATATAAATAATTCATGTATAAGGAATATGATTCTCTCATCAAGAATGACATGTGGAAGTTGGTGGATCATCCATTTGGATCCAAACCAATTTGTTGCAAGTGGGTATTCAAGAACAAGTACATATAATATGTCTCACTTAACAACAAAAAAGGAAGGCTCGTGGAAAAAGGATTTTCACAAAAATAAGGTGTTGATTACGAGGATACTTTTGTCCCCAAGGAAAAATGGGATACCATCTGTACTCTATTTTCCATGGTAGCACAGAATGGATCGAAAATTCATGAAATGGATGTGAATACTACTTTCTTGAATGGAGGCTTGAAAGAGAATGATTTCATGTCTCATCTAGAAGGTTTTGTTGTGAAAGGAAAATAACAAAAAGTATGCAATATCATCAAATCCTTATCTGTCCTGAAACAAGCACCACAAGCCTAGTATGAAAAACCAACTAAGCATCTTCTAATGTTGAATTTCAAGAACTTCAATCTTGACTATGCAACT